>CM070014.1:37051432-37273932 GCA_036247105.1 Cirrhinus mrigala
AATATTTTTATTTAATAATAATATTTTTGAAATATATTCACACATATATTTATTATTATTATTATTATTATTATTATTATTATTATTTTTATTATTGTTGTTGTTGTTGTTGTTATTAATGTTATATTTTATTTTTTTAATAGCTATATTGATTCTTAAAATTCTGGCCTAATTGTGTAGTCTTAGTCCAAAAGTAATGTTTCTTATTTTGTTTTTTATTTAGTAATTTTAATATTTTATTTAATAATAGTAATGATATTTTTTCAATATATTCACACAAATATGTATTATTATTAGTAGTAGTAGTAGTAGTATTAATAGCCATATTTATATAATCTTAAAATTCTGCCAAATTGTGCTGTCTTAGTCCAATAGTAATATTTCTTTTTTTTTGTTTTTATTTAGCAGTTTTAATATTTGTATTTAATATTAATACTATATTTAAAATAGATTTATACATATGTAAAAGCCGAATAAAAAGCTTTCAACTGATGTATGGTTTGTTAGAATAGGACACCAAGATACAAATATTTGAAAAACTGGAATCTGAAGGTGCAAAAAAATCTAAATACTGAAAAAAACACCTTTAAAGCTGTCCATATGAAGTTTTTAGCAATGCATATTACTAAAAAAATTAAATTTTGATATATTTACGGTAGGAAATCTTTACTTAATATCTTTATGATTTTTGGCATAAAAAAGAAAAATCCATAATTTTGACCCATACAATGTATTTTTAGCTATTGCTACAAATATACTTTTTTTGTGGTTCAGGGTCACAAAAATGTATAAAAAATACATTTATAAAAATGTTTTTTTTTAGTTAAATATTACATTTTCTATTATAATATATTTATAAACATATTTATAAAAATTTATTTGAAATATATTTGCTTTTTGGAGGGGGCCGTATGGCAACTACTGTTTCTGTTGTGCATCTCGAGGGCGACGTGAAAGGAGCCAAAGCTAAAGAAGTCAAAGCTGTTTTGAAAAAAAAACTTCAGACGCCAGTGGCTTCAAACCTCTGGAAGGTCTCAGAAGCGCAGCGCGTTAATTAAGCAAAGAAATAAAAACTGACCCAGCTGGTGTTGCTCCAATCAAACCGGCGTGTCTGCGGGCAACGGGGCCGTTTGTCGGCGCGCTGGGAAAACAGTAAACGATCGTCGTGTGTGCGGAGGGTTTACGGCGTAAGTGCTTCGAAATTGCCCAGAGCAGCGCAAAACAACAAAGAAAAGATGAAGTTTGTTGTAGAAGCTTGATATTCCACACAGCAAATGCGCACAAGACACCTTGAAACGCATTCTGCATGGCTTATCCCGCGCTTCATATCTGCGGCGGCTTCGGTCCCACACATAAAGTTAAATCGCTTGTTTAGATTGGCCGTCTCGGAGAAAATCCCGGGCCGCTCCAGCACGATGAGGTCATCGAGGAGCCGTCAATACGGATTACGGCAAATTGCTCGGCTGTCTGTGGGAGCTCAGGACCAGCGGCTCGGGTACGACTGTGAGAGAATTGTGTGCAATTTAAAGGTGCGTTTTCCCTGCTGACAAGCCCCTAATTGAGGATAAAGGCTCTTTTCAGGTGCCCACAGCTGTAGAGTCATTACAGCTTTGATTTGAATGTGATTTCTTCTGCTAAAACCGACCTGGATCGAATTATCCCAGACGTTTCGGAGAACGTGTCGCTCTCCGAGCCTTTCAAGCGCCATCAGGAAGACATCTCGGGTGTAAAAATCAATGTTCCCGTTTCACACGTTCGGGCAAAAACCTCTTATAATCACATCGGTTAAATGAGCAACATGTGCTGACACGCTTCCAGCATTTCAGGATGTGATCGCTTCTTTAAAGCAGTCAAATGTTGAAACTCAGCGCCTGTTAACTAAATAACCAGTGTCACTCACTCTCTTTATCTCGCGGTAACCCAAACCTCTCGGCAGATACGGACGCCGGATTTGGTTTCGCACACGAATCATTTCTTATAAACGAACATCATTCAAAATGTCAAGAGTTAAAAGGATAATTTAGCCAGAAATGAAAACGTTTCATTTACAAAAGAAGATATTTTGAAGATCGATGTTGTCGGACGCCGGTGTTTTTCAAAACAAGTCATACAGCCTTGTAACGACATCTCTTCTGCTTACCAAAGATGCATTTATTTGATCAAAAATAAAGGAAAATCAGTAAAAATGTGAAACAATATTATAATTCAAAAAAGCTGTTTTCTATGTGAATATCTATTAAAATGAAATTTATTCCTGTGATCAAAGATGAATTTTCAGCATCATTACTCCAGTCTCCAGTGTCACATGATTCTTCAGAAATCTGCTGATTTGCTGATTTTATTTCTGATTATTAGCAATGTTGAAAACAGTTGTGCTGCACAATATTTCTGTGGAAACTGTAGGGTTACTACTATTTAAAAAGAAAAAAGAACAAAATTAATAGTTTTATTCATCAAGGACGCATTAAATTGCTCAAAAGTGTCATTAAAGACATTACAAAAGATTTTTATCTCAAATAAATGCTGTTCTTTCTCCTGTAAAATACAGCGTATGACAGTTTCCACAGAAATACTGTGCAGCACAACTGTTTTCAATATTGCTAATAATCAGAAATGTTTGTTGAGCAGCAAATCAGCATATTAGAATCATTTCTGAAGGATCATGTGACACTGAAGACTGGAGTAATGATGCTGAAAATTCAGCTGCACATCACACGAATAAATTACATTTTAACAGATATTCACATTGAAAACAAGCTAGTTTAAATTGTAATAATATTTCACAGTTTTCACTTTCTTTTTGAATTACGGTTTTTGAAAGAAGTCTTTTCTGCTCACCAAGGCTCCATTTCTTTGATCAAAAATACAGTAAAAAGGTGAAATATTTTTAGAATTTAAAATAGACATTTTCTGTGTGAATCTCTGTTAAAATGTAATTTATTTCTGTGCAATGCACAGCTGAATTTTCAGCATCATTACTCCAGTCTTCAGCATCACATGATGCTTCAGAAATCATTCTAATATGCTGATTTGCTGCTTATGAAACATTTCTAATTATTAGCAATGTTGAAAACAGTTCATATTTTTGTGGAAGCTGTAATAACTTATTTTTAAGGCTCTTTGATGAATAGAAAGTTAAAAAGAACAGCATTTAGAACATTTTAAATGTCTTTACTGTCACTTTTGATCAATTTAATGCATCCTTGATGAGTACAAGTATTATTTTCTTTAATAAAAATCAAACCTTTGAGTGACACAAAGACATAAATCATCATTGCATGCTGGTAAGCTGGATAAGCGCTGACTGTCATAACCACAGCTAACTTTATGTTTATGTTTTGGTGGCTGATTTTAACCAGTGTGCAATCTGCTGGAAGCCTGTTTATGAAACGGATAGTTAAAAACTCTAACAAGTGAATGAGCCATGTCCAAATTTACTCTAAACACACACCTGTGAAGAACATGCTATGGAGTGCAACAGAAGTAAAAACTCCATTCATTTTATTCATAGGAAGTGGATGATAACTTATTAATTCTAAAGACAGACCTACTGAGAGCTCAGAGGCTGTTCATTTATTGTATATGCTTTTGTTGAAGCCATCAGTGTGTATTATTTCAACGTTTTAAATGCACAATGCAAATTTAAATGCATGTTTAATAGTGGAATCTTTAGTGAAAAATTACATTACCCATGATTCTGCACAGAAAATTCCAGAAATCAAAGTCAGCGAATTTTCAAAAATTCAAATTTTCAAAGTGATTTTCAAAAAGGTTTTCAAAGAAACAGAAACTTTGAAATTCTGAAGTAGAAAAACTTACATACTCTAATAATTAGGGATGCAATGATAGGATTTTTTTGGCCGATACCAATATTAACAAAAAACTACTGGCAGATACCGACAATGGTCAACTGCATGAAGCAGGGCCTAAAAACGAAATAAAAAAAATAATAATAATAAAAGTGAAGCAAATCAGTTCACTCTGAGCAGAATCAGTATTTAAATGTTCAGTAAATGTGTACCAGTTAATAATGTTACTTTTAAAATGTTTTCTTTGCATATAATAATCATAATAATAATAATAATAATAATAATAATAATAATAATAAAGTAGGCTACTGCATTTTCTTTACTCAAAAAGAAAAAAAAACACAAAGAGGGTCTTGATCTGGTAGCCTTTCGCTTAGTCATAGTCAATACAGCATCATCTTTTCTAGATTTTGACCAAATGTATTAAATGAAAGAAAAAACTTTCAACGCTTTAGAGACATTAAAGTATTTTTTTCAAGATATTTAAAAATGTTTGCAGCATGTATTAAAAAAACGGTACTCCTATAAGCATTTTGAGAGAAAAACAACACATTTTATTATTATTTTAATAAATAATGTAGGTTAAAATACCAGTAAATAATGCTAAAATAATTACTAACACAATTATTTTAGGCTATTTTAGTTCCCATCTCTCCACAACAAATCCTCTAAAGTTGTATTTAGGCTGAACATAAACATCAAGCCAAAACGAATTAATTTAAAAGCAAAACTGAAGCCTACCTCTCTCATTCTGCACAAATCCAAATGTTTCCATATTTATTTATTATGTAAACTATAGGCTTTGTTCTTCACTCGCATCATCGATGTAAAACAATATCCTTCACATAGGCTATAACAGCACGCTGAACGGCACAGACTGCACTATGGACTATTTAAATTTAGCAGTCTAACTTTATATATTTCATTAACTATTTTATTTTGATAATGAACAGGCTGCGATGTCAAGTTAGCAAAAATATGTTGTGTGTCACTGCAACTGTTACTTCTGCAACAATTGAAGCTTTTGAAAAATAAAGGGTCTCAGTTTTTAGGTGAACTTTGAAGTGTGTTACAATCAAAACTCAGCACAATTTATTCTTTTGTTTTGTTAATCTGTTAATGATTTAAGTGAAATATATTTAGTGTGGGCCTATATAATTTAATTCCGTTTTCTATGTTCACAGAAGCGCCGCAGATGCATGATGTGAATCCGTGTTCTACGCTATCCTGACATTTTTTTGTTTTCAAACTTACAAAAAGCTGCAAACTACCTGCCATTCATTTTCACTTAAACGTAGGCCTAATGCTTGGCGGTTCTTGACATATCCTTGGATCTGTGATTTACCTATGATGAATTTACAGCTGAGCACGGGCATTTCATTCATTGGATTTTGTACAGATTTTATTTTGGCAAGTATTTAATTATTGTGCCCAGAGAAAAATGCTGGATTATGCAACAGACTTGCAACGCATCGTCTCCATGTAGTTAATAATAAACCATCGGTATCGGCCCTTTGCATGCTTTTTCCGATTTCAAATTAATAAAAAAATCATCCGATACATTGATGCATCTTTACTAGTTATCTTTGTTTTATTCACAACTACTGCTATGAAACCTCACAAGAAGGAGGATGAAACTGAAACATGAGAAAATATTCAACATTTCACACTTAAACGTCACCGTTCGGTGAACTTTAGACAGCGGTAACAGCGTCACTTTGTCAGTGTTCGCACTGAGCACTTTTGATCAGTGTTTCTAGAGGACGTTTGTCCAGCGTCTGAGTGCAGAATCCATTATCATCAGCGGTTCGGCAGCCCTCGGCCTTCCATCGGCAGGACGGCCCAAATGAAACCATCTGTTTTTGCCATCTGTACTCTATTTGTTAATTATTCCTGGGCCAACACTGTGTCTTTCTTCCTCTCCCTCCCTCGCTCGCTCAAATACCTCAAATTTTTCTTTTGTTCCCTGCTCTCCGGTTAGGAAAAGCCGCGTGGTCACATCGTCGGACCGCGCCGCGGAGCTTTCAACATCTTAATAAAGATGGAGATTGCATCATGTCTGGAGTTATTAATCAAGCGTCGCTGATTTTGTCAGATTTTACGAGGGGGCGGCGCCTGCCGCATTAAACCTCATAACCGAGAGCCCTTATCTGATGAAATGATTAGGATCTGATTAATCAAACTGGAAATCATTAAAAGCCGCTTCTTGCAAAAAAAAAAAAAAAAAAACTACAGAAGCACATCTGTGCGATCATAGGACCTCTGTTTGTCACCGCTAACTAGTAAAGTTTGATTGTTGAACCTCAAAGCGGCTCTTTGATTAGTTTTGTTTGTATACGTTATGATGGCGAGAATTAATCCTTGCAAATGTAGGTTTAATTGTGATTTTGTCTTAGCTCGGTGTTCATTATTCAGCATCATAAATCAAAGGCCAGAACTACATTTTTGAATCTGCATTCATTTGCTTGATTGCGGTTTTAAAACATCCAGGAAATTCATATGGTAGTGATGAGAATGGCATGCTATCATATTATTTCTGCAATATTTAGAATATAATACATCAATGACTAAATGCATTTGCCAAAATGTGCAGTTCACAGAGTTATTATAGTTAACTATAATCATAAACATCTTTGTTATTTGAAATAAAATAAACTAACTGTAATAAAACAAAATGCATATCAAACATTCTTTTTTTTTATTTCAGCTAGTTAAGGCAATGTTTCTTACTTTTGTTTAGCTTAACTTCTTGTACTAACTACAGCTGAATAAAGTAAAACTAATAAATTAAAATGTAAAAAGTGATACAGCCTTTTTTTTTAAATCTTAGTTTAAATCTTAGCTATAGAGACATTTTTTAAAAACAAAAAGATGAAAAAATTTAAGTAAAATATTTAATTACAAATAAAAAATAAAGAAATGTAAAAAATGACAAAACAAATTTACTAAAACTTTAATATAAATTAAAGTGAAAACAGAAAATCTAAAAATTTAAATAAGTAAATTTATGCTTAAAACAAGAAATATACATAAATCAATATAGTTTTAAAATAAACAAGTTAATTTATTTTTACATATTTTTAAAAAACAAAAAGATAAATTTTTTTTTTAAAAATGTAATTAAAAAAAATAAAGAAATGTAAAAAGACAAAAATTTACTAAAACTTTAATTAAAATAAAAATTGAAATAGAAAATCTAAAAATTTAAATAAGTAAATTTATGCTTAAAACAAGAAATATACATAAATCAATAGATTTAAAATAAATCAAAATAAGTTAATTTATTTTCACATATTTTTTTAAAAAACAAAAAGATTAAAAAATTAGAAACTTTAGAAAATGTAAAAATTTAAATAAGCAGATTTATGCTTAAAACAAGAAATATACATAAATCAAGTTTTAAAATAAATATGTTAATTTATTTTTACATATTTTTTTAAAAACAACAAAAAAAATTAAATTAATTAAAAATGTAATAAAAATAAAAAATAAAGAAATGTAAAAAATGACAACAAATTTACTTAAGTTTTATTTAAAACTGAAGTGAAAACAGAAAATCTAAAAGTTTAAATACGTAAATTTGTGATTAAAACAAAAAAAAAAAATACATAAATTAATATAGTTTTAAAATAAATATAAATAAGTTAATTTAAAGGGATAATGTTTATTTTCATTCTTCATTGGCAATTCTTCTTGAAATTTGTTTAATCTTTAATGTCACTTTGCTTCTGAAGTAAATGTATCTTACTTTTAGAAATGTTTAGATATATGGATTGAAAAACAAAAAAATACTAAGTACTAAGAACATTTTTGTGGTGTGTTGGGATCAAGCTGTAACTGCACTGTAACACATTTACATAATACCTCAAAAACACAGAATCTGAATAAAATCATTGCTACATCTCAGCGGACAGAAGTTCTGTTCTCTTGATGCGGTTCTGATTTTATAATGAGGTTACACACAGATTATTGCTGGACTTCATACCACATCACATGCTCTTCATGCTCTTTTGCCCTTGTTTCACATTGCCAAGTGGGAAATTCACAAGACTATTTGTGACTGTAAAATAACAAAGATAAACATATTCATTATTTTTTGCACATAAACAACAAAACCGACCTGACAGCTCTCTCTCTTTACACAGAAGAGCTCATAGGCATAAAATTACATTCTTAATGAATATTTTTGTCTTGTTTTCTAGTACAAATATCTAAACATTCCTAAATCAAGATACATTTACACAAGAAGGAAAATGACTGAAATATCAAGTCTTGTTTTCTGAATAATATAAAGTGAGAAAAATATCTGCTAGAGGGGTCAGAAAAGCAATCTTAATTTAAAGGAAAAACAAGACTGTTTTTATGGCACCACTGGTAGATGTTTGTTCTCGTTTTAAGCATAAATTTGCTTAATTTGAATACATTTTTCAGAAAACAAGACTTAAAAGTCAGTTTGTTTGTCCAGCGAATGTATCTTAATTTCAAAATGTTCAGACGTTTGCACTGGAAAACAACACAAAAGTACTGAGCAATGCACTCAACTAATTCAGTTTTACTGCCAGGATCTGTCACACAGCAGATCTCTGAAGTGACTCTCAGGACCGGACTAGTCTGGATTTTAACGGTCTGATGTTCATTTGCTCCGTCACAGGACTAAGAGGAAAGAGGCTTATTACTGAGGCATGCCGTTTCTAGACTGTTTTAGGGGTAAAAACAATACAAAAGAACATGTTTCTCATTTCACATGTGAAGAGACATTTGCAGTGCATTAATTAGAGAAAGCAGGGGTTTTCACACTTTTTCACACCCCTTACAGGGGAGAGGATTTTCCAAGGACCGCCTCATAATTATAACAGTGTTTAAGGCTAAAGTTTAATGTGGGTGGGAGTAATGAACATTAGATTGTTTTATTGGTGCAAATGATCCCCACTGTATGTGTACTTTTTAATACTACAGCATAATATAATTAAATTTATGCTTAAAACAAGAAACATACATAAATCAATAATTTTAAAATAAATAAAAAAGTTAATTTATTTTTACATATTTAAAAAAAAAACAAAAAGATTTAATTAATAAATAATTATTAAAATGGCCCATTTGTTTGTAAAGCATCGGCAATCAGAGTCGGCCATGAAGAATCAAGATCAGTGCATTACTAAAAAGAAGTGTGTGGTAAAGAATTCAGGATCAGGTTCGACTGGTGAAGCTATTAATCATCAGGATGTTACTGGCTGTTCTTCTATATTGGCAGTTGTGGTGCTCCTTAATATTCTTCAGGTTCTCCTAAATTTTATTTGGTGCTCCTAACTTTTTGAATTTGGGAGCACCAGTGCTACCAAGTAAAAAAGTTCATTTCAAGCCCTGCACACAGAAACACTCTAAAATGCTCAGAACCTAGCAACAATCAAAACAACCTAGCAACTGCATAGCAACACTCCAAAACACTCAAAACAGCCTAACAACCACATAGCAACACTCTAAAAACACTCAGAACAACCTAGCAACAGTATAGCAACATTCCAAAACACAGCCTAACAAGCACATAGTAACACTCTAAAAACACTCAGAACAACCTAGCAACCGCATAGTAACACGCCAAAACACTGAAAACAACCTAACAACCACATAGCAACACTCTAAAAACACTCAGAACAACCTAGCAACTGCATAGTAACACTTTAAAATGCTCAGAACAACCAAGCAACTGCATAGCAACACTCCAAAACACTGAAAACAACCTAACCACATAGCAACACTTTAAAAACCCTCAGAACAACCTAGCAACTGCATAGCAACACTCCAAAACACTCAAAACAGCCTAACCACCACATAGCAACACTAAAAACACTCAGAACAACCTAGCAACTGCATAGCAACACTCCAAAACACTGAAAACAACCTAACAACCACATAGCAACACTCTAAAAACACTCAGAACGACCTAGCAACTGCATAGTAACACTTTAAAATGCTCAGAACAACCTAGCAACTGCATAGCAACACTCCAAAACACTGAAAACAACATAACAACCACATAGCAACACTCTAAAAACACTCAGAACAACCTAGCAACAGCATAGCAACATTCCAAAACACTTAAAACAGCCTAACAACCACATAGTAAAACTCTAAAAACACTCAGAACAACCTAGCAACCATATAGTAACACTAAAAACACTCAGAACAACCTAGCAACTGCATAGCAACACTCCAAAACACTGAAAACAACCTAACAACCACATAGCAACACTCTAAAAACCCTCAGAACCTAGCAACAGCATAGCAACACTTTAAAATGCTCAGAACAACCTAGCAACTTCATAGTAACACTCCAGAACACTCAAAACAGCCTAACAACCACATAGCAACACTCCAAAACACTCAAAACAATCCAACCACCACATAACATTTTAAAAACACTCAGAACAACCTAGCAACCCCAAAGCAACACTCTAAAATGCTCGCAATAACCCAGCAACCACACAGTAACAATCCAAAACACTAAAATGGGCAAAAACAACCCACTTACCCTCAGAAAGGAATATCTAGTCTTAGTTTAAGTTAGAGGTTCTGTTTGCTTGTTGATTTAGAGTTTAAAAGAAAGAAAGAAATGAAGTATTTAGAAAGTTACAAGCAAATCGACAAACTATAAACTCAAGATAATATTTGATATTAAAAATTGGGATTGGAGCCACCTGGACGTTACGGCCTGTCACACGGCAGTTTTATGAATCCCAATAATTATTTGTAGAGCCATGAACAACAAGGCAAGAAATATATGTGTGTGTTCCCTCGTCGCTGAAGTTTATTTAGACCGTATTGATTTTGTGTCATATACGGCGTAAATGTGAGATGAGTACTTACCACAGTAAACCATTTTCAAATGGTGTACACCTGATTAAAAACTCAAACGGCTCGCGGTCCGCGCCGACTCTTGATGTATTTTCATTTTCAATTGAAATAAAAGCATGACCGTAAATTGTCCGTATGACATTTAATACGCGAGCGTATGGATTTTGCAGCGGTGAAGGTGCGCTGAGGTAAACTCTGGGGTGGAGATCATTTACAAACGCTGTTAAACACACTGTATATCTGTCTTTTTAGGAGATCATGAGTGATGGCTGGATCTCTGAGTTCATCTACTCTGTAAATCACCTTTATATATCTCAATTTCATTAAAACAACCAGAAAGTTTGAAACAAACACCAGATTTTTGACCATACGGCGAATAAACGAGGTCACAGGCTTTTACTGTACAGTATTCCAGAAGAAAGCCCCAGTTTCTGTCGGTAAGGTGAGTCTCAGCGGATCACGACTGCTGAGCTGCTCTTCTGAAGTCTGATTTTGGGACAGAGAGTTTCATTACTTAAGCCTCCTGTTCCAATTAATTAAGTCACAGAGGATTCCGCTGTGAAAATTACAGAAGAGCTGCTAAAATAACGCTGCTTCTTGTAGATTCTTCCTTGTGCTGTTAACTCTCTTGTTCCAATTACACTGCTGTTGTTCCAGCATCATTTATCTGAACACAGCTGGATCCTTCTGCGTCCAAGTGCCTGCAGCATACAAGATCTAAGTCTATTGAGTAAAGTCTAGTCCACACTGCAGTTTATTCTAGACAAAAACACCAGCTTAAAGGAACACTCCAGTTTTTTTTTTAAACAGGCTCATTTTCCAACTCCCCTAGAGTTATACAGATGTGTTTTACCGTTTTTGAATCCATTCAGCCGATCGCCAGGTCTGGCGGTAGCACTTTTAGTATAGCTTAGCATAAATCATTGAATCCGATCAGACCATTAGCATCTCACTATAAAATGACTAAAGAGTTTCGATATTTTTCCTATTTAAAACTTGACTCTTCTGTAGTTGCATCGTGTACTAAGACTGGCGGAAAATGAAAAGTTGCGATTTTATAGGCCGATATGGCTAGGAACTATACTATAGAGGGGTGAGTCATTTTATAGTGAGATGCTAATGGTCTAATCAGATTCAATGATTTATGCTAAGCTATGCAAAAAGTGCTACCGCCAGACCCGGAGCTCGGCTGAACGGATTCAAAAACGGTAAAACACATCTATATAACTCTAGGGGAGTTGGAAAATGAGCCTATTTTCAAAAAAAGTGGAGTGTTCCTTTAAGAGACCGTTTGACTGATGTGAACTAGTGTAGCCATTTTTTAATCTAGTCTTAGTCTTAAACCTGTGTCAAATTAACTTATGAACTTAATGAACTTATTATCTTATTTAGTCAACCTTCCTGTTTTTGTTTAGTCATGTTTTAGCTGACTAAATGTATGAGCGTTGAACTAAATGTGGCATGATGTATAATGGTTATACTGATAAAAAATGTATTTTTACTCAAAATTATAATCGTAACGTTCGTTTTCATTTGAGAAATTTTTTTACATTTTTTGGGTGTTGCACATTCACAAATCAACAGAATGTCGACTCGTACACATGGTTTATTTGACCTCATATAGTGTACTGATTTATTATAGGCTATTTATTATATAAATTGAAATCAAAAACTTGCCCTTACTCTCTCTGAATTTATTATAAAACTGGTAAAACAAACAAAAAATATGATGACAGTAAAATTCCTAATAGTAATTCCAATAATGTTTCTCTGTTAAAACAACTGCATTTATTCAGCAACCACAATCAAAAACAATGTAGTCGAAATCTCATGACAGAACGCAGACTGGCTGAATAACACTTTATTTTAAGTAGAATATCTACCATGGATATTGCTAAACTCCAATTTACTTGTTTGTCTGTGTTTTCAGATCATCATCTGCGTTTCTGTACTGTTGAGAGAGCGCGTTTGTTTGATTGCCAGATTGCAAAAATAAAGTAAAACAGGGCAGAAAGTGTATTCTTTAAACAGAGAAGCTCTGATTTGAGGATTTGAACTCTTGATATTTGGCAACCGCACACATGAAAACTCATGTAGTAGAGGTGTGCCTAGCAGCTCATAATAATATTCTGTCTCCTTTTATCTAAGTTTTTATTTTTTTAATACATTTTAGTTTCATCTTTTATCGTCAACAATATTGCATGTTGATATTGCAGTCACAGTTATCATTTATTGACTTTTTTGTCATCTTGTCACTGTCTCGTTTTAGTCATGAGAAAAAGCTTAAAGGAGAAGTCCACTTGCAGATCAAAAATGTACAGATAATGTATTCACCCCCTTGTCATCCAAGATGTTTACGTCTTTCTTTCTTCAGTCGTAAAGAAATTATGTTTTTTGAGGAAAACATTTCAGCATTTTTCTCCATATAATGGACTGATATGGTGCCCCAAGTTTGAACTTCCAAAATGCAGTTTAAATGCGGCTTCAAACGATCCCAAATGCGGTTGTAAACGATCCCAAGGAAGAAGGGTCTTATCTAGCGAAACGATTGATTATTTTCATTAAAAAAACAATTTATATACTTTTTTAATGTTTAACTGTTTTCTTCCGGTTCATGACAGTTGGGGTATGTTGAAAAACTCCCATCTCATGTTCTCCCTCAACTTCAAAATCATCCTATTTCGTTGTTTTACCTTTTTTGTTAGCGGTGTTTGATCGTCTTTGCATGTTCACTTTGCAAAGACTGGGTCGGTACTTCTGCAGTGATGTAGGATGATTTTAAAATGATTTTTGAAGTTGAGGGATAAAATGCAATTGGAGTTTTTTGACATACCCTAATTGTCATGAACCAGAATACACATAGTTCAGGCTAGAGCAAGACAAGACGAGCGTTTGAGATTAAAAAGTATTTAAAGCCATTTCCAAACAATTTGAAGTTTATTCACAAGTGGAAGACATTTAAAACAGACACCTCTCCTTCCAAGAGTGGACATCCCAGAAAATTCACCCCAAGATCAGATCGTGTAAAGCTCAGAGAAATGGCAGACAAACCCAAGAACTACACCTCAGACTCTACAGGCCTCAGTTAACATGTTAAATGATAAAGTTCATGACAATACCATTAAAAAAATATGGGACAAAAATGACTTGTTTGGAAGGCTTGGCAGAAGAAAGCCTCTTCTATCTAAAAAAAAAAAAACATTGCAGCACAGTTTAGGTCTGCAAAGTTGCATCTGAACAAAACACAAGTCTTCTAGAATAACGTCCTTTGAACAGACGAGACCGAAGTGGAGATGTTTGGCCATAAATCACAGCGCCAAGTTTGGTGAAAGCCTAAAGAGCATATCAGCACAAACACCTCATACCAAAGACAAGCATGCTGGAGGAGGGCTAATAATTTTGGGCTTGTTTTGTAGCCACAGGACCTGGGCACCTCACAGTCATCGAGTTGGCCATGAACTCCTCTGGATATCAAAGTACTCTAGAGTCAAATATGAGGGCATCTGTTTGACATCTAAAGTTGGGCCAAAATTGGGTCATGCAACAGGACAATGATCCCAAGCACACCAGTAAATCTAAAACAGAATGGCTGAAAAGAAAAGAATCAAGGTGTTGCAATAGACCAGTCCAAGTCCAGAGCTCATCCTGACTCAAATGCTGTGGTGAGAGCTGTGCATCAGCAAATGCCCACAAACCTCAATAAACTGGAGCAACGTTGAAAAGAAGAGTGGTCCAAATTCCTCCAGAATGATGTGAGAGACTGATGAAGTCACACAGAAAATGAATGCTTCAAGTTATTGCTGCTAAAAGTGGATCTACAGGCAGTTGACTCATAGGGTGTCCTAACTTTGTCACACATGGTCTTTCCTTCTTGGCTGTATTTTTCTTAAATAAATAATGACACCGTGCAATATGTCATGTGATGATGTTTATCTGAGGATTTATTTTCCAAATTTTAAGACCTGCCAAGGACCAGATAATTTTTTATTATGTCCTGATACAGAAAACCATGAAATTCAATAGGTGTCCTAACTTTTTCACATGACTGTAATTTCTTTATGGCTGAAGAAAGAAAGACATGAACATCTTCGATGACAAGGGGGTCAGTAAATTATCTGTAAATTTTTGTTCTGGAAGTGGATTTCTCCTTTAAAAGCTTCAAAATTTTTTGCTGAGTGTGTTATGAAATTAATGTGTAAATGATTGTAAAATTCTGTCACTATTTACTCAAACCTGTATGACTCTTGTGGAAACTTATTTTGCCATTAAATAAAAAATAGAAAAGGTAACTGTGACTTATCTCACATTTCAGACTGTTTTGCTTGTAATTCTGAGGGGGGAAAAAAAGAGAATCAAAATGTAATAGAGATATACATTCAGATATAAATTCTGAACTGCAAGATATAAACTCAGAATTCTGACTTTTTTCTTGCTGTAAACTGTGTTTATATAATCACAATTCTGAGTTTACACACTCTTAAAAATAATGCCATAGAAGAACCTTTTTTGTCTAAATGGTTCCATTCAGAACCTTTAACATCTGAAGAACCGTTCTGTTTCACAAAAAGGTTCTCTGTGGTGAAAGAAGATTATAAAAAGGTAAGAAAGAGATAGTTCTTAGACTAAATGGTTCTTTGTGGAACCAAAAATGGTTCTTCTATGGCATCACTATGAAGAACCTTTTAAAGCACCTTTATTTTTAAGAGCGTATCTCATCATTTCTTTCCTCAGAATTGTTTGATTTTTTTTATTCCGTGCTGGAAATAAGCTTCCATACTTCTACGAAATACAAAAGAAAATGTTTAGCAAAATGTCCAGAATGTGACAATGAGAAATGACTGAAACTGTGTCACTAAAATCAAACACAGAGTTGGAAACACCAAGAACCTGAGCCACTGGCATCCAAACCATCTACAACATACAGAAGAGAAAAAGTCCTTCCTCTCACATCCACAGAAACCCATAAGATCTTCAGACCTACAGACTGAGATTTATTCCAGCATCAAACCCTCCCGTCAGCACAGACAGATCGCATGACAACCAACAGACATGTCACTGAACTCTCCTGCAAACCTCCGTGATCTGACAGCAACAGCAGGACGCTAAGTATGGCAGAGTAAAGCACACTAAAGCAGACCAGAGTGTACTGCCAGCGAACAGCGTTCTCTGTTGTCAAAACGTCACCGTCTGTCTGTACTCACTGCGGTCGCCATCGCCGTGTTACTGTATAGAACAGAGCAGTGCAGGCAGAGACGACAGCAGAGGAGACGTGGAGGAACTAAAGGAACCGTGGGGGTTTTTATGTGGACGCTTTGGAAGCTGACATGAGAAGAAGAGCTGCAGGATGACACAGTCTTCCTAAACTGATTCAGAACTGAAGCACAGGGAAGAATAAAAGCATTCTGACATACAGTGACTGCTGGAATTCATCATCCACTAACACAGTCACACAATTCATCTCTTAATTTCTATTATAACATCTTAAAACAGTTCCAAAACAATGAGCTGCACTGAATACCTGAACCACACATGCATAGGCAAGTTTGCCTGCATTTCCTATGGACTGAACCCTGCATTTCAACGCAGACAGTGAATGTGATTTGCAGTCGATCCACCAATGCATTGTGAAGATACAAAGTTACTGTAAATCCAGCATGCAGGGCTCTACAGTGCGACCATTTCAGTCTACTGCGTGCGACTACGAAAAAATATTTAGGAGCACCACGTGTGACTGACCCGATCAGCATATTTGTGTTTGCGCTGAGGGAGTACTATATGTATCACAGACACATCTCACAAATCCATTAAAGGAGAAGTCCACTTTCCGAACCAAAATTTACAGATAATGTACTCACCCCCTTGTTAATATTAAGTGACTTAACACTATTGCCTAATTTTGCTCTATTTCGTCGTCAAAAATAGTGTGAAACAAGTCACAGCTGAGCCGCTGCGCACCTCCATTCAAACACCGCGGTGTTTTTTTATGAATAAATGTGAGTTTTTAAATGAATCTAGTGAGAGTCAATGATTCAATTTCCCATTCATAAAGACAGTCACTTGCTTTATCACTAAATGAATAAGCTATTCGAACGAATCAAATGAATGAATGATTCAGTAATTAAAGGAGAAGTCCACTTCCAGAACAACTATTGACAGATAATGTACTCACCCCCTTGTCATCCAAGATGTTCATGCCTTTCTTTCTTCAGTCGTAAAGAAATTATGTTTTTCGAGGAAAACATTTCAGCATTTTTCTCCATATAGTGGACTGATGTGGTGCCCCGAACTTCCAAAATGCAGTTTAAATGCAGCTTCAAATGATCCCGAATGCGGTTGTAAACTATCCCAGCCGAGGAAGAAGGGTCTTATCTAGCGAAACGATCAGTTATTTTCTTTAAAACAATACAATTTATATACTTTTTATTCTCAAACAGTTTCATTTCATTTGATTGGTAACTTTTTCTTATTCTACTTCTTATTCTACTTCTTATTCTGCTTCTTATTATGCTTTTAAAGGAGAAGTCCAATTTTTAGAACAACAATTTACAAAAAATTTACTCACCCCTTGTCATGCAAGATGTTCATGTCTTTCTGTCTTCAGTCGTGAAGAAATTTTGGTTTTTGAGGAAAGCATTTCAGGATTTTTCTCCATATAATGGACTTCATTGGTGCCCCGACTTTCAACTTCCAAAATGCAGTTTAAATGCAGCTTCAAAGGGCTCTAAACGATCCCAGCTGAGGAAGAAGGGTCTTATCTAGTGAAACGATCTGCCATTATTTTCGGAAAATAAAAATTTGTTTACTTTTTAAGCACAAAAGCTTGTGTAGCACAGGCTCTGGGATGCGCGTCCACGACACTTCATGCAATTGAAAAAAAACATCAAAATGTCACACTGAACGTAGGCAGAACTACCGCGCAAAGACTAAGCAAGTGCAAGTAAGTCAAACGCTGCTTACAAACAAAAAGGAGTTTTTTGCCGTACTTTACCTTTTTGAGCCGGAGTACACAGACGATGAATGTAGTGTCGTGGACGTGCATCCCAGAGCCTGTGCTACACAAGCTTTTGTGCTTAAAAAGTATACAAATTTTTATTTTTCTAAAAAAAATGGCAGATCATTTCACTAGATAAGACCCTTCTTCCTCGGCTGGGATCGTTTAGAGCCCTTTGAAGCTGCATTTAAACTACATTTTGGAAGTTCAAAATCAGGGCACCAATGAAGTCCATTATATGGAGAAAAATCCTGAAATGTTTTCCTCAAAAACCATAATTTCTTCACGACTGAAGACAGAAAGACATGAACATCTTGGATGACAAGAGGGTGAGTAAATTATTTGTAAATTGTGGTTTTGGAAGTGGACTTCTTTAATAAAGTTAGAAAAATGCCATTACAAACGTAAAAACAAAATTCCCCTGTAAATGACTTTAAGGAGTCAAATATCACCTCGTAATGGAAAGGCCTATTTTTTGATCAGATTTTTTGATTATTGATTAGAAGGTGCTCCTGAAATTTTGACTGTGCTCCGAAAGAGAAAAGTAAGCGTAGAGCCCTGGCATGGTGAGCGTGTTTCACGAGGTGCGGTTCAGGAGGTGCTCGATTATATTCCAGCGAGAGATCTACCGGCCCGAGATCAGCCGAGACTCCTGCGGACTCTCTGAGGGTTTCCTATCGCTTGCAATTAAGCGTGGCACTTTTATGGCTTTTATGGGCTGCTTCACGCTGCAGAGGAAAGAGGTGAGACTCTTCTGCTCGCTCTCTCTCTCTCAATTAGCCTGGCAGACGTATAGATCACTGCACTATAAAGGCAGAATGCTTAATTGACCTCATCTCTACAGAAGTGTTTGGTCTCCGTCGAAGGCAAGGCCACTGGACTGATGCCATTGATCGTGGCGCTAAAGGCTGCAAGGACAGGTATTCATTTGCGGCCGCTGGTGGAAGAATAGAGCTGGCTCTGTGCATGCTCAAAATGATTATTGCCTCGCGTTATTATTTGTGCCTCAAGGACATCGATTGGAATCAATGCTGGGGCTCAAAATATGCATTTACATCGAATTCAAATGACAAGTCAGTCTGAAAGACCGACAGCCTTGAGTTTTAGCAATCTGAGGCCTGAGACGTAACGCCAACATCCGACCAAAGCTGAGCTTTCACATCCAACTGCAGCTGTAACAAGAACACAACATGATTTCCTTTGATAATAATAAACTATTAAATGGTTATCAGGTATGGGCCATTGAGAACAAATTTCATCACCATAAAATCAAATTTACATGAGGAGAAGTGTCACAGGAAATCCTGCTAAACTGCTGAAACTAAATCCATAAGTCATCTGCATTCAGTCACATTTAATGAACAGAAAGCGTTTCTGTGAATGTTGCAGCATCCACTCGCTGCTCAAAACACTGGTGTTTTGTTCAGTGCTGAGTTATGCATGCTCACGAATCCTCTCATTATAACAAACAAAGTGTAGACAGGGTGTAAATAAGAGATTCATTGAGCAATGTATGGAGCTTTGTTGATTATAATGGAACTTTTTGAGAGTGGCAGCCTTAAATGATTATTAACCCTTTAAGTTTACTACACCATATTAAAAATAAATCCTAATCTAATCATGACAATCATTGTCATGGTCTCATACATCGTTGGAAAGGTCTAAGACTCCTAAATAGATATTTGACCATATTTTTGTGTTACAAATTATATAGGAAAAGTAATAGATTAATATATGTCAAGAGTGCAACTTAAAAAAAATCTACATCATAAAATGAGCTCTGACCTTTGTCACAAATTATATATCAGAAATTATATATCAGTTCAAAACTTAAAATATCAGAATTCATCCTTTGAAAGGCATTTTAAAACCAGACATTGTATTACCACAGAAAATGTACATCAAAATCATATTACATAATGTCTTCATCCATTAATTATAAAAGTTTAAGTCTGGATAGTGCATTTTTATGTCTGTGTTCAAAAATGGGAGTGACAGTTAAAGGGCTAAGGGAGTTTGCAAATGTGATATTGATTTAATACAACAGTTCAATAAACAAGAAGTTCATTGTCTGGCTATAACACTATTGCCAGATTTTGCTCTATTTCATCAATGAAAAAAGTTTCAAACAAAGTCACAGGCGAGCCGCTACGCATTTCCAGGCGAACACAGCGGTGTTTTTAAGCAAATCCAGTGAGTCTTACCACCACCTACTAGCAGTTTCATTTTTAAAGTATTGTTTCAGTTTTATATCTCAACATGAATTTATTCATATATTTGCACTCATGCCAGCTCTGAGCTCATCAAACATTTGTAACAGACCTACATGACACTTTTGCGTTCTTCTGTGCACCTTTGTAGTGCAAATTACTTTTGTTAATACTGATTTCATTTGATTGGTAACATTCTTCTTATTCTATTGTTTTAATTAGAAATTCTGAAAAAGCTTGAAAATGGCATTACAAAGGTTAAAGAAAAGCCCCTGTTAATCATTTTAAGGAGTCAAATATCACCTTGTAATGGTAATTGATCAGAAGGTGTTTTTTTATTTACTGTGCTCCTAAATTTTTTCAATTAGAAGAATGCTTCTAAAAAGAAAAGTAAGCCCTAAAATCAGATTGACTTTACAGTCCACTGGTAGATGTTGAGTTGCTTTATAAAATAAAAAAAAAGGAAAAAAAAAAGATTTACACATTGATTTACACTTTTTAGTGTTATTTTAGCATGCATGCAACTACACTTCTACATTGATAATCAAATATGCAGAAATTAAAATGCCGCATACTATAAAATATGACAAAATATAAAAATGACAATGTTAATTTCTGCAAGTTTGGGCCTGTTTGGATAAAGAAATAAATGTAAAACAGTAAAATAAATAAGATATAAATGACTGATAAAACAAATAAGTGACCCTGGACTAGAGGGTGACACGAGAGTGAATTTTCAAACCTATCCCGTCCCACTCCCACAAAAAAACAAAAAAACAACATCACGTCCCGTCCCAATCCCGTATTGTTTTTTTTTTTTTTGGCCGGAATCCGTCAGTTACAGTAAAAAAATACAGTACAGATCACAGCATGTCCACATTAGAATAAAAATCCAAAATGTAGGGTTTTTTTTATTATCGAACTGAAAGCCACCTTAAACAAACGCAAAGTGTGCATTGCACACACATTAAATTTAATGTAAAGCATCCATGCAAACACAAACATGTTTCCTTTTGTAATTGGTTAATTTGAAAGGAGACATTTCACTCTCTACAGATATATTTTTCATGTCTCTAAAGCAAGTATACACAGAGTTTCGAAGTGACGCGCTGAAGTTACAGTGACAGACAGCAAAAAGCGCGTCCTGTTTGCTTTAATTAGTTTACAAAAGCGCAACGTTTCCTTGTTTTTCTGAGTGCACACAAATAAACGTAGAGTCTTTACAGATTCAAAAGAAGCCTATTACTCTTATCTGTATGATCAATAGATGGTGCACATTTTTTCTGGGTTAACATTAGATTGAGCTGCCATGTAAAGTTGCTACATACATCTTTCAGATGAAAAGCCATATTTGAGGTCGAGCATTTGGTCTGAGCATCCTGTCTGATGTACTGTATTATCACATAGATCACCCGTTAACGATCTGTCTGTCACAAACTCACTCACTTAACCAGCCACACCAAAGCAAACAGAAGGAGAGCATAAAGAGACAGGGCAACTAGAATTTAGTTCAAAATTACAATATATAGTTTATAGTTTATTTATATAAAAGGTAAATTTGTGTATAAAGTTGGGTATCATAGTGTTACGATTCCCGGTCCCGCCCACTCCCTCTGACATTTGTGACCCTGGACCACAAAACCAGTATTATGTTGCACGGGCATTTGTAGCAATAGCTAAAAATACATTTTATGGGTCAAAATTATCGATTTTTCTTTTAGGCCAAAAATCATTCCATGTTAATATATCAAAATGTAATTTTTGCTTAGTAATATGCATTGCTAAGAACTTCATTTGGACAACTTCAAAGGTGATTTTCTCAATATTTAGATTTTTTTGCACCCTCAAATTCAAGATTTTCAAATAGTTGTATCTTGCCAAATATTGTCCTATCATAACAAACCATACATCAATGAAAAGCTTATTTATTCAGTTTTCAGCTTTCAGAATTAAATTCATTTTTATATCATATTATATTAGTATTATAGCCTGTTTTTTTTTTTTCAATTAATTTTATTCTTTTGAACTTTATTTTTATTGTTTCATTTTTTTAAAAATGTATTTATTCACTTTTTTATTGTTATTGATTGTTATAGTTACTGATTGACTGTTAGCTAAAACTTAAACTTTTAATTTTTTTAGTAACTGAAATAGAGCTGAAATAAAATATAAAGATTAGATGAGAAAAAAAAATCAACAAAAATGAGAAATAAGTGAAATAAAAAGTTAATGTATTAAAATTATTAAAAATAATATTATATAACAAATAATACTAAAATAACACTAAATATGATTCACTTATGTGAGCTGTTTGAAACAAGCCTAAATATTGCCATCAATTTAGAAAGAAATGGCTAATTAGAAAAAAAAAACACATCAATGACATTAAGAGTTTCACTAACTAGCACAAACTACACGACAAGTCTGTGTTGACTAGTTTTCTCTTAATAACACAGCTTCGTTCACGAACTGCATTCTAGCTGCATGAGATCTGACTTTAAAGCAAAATATAAAAGCCAAATATATTTGTAATTTCAGAAAAGTGAGAATAAAGTGGACCTAGAGGGGTTATCACTCATGAAGCACATTATAAGCGACCTGCATTTGGATTCGTCACATATTAGCCCTGAAACTGATCAAATGTCACCCAGAGGCTGATAGAAACTAGAGCGAGTGTCTATTTTTCACCTTTCATGACAAAAGCTCCATGAATCCGTGCATCATTTCAGCTGCGTGGGACACAAACTCTCTCCAGCTGGACGTCAGATGCAGGTCATTTACATAACAAACACTGACTCACCAACTAAACAACAACAACACTACACAGATACTGGCTGAAACAATCTCAGTTTCGTCTCAAAGAGAAGCTCAAATCCTCACGTTGGAGCAAAACATATCACAGGAACTCAAACCTGAAATTCACCCCGTTATTTTAGCCTATGTGGATGTAAACACACGTCAACCGAACGACCATGTAACCGTATTTGACAGAGTCGACAGATGTTATCAATCACTTCCTGTTCCTGTGATCAACAGCAGAGAGACGAAGCGCTTTCACAATATCGCAGTCGTGCAGCTCGGCATCTTTAGTAACAGCTTTGAAGGATTCTCTGATGATTAAAGTCCTTGAATATGTAAATATGGACAAGAGCAATATGGCACAATATTGTTCATTACAGCACTGCATGAATGATATAATTGTCAGTGATTATTCTGTACTTGACTGAATGCAGCATGTAAACAAACCTGATGAAACATGAAATGTAGAGTAAGAAAGATGATTTATGTGAAACACTAACCTTTTTTGAAGGAAATTAATACTTTTATTCAGCAAGGGAGCATTAAATTGATCAAAAGTGGCGGTAAAGACATTTATAATGTTACAAAAGATTTCTATTTCAAATAAATGCTTTTCTTTTGAACTTGAAAAATAAAATGTATCACGGTTTCCACAAAAATATGAAGCGGCGCAACTGTTTTTAACATTGAAAATAATCAGAAATGTTTCTTAGCAGCAAATCGGCATATCAGAATGATTTCTGAAGGATCATGTGACACTGAAGACTGGAGTAATGATGCTGAAAATTCAGCTTTGATCACAGAAATAAATTACATTTCAACAGATATTTTTAGTGCCACGTTTAAAAAAAAAAAAAAATCTAATATTACAAGAATAAAGTCAAAATATTTTGAGAATGAAGTCAAAATTCCGATAATAAAGTCAAAATATTATGAGAATAAAGTCTAAATATTTCTAGAATAAAGACGAAATTACGAGAATAAAGTCAAAATATTACAAGAATAAAGTTGAAATATTACAAGAACAAGAATAAAATAAAATAGCTGTTTTCTATGTATGATGGCATATTAGTGCCACGTTAAGAAATAAAAAAAAAAAATCTAAGATTACGAGATTAAAGTTGTAATATTTCGAGAATAAAGTCTTAATATTACGAGAAATAGTACAAGAATAGTCGAAATACTATGAGAATAAAGTTGAAATATTTCGACAATAAAATCGAAATTACGAGAATAAAGTCAAAATATTATTCCCGTAGTATTTCGACTTTATTCTCGTAGTATTTCAAATTTATTCTCGTAATTTTTTTATCTTATCTATTGAAGTTGTAATATTTCAAGAATAAAGTTGAAATATTTCGAGAATAAAGTCTAAATATTTTGACTTTATTTTCGAAATATTACAATTTTAAACTCGTAATCTTAGATTTTTTTTTTTATTTCTTAACGTGGCACTAATAAGCCATCGTACATAGAAAACAGCTATTTTAAAGTGCAAAAATGTTTAGATTTTTTACTGTATTACTGATAAAATACTTGCTTTCAAAAACATTAAAAAACACTTTACCAACCCCAAACTTTTGAATGCCAGTGATAACGTAAATATTAAGTTATATCACATCTCAAAGTTCATTTAATTTTTAAAAACCTTTTTAACCATAATTCAATTTTTGAGAAAAATATCGCCGAAATCATGCCAGCAAAGCAAAGACGTCCAAACTTAACTGTGGCTTTGCACAAGGTTTAAGGAAACCAAGACTTCATTTATTCCCATGAAATGAGCTAAAAGTGTCAGTAGTGTGGTGTTTCAAACGCAGCTCGCGGCTTTTACTGAGTTACTCTACATGTGACAGCAGCGTCCCAGCGCTCCACAACGCATCGTGCCATTTAACGTGAAATTGCCATTTTTCTTTTCCTTTTTTTCGGAGAGGTTCAAAAAAATGCTTGGCTAGAATGTTAAATGCCAGTGCTTTCCCTCGGGGAGCTTGTGTGGGTTTTAATGGCCATTTTGTTTTATAATTCAATAAAAAAAGAAGGGAAAATGCATGCAATAGGCATGAAAAGGCTATTTTCAGTCGTAGAGAATAAAACTCGCATCATAAATGCAATATGATTGCAATTCGCACATCACACACAGACTGACCGACCAAACAGCAGAGCTCTGAGCAGAAGGATGATTGTGTTTTATCAGCGTTCGGCATCTCAGATGTCACTGTGAGAAGCTCAGCACTCACACACTCCGTATATACAGGCCTGGAGAGAAATGAGTGGGCTCGGGCGAAAGGTGAAGAGTTATTGCCTCATAGGCATCTTAACGGTGCTTTTTCATTTAGCAGAGATACCAACCCGATCCCACAGACAGTGCTGGTGATAAATCAGACGTGGACGGCACATGGTGGACATTACAAACCAGCCTGGAGGTACAAGAACATCTCAACAATCCAGTCCAACTAAACATCATCGTGCTGTTTGTTCAGTTGTTTTTCGTGCTGCTCTAAAAACACCAAATACACACAGAATCACTGTTTAAATTAGAAACAGAAAAAAGAGGCTTTTTACAGAAGGTCAGAATAGAAACAAAACCATCACATCTCTAAAACCCAGCGGAAAACAGACTGGATAATAAACTCTGACTGATGTACAACTACAAAACAGGTTAAATATTATTGTTTAGTCATACAAAAACACACTAACCTGCTCAGTACATTGACATGAACTTATCTAGACACCAGAATATCATATTTACATGGAATTTAACAATGCATAGAGCACAGAAGTAATAGATCAAATTACCTCTGCATAGAAACACCCTAACAACCACCCACAACATCCTAATCACTGCTTAGCTACCACCCTAAATACCACCCACAACAGCCTAGTAATTAAATAGCAACACCCTTAGCAATCAGCCACAACATCCTAGTTATTGCATAGCTACACCCTAACAACCAACCATAGCAATGCCCTAACAACCACCCACAACATTCTAATGACTAGATAGCAACGCCCTAACAACCACCCACAACATTCTAGTGACTGCATAGCAACGCCCTAACAACCACCCACAAGAGTGACTGCATAGCAACACCCTAACAACCACCCACAACTGTGACTGCCTAGCAACACCCTAACAACCACCTACAACAGTGACTGCGTAGCAACACCCTAACAACCACCCACAACACGGACTGCATAGCAACACCCTAACAACCACCCACAACATTCTAGTTACTGCATAGCAACACCCTAACAACCACCCACAAGAGTGACTGCATAGCAACACCCTAACAACCACCCACAACTGTGACTGCCTAGCAACACCCTAACAACCACCCACAACAGTGACTGCATAGCAACACCCTAACAACCACCCACAACACGGACTGCATAGCAACACCCTAACAACCACCCACAACATTCTAGTTACTGCATAGCAACACCCTAAAAACCACTTACAGCAGTGACTGCATAGCAACACCCTAACAACCACCCACAACAGTGAATGCATAACAGTGACTGCATAGCAATACCCTAACAACCACCCACAACAGTGAATGCATAACAGTGACTGCATAGCAACACCCTAACAACCACCCACAACATAGACTGCACAGCAACACTCTAACAAACAACCACAACATTCTACTTACTGCATAACACCCTAAAAACCGTCCACAACAGTGACTGCATAGCAACACCCTAACAACCACCCACAACATTCTAGTTACTGCATAGCAACACCCTAAAAACCACTTACAGCAGTGACTGCATAGCAACACCATAACAACCACCCACAACAGTGACTGCATAACAGTGACTGCATAGCAACACCCTAACAACCACCCACAACAGTGAATGCATAACATTGACTGCACAGCAACACCCTAACAACCACCCACAACATAGACTGTACAGCAACACTCTAACAAACAACCACAACATTCTACTTACTGCATAACACCCTAAAAACCGTCCACAACAGTGACTGCATAGCAACACCCTAACAACCACCCACAACATTCTAGTGACTGCACAGCAACGCCCTAAGAACCATCCACAACATTCTAATTACTGCATAACAACACCCTAAAAAACACCCACAACAGTGACTGCACAGCCACGCCCTAACAACCACCCACAACATTCCAGTGACTGCATAGCAACACCCTAAAAACCACCCACAACACACTAGTGACTGCATAGCAACACACTAACAACCAACCACAACACCTTAGAAACTGCATAGCAACACCTTAACTAACACACACACAACACCCTAACAACCACAGCACCCTAGAGAGTACATAGCTTTGCCCTAGCAAGACCCTAAAAACCATGCACAACAAAGCAACTGCATTAAAAACACATGTACATGATCCAACATCTTAAATCAAGCTTATTTTCCCATTTCACATGTAAAGTCACTGAAATAAAAGTGTGATTTCACTTATAACACGTAAAGCCATAAAACTGTGATTTTTTTCAATGAAATCCCATCAGATCTGCTAATGAAAGAACAATGTAGATGCAAAGATAGTCATAATCACTGCAGACTCCTGCAGACGTAGCTGCTAATCAGAAACCAAAAAACATTTAACGCTATGATGGCAACACTTTAAAAATACAGTCAAAACACGCTCGCAAATGAATCTGCTGCACTCACAACATCTGTTAAAATGCTTGAACGTCAGAGAAACACAAAGCTCCAAACAGACCATCTCTTTCTAAACTGTTTTCCTCATAACCTCACTGCTGTCAAACAGGCAGCAGATACTGAAGCTGTTGTGTCAGTAGATCCAGGAATTTTAAACCCCATCCACATCGATCAGGGTTTATCAGTGTGTTTGTCATGATTACAACGTCCCACCAGTGTCAGTGAGCTGCAAATGGACAAAACACACAGACCTTCAGACTGCTTTCATTCACACAGAGCATATCTGTGCCAGTCAAGTGGAGAGTTTAGCTGAAACCTGGATATTGTGTCCTAATTAAGCTGTAAATAGTGTAAACATTTAACTAACAGAGTCAAAACAATGCTTTAACTTAGAGTTTAACCAAGAGAACACAAGCAACATGTCAACATGAGACTGTCATGTGATGCTTTGAATGCACTTTCATTTACAGACTCGGACAAGAAAACAGAACTCGGGGTTTGTTTTAAACTAAATACTAAACTACTGCAAAGATTTCAACCTGAAGATGACAATATTATAGTTTGGTCATACAAAATTACAGTAAACTGTTTGGTACAGTGACGAGAACATATCTAGAGATAAGAATATCATATTTACATGGAACTGAGGTATATTTGCATATGGCACAGAAGTAATAGATCAGATTAGGTCTGTTTTTGTGGAGACACATTACGTAGTCATGTGTAAATGCAGCACCCTTACAACACCCTAATGACTGAATAGCAACAACAACCAACCATAACATCCTAGTGACTGCAAAGCAATACCGTAACAATTACTCTTTTGAATGCACAGCAACGCCCTAGCAACCACCAACAACTTAGCAACTGCACTGCAACACCCTGGTTACTGCATAGCAATGTCCTAACAACCACTCTAGTGAATCCATAGCAACACCCTATCAACCACCCACAACACTCTGAGTGAATAGCAAAACCTTAACAACCAACCGTAACACCCTAGTGACTGTATAGCAATGGCATAACAACCACTCCAGTGAATGAATAGCAACACCCTAACAACCACTCTAAATAATGCATAGCAACACCCTGACAACTGACCATAACATCCTAGTGACTGCATAGCAACACCCTTACAACCACTATAATTAATCCATAGCAATACCCTAACAACCATCCACAATACCCAAATGACTAAATAGGAACACCCTAACAACCAACCATGACACTCTAGAGACTGGATAGCAATGCCCTAACAACCACTGTAGTGAATACACAGCACCTCCCTAACAACCAACAGCAACACCCTAACAAATAAGCATAAAACCTTAGTGACTGCATAGCAACAGCGTAACAGCCACTCTAGTTCATCCATAGCAACACCCTAACAACCATCCTCGACACCCTAATGACTGAATAGCAACACCCTAACTACCAACAATAACACCCTAGTGAATGCATAGCAATGCCCTAACAACCGCTCTAGTGAATGCATAGCAACTCCCTAACAACCACCTGCAACATGTTAATGACTGAACAGCAACACTATAACAACCAACCATGACACCCTAGTGGCTGTATAGAAACACCATAACAACCACTCTAGTAAATACATAGCAACCCCCGAACCACTCCAGTGCATGCATAGCAACTCCCTAACAACCACTCTAGTGAATGCATAGCAACACCCTAACAACCAACCATAACACCCAAGCAACTACATAGCAACACCCTAACAGCCACCAAATTCATAGCAATGCCCTAACAACCAACCATAACAGCCAAGCAACTGCATAGCAACACCGTAGCAACCACTCTCGTGAATGGATAGTAGCACTCAAACAACCAACCATAACACCCAAGCAACTGCATAGCAACACCCTATCAACCACTCTAGGGAATGCAATGCACTAACAACCACCCACGACACCCTAATGACTAAAAACGCGGTGCTTCAAACAGTAGTGTATGGTGATTGCCACAGTCATGGTTTTGATTCCCAGGGAATGCATGAACTGATTATTTGTATACCTTGAATGCAATGCAAGTTGCTTTGGATAAACGTGTCTGCCACATGCACAAATGTTAACATAAGTTCCTATTTGCCTTAAACATCCGACCTGACATTGACCAGTGCGCTTAATACGACACTTCAGTGCTCTCAGACAAGCACTTTGTGCTGTCTGATGAAAAGTTTATGACCCCAAAGACCCGAGAAAGTCATGAGAACACGCTTTACCAAGTGCTGAAGTTGTGTCAGTGAGCTCTCAGACTGCGTTTGTCAGGGCTGGAGGTCAGGTCAAAGTATTCGCAGTCATCTAAAACACCAGCTGAATTCTGATAGACAGACCCTCCACATCCTAAACGCTCTCCCTGAGGAACTACAGAATGAGTCTGGAGGAGGACAACAGCAATCGATGCATCAAAACAGAGGAGCAGCTCATTTACAAGGACCGAGGACAAAATGGGACTTGGACCTTCATGTAGATGTGGCGAGTACAATTTTGTATCAGTATATACTGGATGAAATATTAAAGTTTGTGTAAATAACCAAGTCATGAAATAGGACATACGAGAATAAAAAGGTATTTTTTAAAGAAGTCCACTTCCAAAACAAAGATTGACATATAATGTACTCACCCCCTTATTATCCAAGATGTTCATGTCTTTCTTCAGTCGTAAACAAATTATGTTTTTTTGAGGAAAAGATTTCATTATTTTTCTCCATATAATGAACTACTATGGTGCCCCAATTTTGAACTTCCAAAATGCAGTTTAAATGCAGCTTCAAACGATCTCAAATGCGGTTGTGAACAATCCCAGCCGAGGAAGAAGGGTCTTATATAGCGAAACGATCGGCTATTTTAATAAATATAATACAATTTATATACTTTTTAATCAAAAACGCTCGTCTTGTCTTACTCTGCCTGGACTGTTTTTTTCCGGTTCATGACAGTTAGGGTATGTCGAAAAACTCCCATCTCATCTGTGTTTGGGGGTAACGGATTACACGTAAAGCGAGTTATGGAATAATATTACTTTTTTCAAGTAACTAGTAAAGTAATGCATTACTTTTGAATTTCTAAGAAAATATCTGAGTTACTTTTTCAAATAAGTAACGCCAGTTACTTTTTTCCCCCATTTATTGATTGACAAGTCTCCTGTCGGGAAATTTTAAGTGAACATGATGTTACTGTATTCTAGACTAAATGTGAACATGCGTTAATTCATCTCACTCACAAAAAACTGATTCAGTGTTTCTCAAAATGAATAAAAACAGTGAAATGCAAACTCAGAATATGACGCAACCCTGCAATAATTAAATATGTTAAATAAAACAAATATCCTTTATGTATTTAATACCTTTTTATTAACCAGTGTACTTGATGCTGACCTTCGATGATGCAATTCAACCATACTAATAAGCAAAAATTACTTTAGATAAATTAACATTTGTGCTTCATTTTTTTTTATAGCTGAAGAGTGATCTCCTGCATAAATGTACTTTTCTTTCAGCCTGAGGTGAATTCATTTCACATTGGGTGTAAAAGGGCTTTTACATTAGAATTTTTATATTAAAAACAAAGAAGCAAGCCCCGCCCAGATTTAAAAAGTAACGCAAAAGTAACGCAACACATTCCTTTGCATAAAAAGTAACTAAGTAACGTAATTAGTTACTTTTTCAGGGAGTAACGCAAAATTGTAACGCATTACTTTTAACAATAACTTTCCCCAACACTGCATCTCATGTTCTCCCTCATCTTTAAAATCGCCCTATATCGCTGTTTTACCGTTTTTGTTTGATCTTCTTTGCATGTTCGCTTTGCAAAGACTGTGTCGGTACTTCTGCAGCGATGTAGGATGATTTTGAGATGATTTCTGAAGTTGAGGGAGAAAATACGACGGGAGTTTGACCCTAACTGTCTTGAGTCAGAATACACAGAGTTCAGGGAGAGCAAGACAAGACAAGTGTTTGAGATTAAAAAGTATTTAAATTGTATTTTTTTAATGAAAATAAACAATCATTTCGCTAGATAAGACCCTTCTTCCTCAGTTGGGTTGGTTTACAACCGCATTCGGGATCGTTTGAAGCTGCATTTAAACTGCATTTTGGAAGTTCAAACTTGGGGCACCATATCAGTCCATTATATGGAGAAAAATGCTAAAAAGTTTTCCTCAAAAAACATAATTTCTTTACAACTGAAGAAAGAAAGACATGAACATGAATCTTTGCTTTGGAAATGGACTTCTCCTTTAAATGGAACAATTCATTCATCATAGATTGTGTATGACAGGTTATTCAGTTCATGATGATAATTTGCGCATATAATATGTGATACTGCAGCTTTATAGGGCTAATATAAATAATAGTTATAGTTAACCTTATAAAAGTTCAAAATGTTCTGCAGAAGAGGAACGACCCGGGTAAAACACTCACACACATATCTTCGAGTCGTCTCTGAGGAGACATTTGCGTATCTCATGACATCTGGGCTTCAGCTGAAATGTTTCAGATGGCAACAACACAAATAAACAGAAAAATGAACCCTGACTGTACCTGAAAGACAAGGGTAAATACACAGCGATTGCCCGCACTGATATTTACTTTCAGCCGCTCCAATCCCTCATAAATGATTACAGGGGAAGCGTTTGAAAAGATCTCTCGAGTTTCACGAGGAACCTGCCAAGGAACACAGGCGATTTAACGCGGGTCAAGCGCTTGGAGCCGTTTCTGCACTCGTAGAACTAATGGCCCTCCAACAACGGAAACAAAATCTGCTCCGAGTATGAATCCAAGTTTTATAGTCAATATTTAGCACAAGTTTTTCTCCCTGTCTGAATGTCACAGGCGGTTAGTGCGCCGTTAAAGCCTATTGATCGTTTGCGAGTACGACCGAAATTCCCTGCAAGGACTGAGATAATGGGAAATCACAAACCTGATCTGGTGTGTTCATTTCACATCAGCCGCAGTCGCTGGCTTTAAAAGAGTCTCTGGCCTCAGCGTTGAGCTGAAGATCTTCACCGGCTCACGATCCGATGCGGGGAATATCTTGTGTTTCTCTGTGCAGATATAAGATTCACTTCAGTCCCTTATCAATAAAAACGCAACATCTCTGATGTATAGCAGCCGTTCAAAACTACTTAGTCTGTTTATCTGTGAGCTGCAGCTCTCTAACAGCTAAAGTGATTCAGCTAAAGTGTCCTACCTACGGCTGTCATCTAATTTCTATGGGATAAAAGAAGATAAATATTTTAGAAAAACACACTGATCAAAAAAAAACTGGTGTGGGAATCAATTTTCATGCAGAAATTGCATTTAAATTTCACAAATAATTACAAAGAAATGGCAAGTAATGCCATTGTAAGTAAAGTAAAAAGACCAAAATAGTATTTTCTTCTAAAACAAACTCTAATAATCTTGTTTTATTTACAGTATATAAAAAAAATCTTTTTTACAGTGTGAACTAAAATTAAAACTTAAATAAAAATAAATGAAATCTAAAGAGTAACATTTTAAAAAGAAGCAAAAATAAAAAAAATAATAGTATATAAATAATACCAAAATAATTCATTTTAACAAATTAACACTAACTATTAAACCAATTGTAGCACATAAATCATTCTTCCGAGTATTTTTTGTAAAATGTACTCCAATAATCTTTATGTAATCAATATTTAATATTTAATCTTAATAAAAACATGCAGAGTAGGATTTTTAAATGAGATTTTTAAACGTAACTATTTATCTAAATAATAAACAAATGAAACAATTTATTTAAATGATAATTATTGAAAATATATTTTTTGTAACTTCTTTGTTAAACTATAAAGTATAGAATAACAATTATAAATGTATAAAGTTTGTGTTTACATAACGTGTGAACTGTTTATATTTATATAATATAAATGTACATACATACACATATTTAAGAAATATTTACATGTACATATTTATATTTATGTATGATTTACACTATATATATATATATATATATATATATATATATATATATATATATAGTAAGCATATACTCTACATGTATGTATATATATATATATATATATATATATATATATATATATATACACATATAAATATATACAGCACACACACAAATATTATGTAAACAAACTTTTATTTTGGTTGCGTTTAATCATGATTAACCGATTTGACAGCTCTAGTGATCACAGTTTTATTGTATTAACATTAACTGTGATATTTTGTCAGAAACTATGATTACATGGTAAACGTTAGTAAGGAATCCACTCGATGAATCTATTTTCAGTATTTATTTGTAGTTAAATGCGCTGTCTTTATGTTACATATACTGTATTTCTCAGACAGATGGTTTGTGAGCGAATCAGCAGTTTTCTCAGCTCATAAAGCATCACTCCAGAAGGCTGAAGGTCAAACCTGTGGATTATCGTTCTTTCTCTTTATCTGCAGTCATCTCTCGTCTTATCGTCTTCCCATCCTCATTTCTCTTGTTATTCATTCCGTCGTGCTGTTTCTTAACCTCTGGCCATGTCACGACCGGCACGTTTCCCCACATTAATCTTGAGACGCTGCGTCGCTGCTTCACCTGCGACCATCAGGATCAGAGTTTACACACACGCTGATGAAACATACATACATCTGTCCTACAGACTCTGACCTGCTATACAAAACCACTGGAATGAAGACGTGCATCTCACTTGTTATGCCGGACTGATTGTCTATCTGCGTTCATGTGTTTCCAATCATGCATTTCATTTTGCTCAGTCTGAGGAAAACTGTAAAAGTAATACAAGGTTATTTCAGATATTCATATAAAAGTTATGATTTTTTACCTGAAATTACAGTTAAATTAAGCTAAAACCATAAAAAAAACATTCTTGGTTACTTGAAAAAAAAAAATGAACATGAACTGAAAAAAAATAAAATACATAAAATAAAACGTATTTTATTTCAGCTACTTACTTCTCATTTTTTAGTTTTAAATTAAATAAGACTAAAATAAAAATGAATAAAAACAATAGACATATTTTTAAAAGTACAAAATGTAAAATTTACAAAAACAACAGAAGTACTAAAACTAAAATAAAAACGAAAACAGAAATATAAAACTAATTCAATTCCAAATATTTAATGAAATGTCAATAAAACGTTAAAAATCTAAATATTAATACAACTATGATATTCTAACTACAACTACACAAAATTATACTGCCTTTTACTATTTTTGCTTATTATTATTACTATGATATATGTTACTATATATATATATATATTTGAAAATATAGACATATTTAAAACATGTTAATTTAAATTCACTAATTTAAAATTCAAATAAAAGGTTAAAAATAAAAATAATAATAAAACCATAATATTTAATAACAATGTTATTTTGTTTATTATTATTATAACTTATTATTATTCATTACATCGATATTATTTTACCATTTTTATCTAGGACAGTCTAAGTAGCTGATCAGATTCACATTTCACTGCAAGTTGTATTCTGCATGTAACTTAGGGCTACACGATTATTCCCTTGAAATTGTAATTGCGATTATTAATCAGTTCACACTGAATGATGTTTTGAATAGCTTTACGCCATTGTTTGAACCAACTGCATGCCACATTTTATATATATATAGTTTCTTCTTTAAATATAAAAAAGTAAAAATGTAAAAATTAAAACAATGAGGGGGGGGGGGGCTTTAAGATAACCTGTAGAAAAAACACACCCACACCATAAGCAAAGAGAATAATATAAGTGTTTTTTTTTTTTGTTTTTTGTAATTGCGCCTTTTAACGATTACATAATTGTGCCATCTGTAATTGTAATTACAATTAGAAATTCAATTAATTGTGCAGCCCTAATGTAACTGTATATGCGACAAATAAAATCTTGACTCTTGAATCAGTTGCACAGAAATGAATCAAGCATCAGAAATGATTATCAAATATCAACCTCAGAACAATTACCCACAATTTTATGCAGTGTAAAGATACCTTACTTTTAACCTTTAATCTTAAAATAGTCCCATTTTGATCAACAGCATCATTTTAGTGAGATTTACACCATTTTCTTTTTAAAATTTTAAACAATATAAATCCAAATCATAAACGTGCATGTTTTGAGCACTCAGTGTTTTTGCTGAACTTTTTTGCTGAACAATATAAACATGATCTGGCCCATCGCTGTGTGACTGTGTGTGATTTGCCTGTAATGGAGATGCAGTGAAGTTCTCCATCAGATACAGTGGTCACCACCTCCTCCTCCTCCTGCAGCAGCTCTGGACACACAAATTGGCCTTTAACTGCTCTGTCTCTCAGCGATATTGCATTTCTCTCCTCATCGTGTCTCTCTGTCTCTCGGCAGTGACAGTTTCAGTCGCTCTCATCTATGAGATTACAGCCGGACTACGAGTCACTAAACTCCATTATCTGAGCCTGAGCTGCAGTCTATCGCTGCTGCTTTACAGACACTTTACAGACACTTTCAAGAAAACCTGTGTATAGAACACATTAGAATCAGGACTCATTTAATATTATAAAATATTATACATGTAAAAATGTAAGAATATACAATTTAACATACATATATATATATATATATATTTTTTTTTTTTTTTTTTTTTTTTTTTTTTACATTTTGAAAGTGTTATTACTGTATATACGATCAGCAAACTTGCACTACCAGCACCGTATATGTGACAAACACCAAATCACTGATTCATGAACACTAAACAAACACAACACAACTGAATCATTCTCAATGAATCAACTCTACACATTTCTCAACACGTTTTGTGTCCATTTACATCGACTATTACTCTATTTAGACTAATACAACCAAATACAACAACATTTCCTCAAATATTACTACAATATATACTGATAATTTAAACATTCACTTAAAAGGTATGAGATGACTGGATGGTTTCAAACTGATTTTGCTATTTAACTGTCACCAACTGAACTGAAGTGCTCAAACTGTTTCAAATATATTTAATTAAGCTACAAACTCGATCATAATGCACCATGTTTCCACCTAACATGTTTTTTGACGTGCAGCTCGTCAAATTAATGGATTGTTTTCACTAGTTAGCATTAAACCAGTTAGCTCACCTGACTATGTTCCTAGATTTGTGTCGGAAGTCTTCGACGTGGGAATCAGTTATCTTCTGGACGGAAATATAGATATTGTATTTGTAAACATGATACTTTTTTCGCTTATTTCAATGAATCTAAATAAAAAACAGCGAGCTAACGGAGTACTAATAGTGTTGTGTAAACATGGCTGAAGGCAAGAAAACCGGAGTAACAGACAAACCGATTCAATTGAGTGAGTCATTTCAACTCAAGCTCGCTAGTTCGATCGTTCAGTTCAGGCTATTCACTAGCAAAAACAGTTCAAAAGAGCCATTCGTTTTTTAGGTTCGACTGTAATGATTTTGAAAAGCACGTAGTGGTGGGTGAAATGGAGTTTTTCGAAACTGCGAATCAGTTAAACCGATCGAGAATTCGAAGCGCGTTTCGCGAATCATTTGATTCAGTTTGGTATTTTGGAGCGGGTTCGCGAATCATTTAACTTCCATCGGAAATTCGGAGCGGGTTTGTGAATCACTATCGCGAATCATTTGATTTTGATCGGATCGGAGCGGGTTCGCGAATCATTTCAGATCGGGATTCGAAGCGTTTCTTGAATCATTTGATTCAGGTCGGCATTTTAGAGTGAGTTCGCGAATCACTTGAATTCGATCGGAACTTCTGAGCGGGTTTGTGAATCACTTGAGATCGGGACTTCGAAGCGCGTTTCACGAATCGGTTGATTCAGCTCGGCATTTAGGAGCGGGTTTGCGAATCATTTGACTTCGATCCGAACGTCTGAGCAGGTTTGTGAATCACTATCGCGAATCATTTGATTTCGACTGGAATTTCGGAGCGGGTTCGCGAATCACTTCAGATTGGGACTTCGAAGCGCGTTTCGCGAATCGGTTGATTCAGTTCGGCATTTTGGAGCGGGTTTGCAAATCATTTGACTTGGATCGGAACATCTGAGCGGGTTTGTGAATCACTATCGCGACTCATTTGATTTCGATCGGAACGTCTGAGCGGGTTTGTGACTCACTATCGCGAATCATTTGATTTCGACTGGAATTTCGGGGCGGATTCGCGAATCACTTCAGATTGGGACTTCGAAGCGCGTTTCGCGAATCGGTTGATTCAGTTCGGCATTCTGGAGCGGGTTTGCAAATCATTTGACTTGGATCGGAACATCTGAGCGGGTTTGTGAATCACTTCAGATCGGGACTTCGAAGCGCGTTTCACGAATCGGTTGATTCAGCTCGGCATTTAGGATCCGAACGTCTGAGCAGGTTTGTGAATCACTATCGCGAATCATTTGATTTCGACTGGAATTTCGGAGCGGGTTCGCGAATCACTTCAGACTGGGACTTCGAAGCGCGTTTCGCGAATCGGTTGATTCAGCTCGGCATTTAGGAGCGGGTTTGCAAATCATTTGACTTGGATCGGAACATCTGAGCGGGTTTGTGAATCACTATCGCGACTCATTTGATTTCGATCGGAACGTCTGAGCGGGTTTGTGACTCACTATCGCGAATCATTTGATTTCCATCGGATCTGAGCGGGTTCGCAAATCATTTCAGATCGGGATTTAAAGCGCGTTTCGCGAATCATTTCATTCAGTTCGGCATTTTAGAGCGAGTTCGCGAATCATTTGACTTCGATCGGAACGTTTGAGCGGGTTAGTGAATCACTATCGCGAATCATTTGATTTTGCAGCGGGTTCACGAATCATTCAGCTTGGGTCTTCGGATCGTATCGCGAATCATTTGATTGGATTCAGATCGGGATTTAGGAACGGGTTCGCGAATAATTTGATTTCGATCGAAACTTCGGAGCGGATTCGCAAATCATTCAGAACGTGACCTCGGAGGGCACATTGCGAGTCATTTGATTTAGATCGGAACTGTGGAGCGTGTTCGTGATAGTGATGGGAGAAACTAACCTTTTCGAAACTTCGAATCAATTGAATCAATTGCTTCGTAAAATGATTCACTGTTTCGAAGCGCTCGAAACGCCACACGCTAGTGACGCCTGCCGGTCAAAAGTGTGTAAATGTAACAAAATCAAGCTTTTAAAACCCCATTGCAAATGTTTGGGATTAAAGTAAACATTAAATGCAATAAAAATGATAAAATACCTGTCTATATATGGCTTTTAAAATATTTTATATTAATTTTTTGGCTTGTTTTGTTTGTTTTGTATAGAGAGCTTGTATATAGAGGCCAATAAGAGACTATCAACTACTTCTCATTATTTTAATTACACAAATGTCTCGTTAAAAATGTCTACAAATTAATTAAACTGATTCGAGATCAGGTTAAAACTACAGAGCTGTTCTAAACTCAATGAACTCGGATGATTCACAGGTTTACAGTGATCATTGCCCCCCAATGGTAAACCATTGAAATTTCGAAACAGCTATGACGTACTGACGCTTCATTTACTGAAATCACGTGACTTTGGCAGTTTGATACACGCTCCGAACCGCTACTGTTTCGAAACAAATGATTCACAAAAGTTTCGAAGCTTCACGAAGCAGCGCTTCGAAAGCGCCCATCACTAGTTCGAGAATCATTATTCAAATCGGGATTTCCAAGCGTATCGCGAAGCATTTTGTTTATTTATTTTATTTGTATTTACTTTTACTTTTTAACAGTACAAAACATCAAACAATTACGGAAGTACAGCTATAAAAACAAAACACAGAAAAAAAAGAAAGTATACACAGATACAAATGTGTTGCCAGGTTAACAAAAAAAGGACGTGAATATAGAAATAGGCCTACTGTTTTCACTGCTTTAGTAACAGATCTTTAGGTATATTTCACTCGGTATCAGTTTTAGGCTACTTTTGACTCACTATATAGTAATAGCACCACTTGGGCACGATCCCTTGGCACATATTCTCACTGAGGATGAAATGCTAGAATCCTCCTTGTGAAAAACCCAAATCTGCCACCAGAGCAGTTTGACCGCAATGCTCTCGTCCATCAGATCCACCTTCACCAGCGGCGGTTTGTCTTCTATTACCGGGAGTCTAGACGCAAACATTGTTCCATCATTTGAGTTTTTGATGGTGTGTGTGGAGAAATTAAATATGTATGTACTTTGGAGGACGGTCTGATCCTCTCTCATTCACTTTATAATGGCTCTAATTGAATTGCTTGGGTCAGAGGCAGTTTTCCAGCAGCAGCTCGACGCCCGCAGGGCAAACCGTGTTTGCCGAGAGCTGACGGTGTGAAAGGGAAAAGGTTACAAACAAGAAACTCTCATAGAAGTGATGTGAATTTAGAACAGTGCTAATGACTGAAGATTTCTTCATCTTTCTTTATCTTTATATATCAAGCAACATGCTAAATCATGTTAACAAAGACATTCCAAAGACACAGTAAAACAGTTAAATGGCCCACTGAGTGATAATTCAAATTAAAATGAATGTGTAGTTGATGCATTGTTGAAATGTTGAGAAAACGCTTCTTAAAACTGCAATGACTTTGGTAAATCTAATGTTGTGTGGCCCCTCAGTTTTCTTAATGGCATCAATAAGGCTTCATTTGTGTCAAAACAAGCCGGATCTGAATCTGCTCCTATTTTGTCAGATCCCTCCCCTCATACGCCTCTGAAATAAATGTATGACCTGTGCATTTGTTTTACGAAAAATCAATACAAATATGGCCACAGGGTATAGATGAGCCAAGCATGGCCTACATTTTAGTAAACACAGTGGAAAAGCTTAAAGGTCAACTGAGGAATATTATGATGTATAGGGAAATTAAATAAATACACCAGCAGCAGAGAGTATGTGGTGGAATCTTATTTTGTGCTTTTAGCAGAAATATACATCCTTCTTCATTTTTTTATTATCATCAATTTAGGAAATTGATCATCATCATCAGACAGCAGGAGTGAAAGGAGCGACTGGAGAACAGGGGGAGATCTTTATGACAGTATTATCATTATTATTTTTGTTTTTTATTATAAAATGAAATAAATTTTAGATTAAGAAAAACTTGAATGAAAGTTAGAAATTTAAAAAGTAAGTACAGAAATAAAAAAAATAATGTGATAAAGAAATATAAATGACTAAAACTTCAGATTAAATTAAAATGAAAACTGAAAATAAAAAAATATATAGTTAATCAAAATAAAAATAAATTCTGGAGATGCACCAATACTACATTTCTCTGCCGATACCAATAGCCGATTATTTATAAAGATATCTGCCGATGCCAGTATCGATACTAATTTTTATGGAAACCCGTTTCTGCCACTGAATAAAAAAATTAAAAAAAGGTAATTGCGACTTTCTCGAAATTGCGAATTTACATCTTGGAATTCTGACTTTTTTTTCTCAGAACAGCATAATACAAACTCACAATTCTGACTGTTTTCTCAGAATTGTGAGATATAAACACAATTCTGAGAAATGAAATCAGCAATGCATTAAATAAACTCTAAATTGTGACTTTTTTTCTTAAATTGCGTGATATAAATACACAATTAAGAGTTAAAAAGTCAAAACTGTGAGATATAAACTTGCAAATCTGAGAAATAAAGACTATTTCTCAGAATTGTGACTTAACTGCTTAGAATTGCAAATTTATATTTCTCAATTTTGACTTTATAACTCACAGTTGTGAATTATATATGTATAATATATACTCGGAATTCTAAAAACATAGTCTTTTTTTCCCTTTAAAATTGGACTTGCAACTCACAATTGCAAGTTTATATCTTTTATGAAATGCCAAAATTAGGAGAAAAAAAGTCATAATTGCAAGATATAAACTTGCATTTGTGAAAAAAAAATGTTATAGTCAGAATTGTGAGATATAAACACACAATATGAGAAATTAAGTTACTATTGTGCGATATAAACTCGCAATTGCGAGCTATAAAGTCAAAATTGCAAGACAAACCTGCAAATCAGTATAAAAGACTTTATTTCTCAAAATTTTGACTTACTTTCTTAGAATTGAGTTTTCTCAGTTTTGACTTTATAACTTGCAACTGTGAATTATTAAGTAAAACAAGTAAGACATATCAGTCTTTTTTTCCCTTCAAAATTGGACTCAAAACTGAAAGTTTATGTCTTACAGTTCTGAGGGAAAAAGTCAAAATTGCAAGAAAAAAGTCAGAATTGCAAGATATAAACTTGTATTTGCGAGAAAAAAAAAATCTGAATTGTTTTCAGAAAAGTTTTAAAGTCTGAATTGTGACATATAAACACGCAATTCTGATTTCAATTATAAACTTGATTATAAAAAGATACAAACTTGCAATTATGAGTTATAAAGTCAAAATTGTGAGACAAACTTGCAAATCTGAGAAATAAAGAACAATTTCAGAACTGCAACTTAATTTCTTAGCATTTAGACTTCATAACTCGCAATTGTGAATTAAGTAAAAAAAAAAAAAAAAAACTTATCTTGCAATTCTGACTTTATTTCTTGAAACTGTGAGTTCATATCATGCAATTCTGAGAAAAAAGTCAGAATTGTGATGTAAAGAGTTCATATTACATATATGTTATAAAATTTGTCTTCATGCCAGATTTACTCAAACTTACATATATAATTAACAGTAAATAAGCTCCCTTTAATGTTTTAATTGTTAGCTAAACAACTGTGAACACTGGATAACTTTCCTGAAGTAAATGCAACCTTAAGTGACATATTGTTCACAAACTTTTTTTCTGGCATCTTTCCGCATTTGAAACGCTGATTGAGTGATTATATGAGACACGATATATTACTGTAAGTTGTACTTTATCTTTCAACACCACCTGATGTTCATTCATGTTTATTTTGTGCTATAACTTGTAATAAAGTGGAAGAGACTCGCGCTCCAAACGCTTAAACTTCACATTTAACAGCATCAAAATGGCATTAATTATACAAGATTTGCTAGCTGAGACTTTGATTCTTATCAGAAGTAACAAAGCACAAAGCTCTTTGGGATTATTAGACAGGAGGTGCATTAGAAATAATGTTTGTGTAGAGGAAAAACCAGTACCGACGGAGAATTCACAGCCTCTTGTCCTACATACATATGAGGTACGGCGGGCACTGTACAACATCAACATGAGGAAAGCAGCTGGTCCTGATGGTGTGCAAGGACGTGTGCTACAGGCCTGCACTGATCAACTGGCAGAGGTGTTCACAAACATCTTTAACCTCTCCCTTTCCTTATGTATAGTTCCCACATGCCTGTGCCTGTCCCTAAAACAAACATGATAGCATGTCTTAATGACTGTCGACTGATTGCTCTCACTCCTTTCACTGCTAAACGTTTTGAACGACTAGTAATCGCTCATATCAAAGACTCTGCACCAGCTGATCTAGATCAATATCTGTTTGCCTATCAGGCAAATAGATCTACTGAGGATGCCATCTGTGTAGCTATGCATGCTGCTCTCTCACATCTGGAAAAGCCTAATACATACATGTATGACTTTATATCTCGCAATTGTGAATTATTAAGTCAGAATTGTGACATATATACTCCAATTCTGAAAACAGTCTTTTTTCCCTTCAAAATTGGACTTTACAACTCACAATTGCAAGTTTGTATCTTTTATGAAAAGTCAAAATTAGGAGAAAAAAGTCAGAATTGTGAGATATAAACATGCAATATGAGAAATTAAGTTACAATTGTGTGATATAAACTCGCAATTGCAAGACAAACCTGCAAATCAGTATAAAAGACTTTATTCCTTAAAATTGGGACTTACTTTCTTAGGATTGTGAGTTTATATTTTCTCAATTTTGACTTTGTAACTCGCAATTGTGATTTATTAAGTAAAACAAGTGAAACATAGTCTTTTTTTTCCCTTCAAAATCGTACTTTATAACTCACAACTGAAAGTTTATGTTTTACAGTTCTTAGGGAAAAAGTCAAAATTGTGAGAAAAAATTCAGAATTGCAAGATATAAACTTGCTGAATTGTTTTCAGAAAAATTTAAAAGTCAGAATTGTGACATAAACACAATTCTGAGAATTGAAATCAGAATTGCATGATATAAACTTAAAATTACGAGTTATAGTCAAAATTGTGAGACAAACTTGCAAATCTGAGAAATAAAGAGAATTCTCAGAATTGTGACCTAATTTCTTAGAATTTAGATTTTATAACTCGCAATTGTGAATTATTAAGTAAATTCTGCAAACATATCAGTCTTTTTTTCCCTTCAAAATTTGACTTTATAACTCAGAATTCTCACAATTCTGAGGGAAAAAAGTAAAAATTGTGAGATATAAACTTATCTTGCAATTCTGACTTTTATTCTGAATTCATATCATGCAGTTCTGAGAAAAAACTTTACATCACAGTTCTGACGTTTATAACTTGCAATTGAGAGTTCGTATTATATATATATATTATAAAATTTGTCTTCATGCCAGATTTACTCAAACTTACATATATAATTAACAGTAAATAAGCTCCCTGTAGTGTTTTAATTGTTAGCTAACCAACTGTGAAGACTTTCCTAAAGTAAATGCATCCTTAAGTGACATATTGTTCACAAACTTTTTTACTGGCATCTCTCTTCATTTGAAACACTGATGAAATGATTATATGAGAGATGATATATTTCCATAAGTTGCACTGTATCTTTCAACACCACCTGATGTTCATTCATGTTTATTCTGTGCTATAACTTGTAATAAAGCGGAAAAGACTCACGCATCACGCTACCGCTTAAACTCCACATTTAAGAGCATTAAAATGGCATTTATTATAGAAGATTTGCTAGCTGAGGCTTTGTTTCTTATCAGAAGTAACAAAGCACAAAGCTTTTTGGGATTATTGGACGAGAAGCGCATTGAATATTAATGTTTGGTGTAGAGAAAAAACGCAGATCTGGCAACCCCAGGCTTGAACTACAGGTGATTCATAGGGGCAAACAGAGCCAGGATTAACTCGAACAGGCCTAAATTTAACACAACAAACATTTTCTTCACACAAGCTGCTGTCAGACACATTTTTCTTCCTTCTTTTGATTGACAGGATATAATTGGCCTTGATCAACGCCTGTTTTTAAGCAACTGGCTGGCTGATACATAGGTGCATCCCTAATGAAACTATACTGGTATGTAAATAATACTAAAATGAGACTGTTCTTATTTATTTATTCTTAATGCAAATTGACAGAGGACCGCCGCACATTCTGCTGCTGTGAGAAACACCTCCTCAAACTCCTTCCAAGACATTCAAACTCTGTGAGTCAGACAGAAACACAGATCTTCTGAAGAATGCGAGCTCGACACGTTAAACAACAGTCTGTTTGGGCGTCTTAGATGATGCCTTTGGCACAAAGCGGCGCGATCATAAACACAGCTGTACGTCTGTTCTGAGACGACAATCAAAGCGTCTTTGTGCGTCGGTTTGATTCGAGCTCCTGCATATCAGAGAACAAAACCACGGCGAGATGTTTCCAGAGCCGCGATCACCTCCAAGGCCCTTTTTTATAGCACAAACAAAAACGGCATTTCATTTGTTCGAGGCTTTTTTTGGTGGAGCGAATGAACCTCCTACTGTGTGGAGAGACAAAACAAGCGTTTATCCTGATGGCATTATCTCTGAGGACGTTACGTTTGCATATAAACAGCGGAGAAAGATCAGGACTATGGCGATGATGATGATGATGATGATGGTTGGTTATAGCTCAGATGTTGCAGGACATCAGTGGGGGGGAAGGAAACAGCAGGAACAGGAAATCACATTACAGCTAAAATATGGGATTGGCGTTCGCCTCAAGCTGTTGTCGAATTAGAGTCGTGAAGGGCACGGCTGCAGGTTTCGCCGGCGGAAAATTGCCACACAATTGACTGCGGCTCGACCCGCCGCTCCGTTCCTCCATAAAAGCCAGAGAGTATTTTCTTGTGTACAATGATTGGATCAAATGACATAAAACCACATCAGAAATAAGGCCTAGGACTCTATTTTATAGGACAAAGTGCTCGTCCACTTACTGAACTAAAAGCTGCCATCCATTTCCCACTTGACTTTATCTTTACGGGACGATTTGGACATCGAACCGGGTCTCTAGTCTATATATATATATATATATATTTACTGGAACACATTATTGTTAACTAAAACTAAAGATAAAAATATTTTTAAAAATCTACATTGGTTTTGGTACTCGAAATTAAAAAAATAAAAATAAAGAAAATAAAATAATAAAATAAAAGATAGTACGATTTAAAAAAAAAAAAAAAAACTTGAATAAAAATTACACAATGCCTTGGCAGTTAATTGAACAAGTTTAAGTACTAAAACAGAAATAAAAATAAATTAAAGCTATTGAGAAATATATATTTTTATTTATTTATTTAATTTAAAAAATGACAAGAACACATAAAATTACTTAAACTTAATTAATGAATATTTATATTTATACAAAAATCTAAATATTAGATAAAAAAATAGAAATGTTAGAAATGTTGCTTTGTTGGCAGTTAACTGAAATACGTTTAAGTAGATCTACTAAAATGACTAAAACTGAAATAAAAATGAATTAAAGCTGAAGAAAAATATTTTTAAAAATAACAAACAAATTACAAAAACACATTACAAAATTGCTAAAACATATTTATAAATATTTATATGTATAAAAATGATAAATATTCCAAAATATTGGAAAAGTTCCCTTGACAGTTAACTAAAAAAGGTTAAAGTAGAAGTACTAAAATCACCAAAACAGAAATAAAAATGAATTAAAGCTATAGAGAAATATATATATTAAAAAAGTACAAAAACGCAACAAAATTGCTAAAATTCCTAAAATGTTTATAAATATTTATATTTCATTATAAATATAAATATTAGATTAAAAAATTAAATGATAATTGGGAATTTTGCCTTGGCAGTTAACTACAATAACATTAAGTACTACAATTACTAAAATAAAAAATAATTAAAGTTATAAAGACATATTTTTATTTTTAAAAATAACAAAAATGTACAAAAACACATTACATTATTTATTTTATAAATATTTATATGCATAAAAAATATAAATATTAGATTAAAAAACTATAAATGTTGCCTTGGCAGTTAACTGAAATATGTTAAGGTAGAAGAACTAAAATTACCAAAATAGAAATAAAAATGAATTAAAGCTATAGAGAAAACTGTATAAAAAACGAAAAGAAAAAGTCTAAAAACACAACAAAATTATTTTATACATTTTTATATTTCATTAAAAATATAAATATTAGATGAATATTTTTTAAAATAACAAAAAATTACAAAAACACATTACAAAATTACTAAAATGGATTTTATAAATATTTATATGTATAAAAATGATAAATATTACATTAAAAAACTCTAATTAAAGCTACAGAGAATTATATTTTTAAAAAAATGTACAAAAACACAACAAAATCACTGAAAATTGAACTAAAATGATAAGTGAAAATATAAAAATAACGGTTATTCAAAATCTGAATGAATACTAATGGTATATAAATAAGTCCAGGACTTTATTTTAAGAACCAGTTCTCACTATTAACTGACTATACCTTTTGCCTCAATAAACTACTAATTTGCTGCTTATAAATAGATAGAAATGTAGTTAAGTTTAGGTATGTGGTGGATTAAGGGATCTAAAGTATGGTCATGCACAGTATGCCATTAATATGCATGCTAAACAACTATTAGTGAGAATTGGCTCTTAAAATAAAGTGTCACCATGAGTAATACTAAAATAACACTGGTGTTTTTCAATGCAAACTGACACACGGCTGACTCACATTCAACTGCTGTGAGAGACTCTACTGTCTCAAACTCCCTTCCGAGACGTCGAACTAAAAGCTGCCATTCATTTTCCTCTTGCCTTTATCTTTACGGGACACTTTAGACATCAAACTGAGTCTATATACATTTCCTGGAACTCAAAATTAAATCAAACAGATTCCCGGTGATCAATACGAGTGTTTAAGAAAGAATTGTGCTCTCTTTCATTAGCCGGTTCAGACGATTCTCTCGTGGACGGTTATTTCAAGTTCTGATGGTTCGAGATTTGACGGCACCCGTAATTCACTGATTGAAATAATGTGGCTTTGGCTTTCAGATCAATAACTCTCCTCTGTCAGATATGAACGCATTGATCGTGTTTTGCATTGAACAGATAAATAACGTATTGACGGACGACGCATGAGTTTTTGTGGATAGAGACGTGCAGCTTCATGTTCTGTTTAACGGAGCGATTTAACCTCAACATGAGCGTCTGATGGGTTTGCTCTTGCTGTGACACTGGAACATACAGAGATGTGTGTGTTTGACACAAAAGCTTTAACATGAAACCATTCGGTGCTTTGACACAAACCTGAGCTTTTTAACAGGGTTTCAGATGAAAACGAGCGTTTTTGTGCAGCACGATGATCAGAAAGAGACAGACACAGACCTCCAGGGTTTTCAAGGCCTCATCAATGCGCTGGTTTGATGTTCACCATCTGCTCTGATAGATCCAGGTCTCTTCTCTTTCATGCACAAACACATTTTTCTTTTGTAAATGGTCACAGAGTCGCACATTGAGTTGTGTCCACAGGATACAGACAAACAAGCAAAGAAGAATAAATAGGGACAATGTAAAAAATCTGTATCCGGAGAACACAATGTGCTGTATTAATTGGAAGAAGCATTTTTGGATGGGTTATTTTTTTTTTTTTTTTAATTTTGCACTGAATTGCATTTTAGGATTAACAGAAATGTTCAGAAAATTAAGACATAATGGCCTGGCAAAAAATTACCAGTACATTTATTTTATTCTTTTCTTTTCTTCTCTTTTTTTCCTTTCTTTTCTTTTCTTTTCTTTAGGTGATATTTGACATTTTCTGAAGAAAATATGAGTAATGTTTGCCTATGCAGAGCCTTACTGTAAATAAATTATAATTTTAATGGTAAAAAAAAAAAACAACAACAACTAAAAAGGTTAGGGTAAAAAACTGTTAACTGGTTAGTGATCAGTTCTAAATGTAATGTAAAAAATATATAAAATGTTTGAATTTTGCACTTAATTGTGCATCAGGATTATCAGAAATGTCCATAAAATTACCTAGCAAAAAGTCACCAGTATTTTTTCACTTTTTCTTTTCTTTTTTCTTTTCTTTTCTTTTCTTTTCTTTTCTTTTCTTTTCTTTTCTTTAGGTGATATTTGACATTTTCTAAAGAAAATATGAGTAACGTTTGCATATGCAGAGCCTTATTATAATTAAATTATAATTTTAATGGTAAAAAAATGTAAAAAGGTTAGGGTAAAAACCTGTTAACTGGTTAGTGATCAGTTCTCTTACTTTATACAGAGAAAACTTGTGTAAATGTAATAAATCTTATAGTAGCTCGTCACTGGAAAACCACAGAAAGCCCTCCTTTTAAACAATGGCTACGAGAACTGTCTCATTGTTTGGCTTTAGAAAAACTCACGAGTATTGTTAAAAGAAAACCTGAAAGGTTTTTGAAATTGTGGAAACCCTTTATAGGATGTTTGAAGGAAGCTGATCATAATCTATTTTCTGGGTAACTTGGCTTAACATTTATCACCTTAGGATATTAATGTACCGTTGTTTTGACATCTAAGTGTTTATGTACATGTACATATATTTATATATTTATTTTTCATTTTTCATTTTAATGTTTTTTTTTTTCTTTTCTCTGATTCTTTTATTATTTTTCTTTTTTTATGTTAAAGCTCATAAAATCAATAAAGACAGTGTTGAAGAAAAAAAAAAAAATTGTTTCTCACACTAGTGTGCTTGAATGTTTAATCAGGAAGTTTGCTTTTAAATGCTTTTATTTTGTACAAAATTGAAAAAAAGTCACACTTGTGGTGTTCCCGGTCAAAAATGACCAGACTTCAGACAATTGCTTATAAATCTGTCATTATGCTATATTATCACCAAATATTGGATTCATTGTTTTCTTTCATTTAGGACTGGTTTTGTGTTTCTATTTGCATCCGATTAATTGTAGGCCTCATTTATTTAAGAGTAGGTAAAACACAGAAAGCCCTCCTTTTAAACAATGGCTGCGAGAACTGTCTCGTTGTTTGGCTTTAGAAAAACTCAGTTTACTCTTAAATGCTTTTATTCTGTACAAAATTGCAAAAAGTCACACTTGTTGTGTTCCTGGTCAAAAATGACCAGACTTCAAACAATTGCTTATAAATCTGTCATTATGCTGTATTATCACCAAATATTGGATTCATTGTTTTCTTTCATTTAGGACTGGTTTTGTGTTTCTGTTTGCATCCGATTAATCATAGGCCTCATTTATCTGAGAGTAGGTACCTCATTTTTTGAGTGAAAAAAATCATTTTTATAAATAATTTTCACAATATGAGATAAAAAGTTTAAAAAATTTGCACGGTAGGTCTGATAAGAAAATGCTGATATTCTGTTTATTACACGCAAATCCTATAGTAGCTCGTCACTGGAAAACCACAGAAAGCCCTCCTTTTAAACAATGGCTACGAGAACTGTCTCATTATTTGGCTTTAGAAAAACTCACATATATTGTTAAAAGAAAACCTGAAAGGTTTTTGAAATTGTGGAAACCCTTTATAGGATGTTTGAAGGAAGCTGATCATAATCTATTTTCTGGGTAACTTGGCTTAACATTTATCACCTTAGGATATTAATGTACCGTTGTTTTGACATCTAAGTGTTTATGTACATGTACATATATTTATATATTTATTTTTCATTTTTCATTTTAATGTTTTTTTTTTTTCTTTTCTCTGATTCTTTTATTATTTTTCTTTTTTTATGTTAAAGCTCATAAAATCAATAAAGACAGTGTTGAAGAAAAAAAAAAAAATTGTTTCTCACACTAGTGTGCTTGAATGTTTAATCAGGAAGTTTGCTTTTAAATGCTTTTATTTTGTACAAAATTGAAAAAAGTCACACTTGTGGTGTTCCCGGTCAAAAATGACCAGACTTCAAACAATTGCTTATAAATCTGTCATTATGCTATATTATCACCAAATATTGGATTCATTGTTTTCTTTCATTTAGGACTGGTTTTGTGTTTCTATTTGCATCCGATTAATCGTAGGCCTCATTTATCCGAAAGTAGGCAAAACTGTACAAAATTACAGTGAATGAAAGTAAATGGGGAAGAATGTAAGTAAGAGAAACAACTAATGTTCATGAGCATTTTGTGCTTGCAAACATAAAGGTTTTGGATCTGTGCGTGTATGAATGCATGTATACTCACGCTACCTTACATACACACAAACTATTGTGAGTATTATATTTATTTCATCCTGCCTTGAACTGAATGCCATATGCTTTTATGATAACTCTCTCTGTGATAAACGTCTCAGACTCACACGCTCAAACTGCCTTGTCTTTAGCCTAGGTTTTGAGGCTTTCATGTTCTCACAGAGTAGACGAAAGTTTACAAATAAATGCTTTAGCACAGAGAGAGCTTCAGCTTGTTGTTTCATGATATTGTGTGCAGGATATATATAACTGAAATATAACAGTTTTGGTTTGTTGTTCCATGAAATGTTATAATGTAAATAATCTTAATGTGTTCTTTCTTGTATGTCACGATGGTCAGATTTAACAGGAACAGCAGAAGTGTTACTTTGTGCCCCTTTTCAGAAAATAAAATCATTTCCAAATAAAAATCCTGTTTTTTGTGATCTTTCCCATTCACTTTCAATGGCTGGCCATTTTTGACAAGTGTGACTCTGTGCAATTTTATACAAAATAAAAGATTTTAAAAGCAAACTTCCTGATTAAACATTAAACTAGTGTGAGAAATAGTGCAATTTTATCTCATATTGTGAAAATTATTCATAAAAAAAGCTTTTTTCACTCAAAAAAATGAGGATAAATGAGGCTTACAATTAATCAGATGCAAAAAGAATTAATTAATTCATTAATTAATTCATTAATAATTTTTTAAAATATTTTATTTCTTTATTTATTGTGCAACCTCTATATATATTAGTTTTAACTCAGCTTGTGAAAAAGCTACTTGTGGTGAACTTTGATTCATGATTTTATAGCTTTTAAGGTGGATGTCAGTATATTATAAAGGTAAAAAAAATTGTAATTCTGATGTATTAACATTATTTCAGTTATATACATATTTTATGGTTAGTTATTATATTATTTTATTATAGTATAACTATTTTACTACTATTTACTATTGTAGTTTTTTTTTTTTTAGGTGCTTTTGTCTTTATTTATTTATTTATTTATTTATTTATTTTCCATTTTAATAATGTTAGTAGGTTTACTTCAGCTTAAACTGCCAAGGCAACATTTTACATTTTTGTTGATTTTTATTTTTATTTTTTTTTTTAATGTTATCATATTTTTATTGTGTTAGCTGAATTTTTTTTTTTAGTTTTTTTCTACTTAATCAAAAGAGCCCACTTGCAGTTTGATTGAGATTTTTTTTGTTATTTTTTTTTTTTTTTTCAGTGGTGGTTTCTTGAGGTCAAAAGAGTTCACCCTAAAGTCTCTGATGTTCTGGCTCTGTTGTGCAGATTGAGCTAAAATGTAATAGTTCGTGTGAAAAAGCAGAACAGAACTGCTGCACTTTCCAAACATCAGTTAATTAAAATAAAAAGAAAATGCCAAAAGTCTGTGAAAACACAGATGTGAAGGTGTGATGTTCTGCAGGAGATGATTCGTGATGTTCCTGAACAGACAGATGTGACTCTGCAGGATCCGATTCCACCTGAAACAAACACAGAAGAAAGATCCTGCTTTGGTTTGAGTCCTTCAGGCCTGATATTAAACCACCACCTTCTTCAGACTCACACTGAGCCGCTGTAAACAGACGTCTTGAGTGCATTTCACAGCGTCTTGTTTTATTCCGTTGGTAATGTAGTTTAATGGACGCGGCGTGTCACTGAGCCTCATTATCAAATTATTAACACGGTTAAAAGTGCTTCATTAATGACATTCACCCTCAGTGTTCACAAACACTCACCCGCCGCAAATGGACTCCAAACCCAATCTGTGTTATGAAACGATTCATCTCGCTGAGGGCCAAAAGCCATTATTTCTGCTCAGACGTCACTGGACGAGTGCGAGAAAGGCTTATTAAATTGATCTGAATGCGAAGCAGATATTGAGCTCATATTTCAGCCGCGCGTTCATATAAAACACCATATAAACGTACACAAACCGATCCCTCTCAGAAGAGTCCTGACGTCTGCTGGAGCTTCTGCTGCGTGAATCAATGAAGCTTCAGAGAAACATTCAGCTGTTCACAGTTCACTGGCATTTAGTGCTGAAGCCTCATACTGTTCGTCTGTATCCTGTTTAAACATGAAAAGACCTCATGAAGATTGAGAAAGAGAAAGAAAAATGGGTTAAAAGTCTTTCCATCAACCACAACCACATGATGTCTGAAGGATTCTAAAAATGGTTCATGAACACTACAAAAATGTTTTTTTTTTTACGCAGTATTTTTGTCTTGTTTTCGATACAAAAAACAATTTTTTTTTAACTGAAGATACATTTACTTGAGAAGCAACATATTAACTCTTGTTTTGTGAAAACAGTATACAAATTAAGTATTAAGTTTATGGTTGAAACAAGAAAGAAAGAAACAAAAATCTGCCATATTTATATTTATAAAAATTATATCCCATATTTAAAAAAATAATCCTGTTTCTTTAGTTTTTATGATGCCATTGGCAGACTAAGTATATATATAATTATATGTATGTGTGAAATTATTAGTCTAATTTATTCTAAAACATGGATTTTATTTATTTATATTTTATTTATTTATTTATTGGTGTGTTTTTAGAATAAATTATACTAATCATTACCTTTCATTCAATAAAACAAAAATAAAGATTTTGTTTTTAAAAATATATTTCAAATATATAATTATAATAAAATATTAAATGCAAACTAGTAAATTAAACTTTTTATTGAATTTTGACTCATTTTTCTTCTCAAATAAATTATATATATATGTATATATATAATTATTATTACAATTTATTTTAAAACATGCAAAAATAAAATAAAGTATTTATTTATTTATTTAATATTTTGTTTTTTTTTATTGTTTAAAATATTTAAAAATATATTTAAAATATATAATTATAATAATATATAAAATTTAAACTATTAAATTAAACTCACTTTATTTTTACTGAATTTTGACTCATTTTGCTTCTCAAAGGATATTTGTACTGGAAAACAAGACAAAGGCTAAGTGTGTGTGTGTGTGTATATGTATATATATATATATATATATATATATATATATATATTTGGCATGTTTTAGAATAAATTAAAAATAAATTTATTTTTATTCAATAAAACAAAAATAAATAAATACTATATTTAAAAATATATTTAAAATATATAATTATAATAATATATAAAATTTAAACTATTAAATTAAACTCACTTTATTTTTACTGAATTTTGACTCATTTTGCTTCTCAAATGATATTTGTACTGGAAAACAAGACAAAGGCTAAGTGTGTGTATATATATATATATATATATATATACATACATACTTGGCATGTTTTAGAATAAATTAAAGGAATAATTTATTTTTATTCGATATAACAAATATAAATAAATACTATATTTAAAAATATATTAAAAATATATAAAAACAATAATATAATGTAATATTAATAAATAAAAAAAATAAATATTAAAACTTCTAACCAAAATTTGAAAAGAAACATCTCAAATAATGGAGATCAAATAATGAACTTTTCAGTTCAACCTAGTCAAATTATGATGATAATATGATTTGTAATAAAAAATAGAAGCATTTTTGGACTTTTTGACTCTACAGTATGAAGTGTTTAGCGTTACATTACTGTCACACTAACTTAGAATAAAAATGTACAAATAAAACATCCTGCAGAAACCTCATGTCCTCTGATGGATATTTCATGACTTTGATTTTATTATTGCACTCAAAATTAATGTTTTAACTAACTAGCTAAACTCTCTAAACTAAACTAGCGGGTCTAGTTCTTATAACTCAGTAAATGGGTTTGAGTGAACTGCATCATTCTCTTAGCCAGTAGATTTTGTTTTTTTGTAGTCAGGACTTTAAGGTTTGTGTTTATATAGAAACTGACCTTCATAAATAAAGCCATCCTGAGAAACATTCATATGTGACAACATGCCCCGCTTCATTAGATTCACATCATTCACGTCTCACGGCACTCGAAACACCAATTTGAGCGTTTTAGAGAAACTGAATGACTTTTCATCTAGTTTTTTCGTCCTTCCTGAACACATTATTTCAATATGAAAGCCTGATGATTGAGCAGCGATTGCACATGACGTTCTCAAGAGGCTTCAGGTGGAGCGTCTCCATGATTTCACTCTTCTTGACTTCAGCGCTATTGTGAACTGATGCTCATTATGACGACACTGAATAATATCTCTTTCCTCTCACAGGATGATTTAACGCTCATTTAGTGACTGGCAGAATAAAACACGTAAAGATGCAATTCAGATGCTGTTTGTGCCTTGAAATCACTTTACTTTAACAAGACAGACAAAATGAAATACATATCAGGGTTATTATTGCTACTAAAACCATTAAAAACATTTTTAAATTAAATAAAGCTAAAATAATCATACTAATTTATTAAAAAAATAATACATTTTAGATAAAAAAATTTAAGCAAAAATATTGCCTTGGCAAATAAGTTTAACTACTAAAACAACCTACTGGGATTTAAAAAAAAACGAAATAGTAATATCTAAAAAAAGAAGAAAGCACATGAAATTACTAAAAAATTAAGAAAAATTCTAATAAAAATTAAACTTAAATAATAATATTAAAAAAAAGAAAAAAAAAAAGAAAAGAAAAGCACACAGCAAAATGACCAAATCATTAAGTACAATTGAAATAAATTAAATGTTAATAGTAATATTTAAAAAATAAATAAATAAATAAATAAATAAAAATGACAAAAGCAAATAAAAAAATGACTAAAACATCAACTAAAATTAAAACAAAACTAATTAAACATACACAGCATTATTAAAAAAAAAAGTCTAATAAAATGACAAAAACACTGAAAAAATTACTAAAACATCTAAAATTCAAGTAAAAATTCAAATAATATTTAAAAAAACAAAACAAAACAAAAAAAGCACACAGCAAAATTACCAAATCATTAACTACAATCGAAATACAAATTTTGTACATAAGTAGTACTATTTAAAAATAAAACAAAAAAAAAAATGACAAAAGCAAATAAAAAAAGCTAAAACATTAACTAAAATTGAAACAAAATAAATTTTAACTAAAATTCGAATGAAAATTAAACATAAAAAATAATAATATATAAAAAAAGCACACAGCAAAATTAATTGAAATAAATAAATTAAACATGAATAGTAATTTTTAAAAAGAAACAACTAAAAAAAACAAAAAGTAAAACAGTAAAAATAGTAAAACAGTAACTAAAATTGAAACAAAACAAATGTAACCTACACAGTAATTTTAAAGAAAAAATAAATAAATAAATGACAAAACACCTAAAAAAAAATTACTAAAACATTATCTAAAATTCAAATAAAAATTAAAACTTAATAATAATATTAAAAAAAAAACAAAACAGACAAACAAAAATTAAAAGTAATAAAAATGACAAAAGCACATAACAAAAAGACAAAAAGATAAATAAATAAAAAAGAAAGCTAATTAAAAAAATGAATACAAAAAAAACCTATAATAGATAACAATAAAACAACATTGATACACATACTAAAAATCATAAAGTACCTTGATAATAATCTGTGATTATTTCACATTGACATGGACTTCAATCAGGTAAAAAAAAAAAAAAAGTCTTTTTATATATAATTAACTATAAATAAACCCCAACCCACACCATAACCCACCCACATGTGTTTTTATAGAAAAAAAGAAAAAGAAAAAAATGATTCACTTTATTTTTGTACCGTTTCTACAACTACGGATGTCCGCAAAAGATATAAAAAGATATAAAAGACCTGTCCCCTAAATATAGTACACACATGTAAACACACCATTACAAAAACCTTTCTGCATTTTTAGAATTAAAAATGTTTTCATTTGTGTACAATTTACACAAATAAGGACATTCCCAGCTGTCCCCAAAAGTTGTTTCAGTTTGGTTTTAATCACTTCTGGGTGCAAATTCCTACCGCAAAAATGGTGCACAAACACACACATACCTGCATATCTGACGGTGTGGTGACACGTTTTGCATGTTTTCCTCGTGTTCTATTCAAATGAAGAAAGTGGGTCTCATTCGTTGACCTTTAGCATCTAAAACAAAGATTTGCACAAATAAGTGCTTTGAAATGTCATCTGTGCCCAAATCTGCATACGAGCGACTCGTCCTGCATGAGAATGAAGCCATTTTCACACGCTTTTCCATTTATAGAGAAAAAACAAAAACAAAAGGAAAAGAGCAACAAATGTCAACATACTGTAAAGCATTTCAATGCGCTGCGAGATATTCATTAACCTTTGTGATGAACGACTTTACCTGCCTGATTAAAATAACCGCAGGGGTCTCACACCTCAATGGATCTCTGTAAACCTGCTGCAGATACAAAGATGTTAGTCTGCAGAAAGACACAAGAACGGACTATCATGCTATTTCGCTGTATATGATTTATATGATGTACATGCATGGATCAGAGTCATAAAACTTTATATTTAATACAAAATTACAATGCAGTTAAGCTACAGTTCATGCATTTGGGAATTGAGTCCATGACCTTTGTGCTGCTAGTGTCACAACTGATAAAATGCATACATTGATTGCAATGTAAATGCATACATTTTTCCTTCAATGCATGACTTTAAATGCATAAAGAGCATTACCAATATTGCAATGTGACATTCATTTATGCAAAAACACTGGAGAGTTTAACTTTTAAAATACGAAAGATTTGGGATACAAAACAGTGTGAGGCTTGAAGCTCACAAATACTAGTTTTCATGGCAATCATTATTTGTTACTCAAACCCAAGGACAGTCATCTAGATCATTGCTTCTTAATGTATATATTTTGTATTTTGCATAATGTATAAGCATAGACAACAGAAAATAAAGAAAATAAGATTAAACAGACGAATAGATATGAATAGAGTTACTGTAAAGGTTGTGGGTCTGATTCCCAGTGAATGCAAATAATGCATCAATAAAGGCATACATTGAATGCAATGTAAATGCATGAAGTTATCTTTTAATGCATGCCTTTAAATGCATAAAGATAACATTACCAATATTGCAATGTGCCATTCATTTGTGCAAAAATACTGTAGAGTTTGAATTTTAACATCAACTACAATAGATCTGGTAAACAAAACAGCATGAGGCCTGAAGCTCACAAATATTCAGGACAGTCATTATTTGTTACTCAAAACCAAGGACAGTTGTAACTAAACAGGTAAATAACTAAATAAGATTAAAGATACGAATGAATATGAACAGCAGAGCGACCCTGAAGGTTGTGGGCTCATTTCCCAGTGAATGCAAGTAATGCAAGCAATTGATAAAATGCATAAATGTATCTTTTAATGCATGCTTTTAAATGCATAAAGATAACATTACCAATATATTCAGATTAATTTGTGCTAAAATGCTGCAGTTTGACTTTTGTAGAGTTTTTGACAAAACAAAACAAGCAGACCTGAGCCTCACAAATACGTTTTTTTTTTTCCATGACAATCATTATTTGTTACTCAAACCCAAGGACAGTCATCTTGAACAGTGGCTCCTCTTAATGTATATATCTATATTTTGCAATGTTGTATAAGCATAAACAACAGAAAATAAAATAAGATTAAATTAAGCCACTCTAGAGGTTGTGGGTTTGTTTCCCAGTGAATGCAAGTAATACAAGCAATCGATAAAATGCATACACTGAATGCAATACAAATGCAAACATGTATCTTTTAATGCATGCCTTTAAATGCATAAAGATAACATCACCAATATTACCATGTTCAGACTTATTTGTGCTAAAATGCTGCAGAGTTTGACTTTTGTAGAGTTTTTGACAAAACAAAACAAGCAAACCTGAGTCTCACAAATACAGTTTTTTTTTTTTTTTTTCCATGACAGTCATTATTTGTTACTCAAACTCAAGAGCAGTCATCTAGATCAGTGCTTCGTAATATATAGTATATATTTGTATTTTGCATAATATATAAGCATAAAAAAACAGAAAATAAAGAACGGCAGAGCGACTCCAAGGTTGCTGGTTCAGCTCCCAGTGAATGCAAGTAATGCAAGCAACTGATAAAATACAGACCTTGAATGCATACATTTATCATTTGATTCAATTATTTTAAATGTACAAAGACAGCATTTACTGATATTACCATGTGACACAGTAGTTTGTGGTAAAATAGAGTTTGGAGTTTTAGAGATTGGAGATGAATAAGATCCTTTTTAATGTATATTCTATCTTTTGCAATGCTGTATAAACCTAAACAACAGAAAATAAAGTGACTGATATTAAACAGACAAATGGAAATAAACAATAGAACAACTCCAAGGTTACAAGTTCGATTTCCGGTGATTGTACGTAATGCAAGCAATCAATAAAATGCATTGAATGCAATGTAAATGCATAAATTTATCTTTTAATGCATGCCTTTGAATGCATAACCAATATTACTATGTTCAGATTAATTTGTGCTAAAATGCTTTGTTACTCAAAACCAAGGGCAATCATCTAGAACAGTATGTTTTAATTTATATACTTGTATTATGCATAATGCATAAGCATAAAAAGCAGAAAATAACAAACAACAGAGTGACTCTAAGGTTGCTGGTTCAGTTCCCAGTGAATGATAAAACGCAGACCTTGAATGCAATTTAAATGCATGCATTTATCCTTTAAGACACCATTACTAAAATTAGCATTTGACATAATAATTTGCACAAAATTACTGTAGAGTTTGATTTGAGACTAAAAAGATGTGAGAAACAAAACAGCATGAGGCCTGAAGCTCACAAATACTATTATTCATGACAATCATTATTTCCTACTCAAATCCAAGGACAGTCGTCTACAGTTTAGTGCTTCTTAATGTATATTCTGTATTTTGCAATATTGTATAAGCAAAAACAACAGAAAATAAACTGACATTATATAGATGACTGGAAATGAACATTAGGGCAACTCTAAGGCTGAGGGTTTGATTCCCAGCGAATGCAAGTAATACAAGCAATTGATAAAATGCATACAGTTTATGCAATGAAAATGCATAATATTATCTTTCAATGCATTGAGATGGCATTTCCAATATCACCATGTTTAGATTAATTTGTGCTAAAATGCTGCAGAGTTTGACTCTTAACATCAACCACAAAAGATCTGGGAAACAAAGCAGTGTGAGGCCTGAAGCTCACAAATACTGTTTTTCATGACAATAATTATTTGTTACTCAAACCCAAGGACAGCCATCTAGAACAGAGCTTCTCAATGTATATACTTGTATTATGCATAATGCATAAGCATAAAAAAACAAAAATAATGAACAGCAGAGCGACTTTAAGGTTGCTGGTTCAGTTACCAGTGAATGATAAAATGCAGACCTTGAATGCAATTTAAATGCATACATTTATCCTTTAATGTGTGACTTTAAACGCATAAAGACAGCATTACTGATATTACCATAATAGTTTGTGCTAAAATAGAGTTTGGAGTTTTAGAGATTGGAGATGAATAAAATGTGAGGCCTGAAGCTCATTATCCAACGACAGTAGTCTAGTTTAGTGCTTCTTAATGTATATTCTATCTTTTGCAATTTTGTATAAACATAAACAACAGAAAATAAAGTTACTGATATTAAACAAACAAATGGAAATAAACAAGAGAATGGATAGAAAGGTTGTGGGTTCGCAAGAAATGCAAGCAACTGATAAAATGCATGAATTTAATCTTTAATGTATGCCTTTAAATGCATTAAGAGCATTATCAATATTGCAATGTGACACTGATTTGTGCAAAAATGCTGCAGAGTTTTAACATCGACAACATAAGATGTAGGAAACAAATGAGCATGAGGCCTGAAGCTCACAAATATTCATGACAATCATTATTTGTTACTCAAACCCAAGGACAGTTGTCTAGATCAGTGCTTCTTATTAATGTACACATTTGCATTTTGCAATGTTATATAAGCATAAACAACAGAAAATAAAGTAAATAAGATTGAATAGACAGCAGAGCGACTCTGAAGGTTGTTGGTTCGTCGTTTCCCAGTGAATGCAAGTAATGCAAGCAATTGATAAAATGCATAAATTTATCTTTCAATGCATGGCTTTAAATGCATAGAGATGGCATTTCCAATATCACCATGTTCAGAATAATTTGTGCTAAAATGCTGCAGAGTTTAACTTTTAACATCAACAAAAAAAGATCTGCAAAACAAAACAGTGTGAGGCCTGAGGCTCACAAATACTGTTTTTCATGACATTTTATTTTATTTTATTTTATTTTATTTTATTTTGTACTCAAACCCAAGGACAGTCATCTAGATCAGTGCTTCTTAATCTATATACTTGTAATATGCATAATGCATAAGCCTAAAAAACAGAAAATTACGAACAGCAGGGCGACTCTAAGGTTGCTGGTTCAGTTCCTAGTGAATGACAAAACGCAGACCTTGAATGCAATTTAAAGGCATGCATTTATCCTTTCATGTGTGACTTTAAATGCATAAAGACATCATTACTAATATTACCATGACCAGTGATTTTTTTTTTTTTTGCACAAAATTACTGTACAGTTTGATTGGAGGTGAAACAGATTTGAGAAACAAAACAGCATGAGGCCTAAAGCTCACAAATACTGTTTTTCATGACAACCATTATTTGCTACTCAAATCCAAGGACAGTCGTCTACAGTTTAGTGCTTCTTAATGTATATTCTGCATTTTGCAATGTTGCATAAGCATAAACAACAGAAAATAAACTGACTGACATTATACAGATGAATGGAAATAAACAATAGAACGACTCCAAGGTTGAGGGTTCGATTTTCTAGTGAATGCAAGCAATGCAAGCAACCGATAAAATGCATACCTTGAATGCAATGTAAATGCAAACATTTAACCTTTAAATGCATAAGGACAGCATTAGCAATATTGCAATATAAAATCAACAACAAAAGATCTGGGAAACAAAACAGCAGGCCTGAAGCTCACAAATACAGTTTTGTAACAAATCCCAAAGATAGACATCTAGATTAGCGTTTTTTAATGTATATATGCGTTCTGCATAATTCATAAGCATAAACAACAGAATAGAATGAACAGGAAAGCGACTCCAGGGTTGCTGGTTAAGTTCCCAGTGAATGCAAGTAATGCAACTGATGAAATACAGACCTTGAATGCAATGTAAATGCAAAAATTGTATCCTTTAATGCATGCCTTTAAATGCATAAAGATACCATTAGCAATATTACCATGTGACAGATGAATTTGTGCAAAAATACTAAAGAGTTAGACTTTTAACAACATGATTAAATGCATTTTGTATTGACATTTAACACGGTTTTTCCTTCATTTTTGGGTTGGACACTGAAAACTGCTGAAGTCACGATTCAATTCAACATGATTATTACTCTCTAATAGGTTATTAATATTTAGGGTGGCTTTTATGTGATTCTTTTGTAATTGTTAGATATTTTCTTAGAATGAATTTCAATTTCGTATGTGAATGCATTTTTAGTTTATTCTTGAAAAGCACTTTGAGATGTAACTTTAAAGGTGCTGTATAAAAAAAGCATTTATTATTGCTGATATGATTATTATTATTCTCATGTTTTTGCTCATGTAGTGTGTTTGAAACACATGCACACGTGAAGAGAAACGGCTCGTTTCCATCGGGCGGTTAAATCCCAGCGTCCGAACACGGATGGACGGGATTTCCAGAGCTGTGGGGAAACTCTGGTTTTGCTGAAGTCAGAGGTGAATTTGAGGGAACATCCATTAGAGGCGAGAAGTTGAGGCAGAGCAAAACAGTTTGGTCTGTAAATACACAGACTCTCAGAGAACACATTTACAGCATATGAACCAAAAAAAAAACACGTGACACGACCAGAAAAATGTCTGGAAAACATTCCTCACGTTCCAAGAACAGCCTTCAAAACCAGAGTAAAAAAAAAGCTGTGGCACAGGATACACGTACAATTACACTGCAGATGAACTGCAGAAAAAAAAAAAAACGTGCAGTCAAAAATAAAATATTTATATATAAAATAGTAAATAATTTTTACATTTAAATTTAATTTAAATAACCATAAATGAATTGTTAATTTACAACTTAGAAGAAGTATTTTTTTTAACCGCTGATTAAAATTAATTATTTGAATTAAAAATCATTTTATTATAGTATTTTAAATAGAAACATTGCATTTATTTTTATTTTTTGTAAAAAAAAAAAAAAAAATCAAGCACTTGCAAAGCACTTCTGCAACCTTTTTTTAATTGTCTTCAGCTGATTAAAATGAAATTAATTAAAATATTTAAATTAGAAAAAAAAATATTATAGTATTTTAAATAAAAACATTTCATTTATTTTTATTGCAATGTACATCTGCAACCTATTTTTAAATTGTCTTCAGCTTATTTAAATTAAATTAAATTGATTATTTGAATTAAAAATAATTTTATAGTTATTACAGTATTTTAAATAGAAACACTGCATTCATATTTATTTCTTGTAAAAAAATAAAGCACTTGCAAAGCACTTCTGCAACCTATTTTTAGTTGTCTTCAGCTGATTATGACTAAATTAATTTGAATATTTGAATTTTAAAAAAATGTATTATAGTATTTTAAATAGAAAGATTGCATTTATTTTATTTCTTGTAAAAACTGTCTTCAGATCATTCAAATTAAATTAATTTCATTATTTGAATTAAAAATAATTTTATCATAGTATTTTAAATAGAAACATTGCATTTATTTTTATTTCTTGTAAAGAAAAAATCAAGCACTTGCAAAGCACTTCTGCAACCTATTTTTAATTGTCTTCAGCTGATTGACTAAAATAATTTGAATATTTGAATTTAAAATCAATTTATTATAGTATTTTAAATACATTTTAATAATTAAATTTAATTGTCTTCAGTTATGCTAATTAAAATTAATGTAAGTTTATTTATAAATAGTAAAAATATAAAAATAATATAGCATTTTATACATAAACTTTTTTTTTACTCTATATCTTTTTTGTTACAAATTATATTGTAAAGTACTTTTGCATCGTGCCTTTAATTATGCTTATTCAAATTTTCATTTATGCTTATTTGAATTAGAATAAATTTATAATAGTATGCTATATGTAAACATTGTATTTTACTGTATATCTTCATTTCTTGTTAAAAAAAATTAATTGTAAAGAATGTAAAGAACTTCTGAATCTTAGTATTTTAATTGCTTTCATTTATGCTGATTCAAATAAAATGTTTTTAATGTAAAAATATAATTTAACTTAATTTAATAAAATGTAATATAATTTATCTAATTTTATATTTGCACACCGGATTTTTAAATGTTAAAAATACATTTTAAAGTACTTCTGCTTCCTAGTATATTTAATTGCCCTCTTACTGATTTAAATAAAATGTAAATTTATTTGAAGTAAAACAAATTTAACATTTTGTTTTACATATAAATAATGAAAGTATTTATTGTAAAAAAGCATAAATTAATAATTACAAATATTACCATGTGGCAGATTAATTTGTGCGAAAATACTGTGGAGTTTGACCTCTAACATCAACGACAAGATCAATGCTTCTTAATGTATATTTTGTATTTTGTGATGAAATTCATCATGCAGCAGATATAAACCCACCAAACAGATGTGTGCAGATGCTGGTGTCTAAAGATCCAGTGAAACACAGAAGGTCAGACGTATTGATGTATGTGTAGAGGCGCAGCGTATGCGTCTGTTGACAGTGCTTGATAACATGCTGTCTGCTGACGGGACGCTCGGACTGATGGAAAGGTCGGTAAACAAAGCTAACTAGATTTCTGAAAGCCCTCAATTTGGCCTTCAGGAACGGCGTGTGGCGTATTAAACGTCGATGACAGTGGTGATCGTTTACAACGACATCTCACTGAACAGTCTGACATCATTCAGAGGAGTTTCTCAAGAGCTGACAACCAGACAAAATCTGCTGGAAAACTATGAAGTTGTTGTAAAAACACTTTACAGTAAGGTCTCATTCGTTAACACTAGTTAATGCATCAGCTAAAATGAACTATTGCTTACATTACTGTTTTGTTGTATTGTTTTTAATATAAAAGAAATGCAAAAACAGAACATTTATTAAATAATATAATACACCATATTATATACAAATAAAAATATTTTAATTTAAATAAGCATTAATTCATTTTTTATTTAAATCAGCATAATTGAAGGCAGTTCAAAAAATACTACCCTGCAAATTATTTTAATTTATTACTTTTTACTGTCTTTTTCTTGTTAAAATTTTTTTCTAAAGTACTTGTGCATCGTAGTATTTTTGAACTGCTATCAATTATGCTGATTTAATTAATTAAATTAAATTAAAGCTTATTATTAAATTGCTAAATTAAATTAATTTTTTATTTAAATCAGCATAGCTGAAAAAATATTAGTTCAAAAATTCTGCAATGCAGAAATATTGTAATAAATACTTATATAGTAATAAGTACATTACAGTTTTAATCGCTAACAGGAATTAAAGATATATATATAGTAAAAATACAACAGTAAAATTATTTTGAATTTAAATAAGCATAAACTAATTTCATTAAATTAGCATAATTAATAATAGTTAAAAAATACTATGATGCAAAAGTACAATTATTTTTTTTAACAAGAAAAAAACATACAGTAAAAAAGTAAGAAATTAAAATAATTTTAAATTACCCATTAAATAAGCATAAATTAACTAAATTTTAATTAAAAAAATATTAGTTCAAAAATTCTGCAATGTAGAAATATTTTAATAAATATATAGTAATAAGCAAGTCTCAATTCTAATTGCTAACACAAATTAAATATATATAGTAAAAATACAATGTTTATATATAAAATAAATTTAAAAAATAGTAAATTATTTTTAACTTAAAAAATACTATGATGCTTTTTAAACAAGAAAAAGACATACAGTAAAAAAGTAATATTCTAATTTAAATGAGCATAAATTATTTTTTTATTTAAATTGGCATAGCTGAAAAAATACAATGTAAAAATATTTTAATAAAGAACATATACAGTAATAGGTACATTACAATTTTAACTGCTAATATGAATTAAAAATGTATAGTAAAAATACAACAGCAAAATTATTTTTAATTTAAGCACAAATTAATTTCATTAAATCAGCATAACTGATAGTAGTTAAAAATGCTATGATGCAAAAGTACTTTACAATTACATTTTTTTAACAAGAAAAAGACTAAAAATTAAAGATATATAGTAAAAATACAATTTTATACATAAAATACAATAGTAAAATGACTTAAGCATAAATTAAATTATTTTTTAACTTTAATCAGCATAGCTGAAAAAATATTAGTTATAAAAATCTACAATGTGGAAATAATTGAATAAATATGTAGTAATAAGCAAGTTTTAATTTTAATTGCTAACAGGAATTAAAGATATATAGTAAAAATACAATGTTTACATATAAAAGACAATAGTAAAAATACTTTTAATTTAAATAAGCATAAATTAATTTCATTAAATCAGCATAATTGATAGCAGTTCAAAAATACTATGATGCAAAAGTACTTTACAATTACATTTTTTAACAAGAAAAAGACATACAGTAAAAAGTAATAAATTCAAATAATTTTAAATGATCCATTAAGCATAAATTAAATAACTTTTTCAGTTAAATCAGCATAGCTAAAAACAAAATATTATTTAAAACATTTTACAATGTAGATATATTTTTATAAAGAATTTATATAGTATCAAATTTAATTTTTAATTGCTAACAGGAATAAAATATATAATAAAAACACAATAGTTATATATAAAATACAACAGTAAAATTACTTTTAATTTAAATAAGCATAAATTAATTTAAATAAAACAGCATAATTGAAGGGGGTTTAAAAAAATCCTAAGATGTAGAACTAGCATGCAATGTTTTTTTTTTTCCTTAACAAGAAATAAAGTAAAATACGACATATGTATAAAAGTGTGTGTGTGTGTATATACACACACACACACATCTTACAGTGTATCAAGTGGAAATAGCACGGTGTATTTGGTACACACCATTAAAAAAAAAAAATCCAAGTTGCAAATTAAAAAAACATTACTGGAGTGTGTTTTACAAGAAGATAACATTCCAGTTTTTCTTCTTCAAAACTGCAGTTTAATTCATCCTGCTACTTGCTGTTTCTTTGTAATTATTTGTGAAATTTCCTACCAATTTCCGAGTGAAAATTGTTTCTACACCAGGCTGTTTCTCAGTGAACATCACTGTAGTTTGTAAAAGTTTCTTCTGCGTTTCTGATCACGATCGACGTCACTTTTGGATGTTCTTCCAAAGCGAAGCAGCAGGACAGACGTCCTTTCCGGCCACCGCGGTCAGAGATTCTGCAAACCCGTTCAGAGTTTAATGACCACATGAATATTTAGAGATCTAATTACTTGAGTGGCTTCTGAAGGCCGTTTCTCATCAGACATCAAACAGACGCTTTCAACCTTCACAAATAACGCTGAACACGAAGTCAAAATGGACCTGAAATGGATCAACAAGCTTAATCAATATTGAACTAAAGCCGCCGTCCATCAAAATCATCACAGGGTCAGTTAAACCGCAGCAGACCCGTTTAACTTTCCGTTTAAGATAGAAAAGTTGACCCAATTTGCCTGATTTCACCCGGTTTAATCCAGTTTAAATGTAATCTACATTGATGCCGTAAAAACAGGCTTGTGAACGTGAATATATATATATATTAAAAAAATCAATATAATCATCAGGGTCACTCAAATGGATCGACCGTTTCCTTGCCAACAAATATCCAGAACATTAATAAATGAGTGAAATTAAGTTTAGAGAGTGAGAGTGTGTGTGAGGATCAGGGTGAAAGGTCATCATGAGGTGAAAGGTCAGTTCACACACACTGAACATCAGCGCTGAGTCTCTGCAGAGCATTATATTACTTCAGTCTAAAGCAGGACGACACGGACCAAATATGAATATGATGATGATTTTACAGTAGTTTTCATCTGATCTGTTTTAGACAGGAGAAACAGACACATTAAATATGATAATCATACCTATAAGACACACACACTGTGGTCAGTTAAAAATACTGTACTGTAAAATACTGTAATTATTATTATTTTTTTTAAATCAGCATAAATAAAATGCAGCTAAAAATGCTACAATGTAGGTTTAAATAAATATATGCAGTATAAATGCAGTGTTTTTATATTTAAATATATTTAAATTATTTTAATTTGAATAAGCACAATCACATTTTTTATTTAAATTTATGTAAGTGTAACTGAAGGCTGTTCAAAAATATGACGATGCAGAAATATTTCTCACTCACTAAGCCTAGAAACTACAATCACGCTAGTAACTTGCTAATTATGTTAGAAACATGCTAAAAACATGTTATCATGCTAATTATGTTAAAACATGCTAACAACATGCTAATCATGCTAGCAACATGCTAGTAACATGCTAATCATGCTAGTAACATGTTAGTAATGCTAGTAACTTGCTAGTCATGCAAGCAACATGCTAGGAACATGCTAGTAACATGCTAATCATGTTAACAATATGCTAATCATGCTAGAAACATGCTAGTAACTTGTTAGTCATGATAAAACATGTAAAACAACATGCTAGCAACATGCTAATCATGCTAGTAACTTGATAATCATGCTAAAAACATGCTAGTGACTTGCAAGTCATGACAGAAACAAGCTAGGAACATGCTAATCATGCTAGAAACATACTAGCAACATTTTAGTAACATGCAAGCTAGTGACATGCTAATCATCCTAGAAACATGCTACCAACATGCTAATCATGATAGAAACATGCTAGCAACATGCTAATCATGCTAGTGACTTGATAATCATGCTAAAAACATGCTAGCAACATGCTAAAATCTAGTAACATGTACTAGAAATGCTTGTAACTTGCTAATCAGGCTAGTAACATACCAGCAACATGTTAGTAACATGCAAGCTAATGACATGCTAATCATGCTAGTAACTTGCTAATCATGCTAGAAACATGCTAGCAACTTGCTAATCATGCTAACAACATGCTAATCATCCTAGAAACATACTAGCAACATGTTAGTAACATGCAAGCTAGCAACATGCTAATCGTGCCAGTAACTTGCTAATCATGCTAATAACATGATAGTGACATGCTAATCATGCTAGTAACATGTTAAACATGTTAGAAAAATACTTTGAAACATGCTAACTACATGTTAATCATGCTAGCAAAATAGTAATCATCTAATATATATGAAGTTCTATTTAAAGTTTAAAACTCTAAGCTTTTACAACTGCTTTAAACGTTCAGGCTAGTCTTTCTCAAGCCAACAAGTTAGACTTGACAAACTTTTTATCGAGTTTTAGCATTTATTTTAGCATAATTGGGATACCATTAAAGTGAAATATTTTGGAACCATTTAATTTTTTAATTATGTGTTTTAATTTTAAAGTTTTATTCATTTTGTTGTTGGTGTCATTTTTAGTAGTTTTTGTTTATAGAGAGAGATTTTATAGTTTTAGTTTTATAGTTTTAAGTTTGAGTTATTTTAGTACATCAAGTTAAACTTATTAAAATGAGATGTTGCCTTGGCAACTAGCTTAAAGTTAATGTTCAATTAATGCTTACTTTATTTAAATTAATGAAAATGTTTATTTTTATGGTTTTAATTTTAGTTGCAGTTTTAGTTTAGCTAAAATAGCCTGAACGTACTGTAATAAGATGTATAAATCAAATAAGAAAGAAATTCATGTATCAATTGAATTTTTATAAGCATAATTTAAGGCAGTTAAAAATATTATGTAGCAATAAGAAATAAAGACATACGGTATAAAAAAAAACAGCTGTTGAGTCTGATGAACCTGTTTGTGTGGCTCTGACCTTCAGTTCTGTGTTTCTACAGCAGCGACTGAAGCTCACATGAGAGGATTGAGAGTCAAACACCCGTCACGTCCCTAAAGCTCTTCTGATTCACCCCATCAAACACACACACACACACACACCAGAGATACAGAGGAAAAATTATTCTGATAGAGAATGAACAGAAACACACCTGGAATACAAAACTACACCTGCTGGTGCAGCGCTATCATGATACTATCAGACTGCAATACTGTAGTACTTGTTCAGTGTGCCATTAATTAAAAATAAAAATACAAAAACATAAAAAATATTAAAAAAGCTTTAGTTTTCTGCAGGGCTGGCTCTTTAATAGTCGACCAAAACTTTTTTAGTCGGTCAGTCGCAGCGGGGAGTCACGCGGTCCGTGTTAATTACAATGTAAGTGCTTCTAATTTCTTATTTGTGCATCCATTTGTGCTTTTTTTATAGGAATAAAATCCTTTAGTTCAGATGGAAAAAGTACACTACAATTCTGTTCAGCCAGGGTTGCCAGGTCTGCGTGACAAAACTATCCCATGCCAGTCAAAAACAGCCAAAAGTAGCACAATGACCATATCCCAAATATTGAAACTCAAAAAATTCCATTTCTATGCCTAAAACACATTTTACAGTCAATTTTTTGCACTTTGGTTATAAACACAGCTCAACGGCTTCATACCAGCAGCCCTCCTTTACAAATATAACATCTAAGACAATTTTTTATTATAGGTAGAATGACAGATATTTTGATACAAGCATTTCCGTTAAATGTAATTTATGTGATATTTTTTAAACCTTTATCAACTTCAACTAAAAATCAACTTTCAGCAAGAGTTTAAAAGTAGCACATTTCTGTGGAAAAAAAAAAACACAGACTTGGCAACCCTGTATTCAACACGAGCCACAGGAGTCAGATTTGATTGATCATCATTACATCATTACAGAACATCGCAGCACTTTCATTTCCATGACACAGAGGCGACATTCTACTGCATTACAAAATAACTAAAACTAAATTAAAACACAACATAAAAATAAAATATTATTTAAAATATAAAACACTACAGTAGTATATTAAATGAAAAAACTATATGGACATGCTTAAAAAAAAATTAAACAGAAATAAAAAAGACAAAACACACAAAATAACTAAAAGGAAAAAGAAAACAAAAAATCTAATTTAAAATGAATGCCGGACTAAATAGTAATCGCATCCGGTTTACACAATATATGCGTGTGTACTGTGTATATTTATTATATATATATATGCATGGACATATTTAAGAAAAATGTTATGTTTATATTTTAAATAAATAAATAAATATTATATATATTAGTTACGTGAGTAAAAATATATACATGTAAATATTTTTAAAATATATACTGTGTGTGTTTGTGCTTAAATATACATAATAAATACACACACATATGTAAACAAAAACTTTTATTAATTTTTAATCTTTTCCTGGCATTATTTAAAATATTAAAAAAAACAAAAAAAAACTAATATGTTTTAAAAATGATACAGACATAATAAAGGAACAAATGAACCAAAAAAAAAAATGGCAAAAACACAACAAAATTACTAAAACTAAAAGAAAATGAAAAAATATATATTTTTTTTTTTCAAAATATTAGCAAAAACTATAACAGTATATAAAATGATAGCATAACAGTAAAATAACATTCAGCATTAGTACTTAATCATACACCATGGTATTTACATGAACACTATTTTTGTTTACAATCAAACAAAATCTATATAAAATAAAATAGAACCCTGTAGACTTTTCACATTTTGAGTTTGGGAGAATTTAGGAGAAAATCACTGGAATTCAGTGACATGGATTTAAACATGAAAACACGTGTGATTAATTTAATATCTGAAAGCATAATATTTAATAAACAAACATGCTGAATGACTCCAGATCCCGTTTGTGCTTGTAGACGTTCAGATGAGCTGCTGATCTTCACAAACACACACAGAGACACACACACACACTCGCAGGACTGAAATGACAGCAGGAGCCGGTGAAGTAGATTTGTGTTTTTTAATTGACTCAAATCCCCCAGTACAGTAAAAGATCAAGGCTGTAACTAAACTCTTCCTCCTACGACACCATAGAAAAATACCCTGCTCATCTGAATGAGGCAAGCTATGGAGCAGAAGACGGGTAGATGAGTAAAGTAACTAACCTCTGCAAACTCACTTACACTCCAATACATCCTCAAATATTCATAGGTTATGCAAAAATCCATATGGTGGCTATACCTCGAAAAAAACTCGACAAAATAACAGAACAACCCCATATATCAGTTTACATTCAAAACAAACTCCAAACCACAGGGTTACAGATTCACAAGAGCAAACGAAATCAACAACACAAGTCCTGCGTCTTCACATCTACATCTACATCACATACACCACCAGAGCTGCTCAAACACTCGGAAAAACAGAGCGTTCGCTTCAGCCTGCGACTAGCGGGACTTTAACATGACGCTCGGTCGGACAAACAGTATTTCGTTTCCTACTTCTAAGCGTTCGCTGAAGAGGGAAACGACGAGGCTGTGAAATCTCTAATGAAAGTGTAACATGTCTAAATGAACTCTGATGCAAAAGAAACTACTGATAAACTGAAGACTAAAGAGGAGAATTGCATGAAACCGGTCAGGAACGTTAAAATTCACCCCAAAAAAATTTTGCATGAAGAAAACCAAGCCTTTTTTTGGAACATTAGGGTTTTTTTGCATTGCAAAATTATTAATTAAATAAACATGTACCCTTAAAAGTTCATTACTGCAATGCAAATCCAACGCAAAAAATATTTTTGTCTTGTTTTCCAGTTCAAACATCTAAACGGTCATAAATCCAGGTACATTCACTAAAATTAAAAAGTATACATTTCAGAAAAAAATGTCATCAAAATGAAGTGACTTTATGCTAAAAACAATAACAATATGACCAAAATGGCCAGAAAAATGATCTTGTTTATTCTGAACCCATTGGCAGATATTTTTTCTTGTTTTAAGTGTAAACAAACTTGATTTTGAAGATCTGAATTTTTTTTAGTATCTTAAGTCATTTGGCTTCTCAAGTAAATCTGTCTTGATTTAATAATGTTTAGATATTTGTACTGGAAAATGACAAAAAAAAAAAACTGAGTAAAAAAAAGTCACTTTTAATAATAATGTTACGTAATTTAAAGTATTTTTACACAATGGTTGCATCTGTACTGGATTAAATTCATGCTGATTTTCATTTAAAAATCTCCCTTGTACTGCAGTAAAATGAGTGCGTTTCCGTAATGAGAATCTAATGAAAATCACGTCTGCCGATAATGAGAATAACAAACAAATCACAAAAGACAAACGTCCAGATGATTCACGATAATGAGAACTGCAGGGAAATGTCACGATGCAAAAATCCTGTGGTCCAAAAACTTTTTTCCTCATGCAAAATGTAAAACACAACGTCTTACGTCTTCCTCTCCGTTTTTAGAGCAATATATAAGCTCCTGACGGGTTTAGTGCGACTCAGTAGGTTGCAAATGCAAATAAATGCAATGCTGCATGTCAGAATCGTGTGTGCATGAACACATTCCTGTTCGAATCAAATAATATCGATGTTTCTGCTGCATAATGTTGGAAGGCGGAATAAACGGCATAGTAATGATAATGATTCTGCGGTGGCGTCACGTTCAGATGTGTGTGTGTTAGGAGGCCGTGGACGTGTTGGGGCTCCAGCCCATCTGATAGGCTCGTTCCAGCGTTCGCTTACAGTCCTGCATCACCGTACTGAACACAATGTGTGGATATTGCAGCACCAGTCTCTCCACGGTCTCCTCGTTCACCTGCAACAACAAAACAAACACACATTTGCTTTTCATTTGACTTGACACATTGTTTTTTCCTAAAAAGCATCACAAATTTGCATTGAAAAAATGATTCACATATTAATGTCAGACATGTATGAGAAATCTCATGTCGAGCTGATGAAACACAGACGCTCCACATGTTGAGTGAGATAATCACCGCACCGCGTCCGCAGGGATCCAGTCCAAACCTTCATCGTGTATAATGTCAAGTGTGTTATTCACATGCAGACTGAAGGTGCAGATCTCACATGACCTGCTCTAATCTCTCAGGAACTTTTACACAGAAAATACTGTACAGCTGCGCCGCATTTGCACATTAAGTTTCACTGAAAAAACTGAATACGTGCACTTGCATACACTGACAAAAAAGGGTTTTGTCATATTTTCCAGTCCCTGTTCAAGTTTACATACACTTGATTCTTAACACTGTGTTGTTACCTGAATGATCCACAGCTGTGTTTTTTTGTTTAGTGATAGTTGTTTATGAGTCTCTTGTTTGTCCTGAACAGTTAAACTGCCCGCTGTTCTTCAGAAATATCCTTCAGGTCCCACAAATTCTTAGGTTTTACAACATTTTTGTTTATTTGAACACTTTCCGACCATTACAGAAGATTTAAACACTCACTGATGCTTCAGAAGGAAACACGATGCATTAACAGGCGGGGGGTGAAAACTTTTGGAATTTGCAGATTGGTGTAAATTTAACTTATTTTGTCTCATGGAGAACATGCAAGTATCTTCTGTATAGCCTCTGAATGGCAGTACTAAATTAAAAAAATACGATAGTTAGGCAAAATAAGAAAAATGTACACATCTTCATTCAGTTCAAAAGTTTTCAACCCTCTGGCTCTTAATGCATGGTCTTTCCTTCTGGAGCATCAGTGAGTGTTTGAACCTTCTGTAATAGTTGCATACGAGTCTCTCAGTTGTCCTCAGTGTGAAATGATGGATCTCAAAATCATACAGTCATTGTTGGAAAGGGTTCAAATACACAAAAATGCTGGAAAACCAAATAATTTGTGGGACCTGAAGGATTTTTCTGAACTTCTCTTAACTGTTCAGGACAAACAAGGGACTCCTGAACCACTATCACTAAACAAAAAACACAGCTGTGGATCATTCAGGTCACAACACAGTATAAAGAATCAAACGTATGTCAACTTTTGAACAGGGTCATTTTAATAAATTCAACTATTATTTTCTCTTGTGGACTATATGTAAACATCTTTTATGTGAAATATCTTATTTAGGTCAGTACTAAATGAACAATAACATGCATTTTGCATGATCCCTCTTATTTTGGCAAAATAATAAACATTTAGCAGATTCTGAAAGGGGGATGTAATCTTTTGACCTCAACTGTAAGTATTGTTTTCAAAAAAAAAAAAAAAATCAAAATTAACCAAATTTCTGAATAATAATACAAAAATGTAAATAAATAAATAATAAATTAGCTTACAAAAAACCAAACTTGCAACTGGGTCAAAATAAATAAATAAAAAATAAAAATGACTGCTTTCTGTTTAAAAATACTGTACAGCTGCGCCGCATTTGCACATTAAGTTTCAGTGAAAAAACTGAATACGTGCACTTACATACACTGACAAAAAAGGGTTTTGTCATATTTTCCAGTCCCTGTTCAAAAGTTTACATACACTTGATTCTTAACACTGTGTTGTTGCCTGAATGATCCACAGCTGTGTTTTTTTGTTTAGTGATAGTTGTTTATGAGTCTCTTGTTTGTCCTGAACAGTTAAACTGCCCGCTGTTCTTCAGAAATATCCTTCAGGTCCCACAAATTCTTAGGTTTTACAACATTTTTGTATATTTGAACACTTTCCGACCATTACAGAAGGTTTAAACACTCACTGATGCTTCAGAAGGAAACACGATGCATTAACAGGTGGGGGGTGAAAACTTTTGGAATTTGCAGATCAGGTGTAAATTTAACTTATTTTGTCTCATGGAGAACATGCAAGTATCTTCTGTATAGCCTCTGAAGGGCAGTACTAAATTAAAAAATATGATATTTAGGCAAAATAAGAAAAATGTACACATCTTCACTCTGTTCAAAAGTTTTCAACCCCCCGGCTCTTAATGCTTGGTTTTTCCTTCTGGAGCATCAGTGAGTGTTTGAACCTTCTGTAATAGTTGCATACGAGTCTCTCAGTTGTCCTCAGTGTGAAATGATGGATCTCAAAATCATATAGTCATTGCTGGAAAAGGTTCAAATACACAAAAATGCTGGAAAACCAAAGAGTTTGTGGGACCTGAAGGATTTTTCCGAACTTCTCTTAACTGTTCAGGACAAACAAGGGACTCATGAACAACTATCACTAAACAAAAAACACAGCTGTGGATCATTCAGGTCACAACACAGTATAAAGAATCAAACGTATGTAAACTTTTGAACAGGGTCATTTTAATAAATTCAACTATTATTTTCTGTTGTGGACTATATGTAAACATCTTTTATGTGAAATATCTTATTTAGGTCAGTACTAAATGAACAATAACATGCATTTTGCATGATCCCTCTTATTTTGGTAAAATAATAAACATTTAGCAGATTCTGAAAGGGGGATGTAATCTTTTGACCTCAACTGTAAGTATTGTTTTTAAAAAAAAAAAAAAAAAAAAAACTAAATTAACCAAATTTCTGAATAACAACACAAAAATGTAAATAAATAAATAAGCTTACAAAAAACCAAACTTGCAACTGGGTCCAAATAAATAAAAAATAAAAATGACTGCTTTCTGTTTGAAAATACTGTACAGCTGCAGTGCATTTGCACATGAAAAATCAGTGTAAACGTCATCTGATGCATGCACTTTTATAAACAGACAAATTGACTCTGCCGTTTTTTTCCAGTCCGAATATCTAAATATTCATAATCAAGACTCAAGATGCTAGTTGACAAGTTCATTTTTCAGCTCAAAAGCATCTGCTTTATGCAAATCTTTCAAACATTGTACACTTTATTTGTTTAAAACAGATATTTGTGCATTCATTATAGATCACAGAAGCAGTAATTTATCAAAGGATGATGAAATTACGTGAAAGAGTGGTATAACCAGACTGTGAGGAACCTGTTTGGAAACAATCATTATTTGATCAGTTCTGTTGTGCAGAAATGACACACTGCAGCTTTAAATCAATGCAACGTTTGTTGCAATTCTGTCTTTTATTGTGACCATCATGAGGTCCGTGTGATGTGCAGCTGCAGACTATGACAGATTGATTTGTTGCAAATTAAAAGCAAATAAAATGTTCTGGTCATCTCATTTGTGACATGAAATCCAGTAATATAATGTGACATGCATGTGCAGCTTGTTCATATGCTAAAAAAATCTATTTCTTCTTCAGTATTTTTGTCTTGTTTTTCAGTACAAATATCTAAACATTATTAAATCAAAATACATTTACTGGAAAAGCAAAATGACTGAAGATATAAAGTCTTGTTTTCTAAAAAAATTATCAAAGTGAAGTGAGTTTATGCTTAAAAAGGGGCAAATAGCTGCTAATGGAGTCAGAAAAATCAGATTCAAAGGGAAAACAGGTTTATTTTTCTTAATCCACTGGTAGATATTTTGTCTTGTTTTAAGCAAAAACTCACTGTATTTGAATACATTTTTCAGGGAACTGAGACATTTTCACATTGCAATATTGGTAATGCTATATTTATGCATTTAAAGGCATGCGTTAAAAGATGAATGTATGCATTTACATTGCATTTAATGTATATGTATTTATTAATGCATTACTTGCATTCACTGGGAATCGAACCCACAACCTTCAGAGTCACTCTACTGTTCATATCCATTTGTTATTCTTATTAACTTTATTTTCTGTTGTTTATGCTTATACATTATGCAAAACAGAAATATATACATTAAGAAGCAATTATCTAGATGACTCTCCTTGAATTTGAAAAACAAATAATGATTGTCATAAAAAACTGTATTTTTACGCTTTAGGCCTCACGCTGTTTTCTTTCCCAGATCTTTTGTAGTTGATTTTAAGTTAAACTCTCCAGTGTTTTTGCACAAATGAATGTCACATTGCAATATTGGTAATGCTATCTTTATGCATTTAAAGTCATGCATTAAAGGATAAATGTATGCATTTACATTCACTTGCATTCGTTAGGAATTATTTATAAGAAAAATAATTAAAATCAATAATTTTTCTTATAAAGTAAATGTTAATTTTATACATATATATATATATATATATATATATATATATATATATATATATATATAATTTTTTGCTATACTTGTACTGGAAAACAAGAAAAATTAAATTAAATTAAATTAGATTAAAAATAAATGGTAACTTTCTGCCAGGACATTATTTATTAATTTTATGGACATTTCTGTTAACTCTAAAAGACAGTGCAATCCAGTGCAAAATTCAAAATACAAGTAAAACAGCTGTTAAAAAAAAAAATCTATACAGAAAACATTGATGCATTACAGTACATTTTTACAGTGTTTTTTTTTCCAATGCATGCACTCTAGAAGAGGAAACATGTCATTTAATGCTGCTTTAAAATAGTCCTTGTGTCCGAATGCATTTGACATTCCAATTCACTTCCTGATTAATTAATGCAGAATTAATGCATTAAAATTAAGCAAATTTATACTTACAAAAAAAAAAAAATCTGCCAGTGGGGTCAGAAAAACAAAACTTTTTTTCCCTTTAAACTAAAATGATTTTTCTTGTTTTGAGCATAAACTCACTTCATTTTAGTTCATTTTCAAAAAAACAAGCCTTTATCTTAAGTCATTTTGCTTCTCAAGTAAATATGTCTTGATTTATGAATGTTTAGATATTTGTGCTGGAAAATGACAAAAGTACTGTGAAAGAACATTTTTTACAGCATCACACACATTTTAGTGTAGTTGATATGATATTTCTCTTTAACTGTAACTGAGTGTCTCTCTGATCGCAGTCTATTTAGTTTGGAAAGACAAATGTTGACTGTCACGCAGCATTAAACGGCTGATTATTGCGCGACGTGCGTGTGTGTATTTATGACTCAATCCAAAAGCAAAAATGCACTTTACGGGCTCAAGTTGTTCTGATGATTCCAGGACGCTGTCTAAATGTGTGCCGTGTGGCGGAAACGCTGATATTCCGGCTCTTTGAGACTGAAATATATGATCCAGACACAAACACTCACATTCCTCACATCCAAACACTGGATTCTGGTTAATACTTAAAAAGCTTTCTGGAGTACGTGAGCATCCAGTCCAGCCTTAAACAGACGCTGATTTACCGCAACCCTAAACCTGCCTGCAGCACATCTACCGCGGTAAAACACTGTGACGCGGCTCGTATTTCTCAGAAAACCCTCATGTTTTAAAACATGAAACCTCAAAAAAATCATAATAACAAAACACACCGACCGCAAAACCCGCCTGCAGCTCTGAATAGAAGAAACTAATGATCAGAAAACATTTATTTTACAGTCTAGTGAGGGTTTGTGCAATGCTGACTCACATCATGATAGAAACATCTCACACAAAGATCACAAAAAGTAACAGAAACGTCATTTCTGCTGGATGTTTCGGGTTCAATGCTAGTTAAGCATTTACTGTCCATTTCCTAAGGAAGCTCAATTTTGGGTTTAGCAGCTTTACACGGTCATGACTGAGAGTTTGGATGTGCTTGCGGCTTCACTGTTTGTTTTGAATGTTTGTCTCGGTGTAATTGTCTTCCCCCACTGTAACTGTTACTGTAAATGTGATTTTCACTTGTTTTCACAAGCTGGAATTATTTTCTGTGGTAATCAACATCATGACACACATGCTGCTCACAGAGATCAACACATATTCAATCCAGAACGCTCCTTTAAAATCCACAATGGATACTTTTGAGCCCTAGCAACCACCCAGCAGCATCCTAGCAACCATCCTACACAGCCCAGCAACACCCTAGTGACTGCATAGGAAGCAACCAACAACTCCCTAGAATCCACCCAGAGCAACACCCTAGAAACTGCATAACAACCACCTGGTAACCCGCAACACTGTAGGAACCACCTAGCAACAACAGAGCAAGCCATCAACGAAGAAATATAACCAAAAAGTATTTATTGATACATATTAGGAGACAAATAAACTGAAAACTTCAGGAGGGGGAAAGGCCAAAATAATAATAAAAAACCCTCACAAACTAACTACTGCATTAAACCTCTTTCCTACTTAAAAAATTAAAGAACAAAGAAACAACATAGTCTTACCTCCCTACTAGCCTCAAAACAGGAGAAAACTGAAGAAACAAAAAGGCACCCGCCTCCCTGCGTCGGTCTCCTTGTGTTAAACAGGTGATATTAGGAGAGACAGAAGGGAGAGAACAACCATAACAATAACAACAACAAAAAGAACATGTACACAAATCATAACGCAAAAACAACAATAATAATAAAATTAACACATAACGTAACACTGCATGACAATCACCTAGTAACCAGCAACACTATACAAACCACGCAGAACACCCCAGCAACACCTTAGCAACCAATAACACTCTAGAAACAGCCCAGAAACACCCTAGCAACAGCATATCACCCACTTAGTAACCAGCAACACAGTAGGGACCACCTAGCAATACCCTAGCAACAGCATATCAACCAATTAGCAACTATCAACACCCTAGGAACTACCAGAACACCCCAGCAACACCCTAACAACCAACAATTCCCTAGGAACCACCCAGAACACCCTAGCAACAGCATAGAAACCACACAGTAACCAGCAACACTATACAAACCACGCAGAACACCCCAGCAACACCTTAGCAACCAATAACACTCTAGAAACAGCCCAGAAACACCCTAGCAACAGCATATCACCCACTTAGTAACCAGCAACACAGTAGGGACCACCTAGCAATACCCTAGCAACAGCATATCAACCAATTAGCAACTATCAACACCCTAGGAACTACCAGAACACCCCAGCAACACCCTAACAACCAACAATTCCCTAGGAACCACCCAGAACACCCTAGCAACAGCATAGAAACCACACAGTAACCAGCAACACTATACAAACCACGCAGAACACCCCAGCAACACCTTAGCAACCAATAACACTCTAGAGACAACACAGCAACAGCATAGTAACCACCTAGCAACCGGCAACACTCTACAAACCACCCAGAACACCCCAGTAACAGCATAGCAACTGCCTAACAACCACCCAGTAACCAGCAACACTGTGGGAACCACCTAGCAACAACATAGTGACCACTTAGCAACTAGCAACACCCTTGGAATGACCCAGAACACCCCAGTAACAGCATAGCAACTGCCTAACAACCACCCAGTAACCAGCAAAACTGTGGGAACCACCTAGCAACAGCATAGTGACCACTTAGCAACTAGCCACACCCTTGGAATCACCTAGAACACCCCATCAACACCCTAGCAATAGCAAAGCAACCACCTAGCAACCAACACCACCCTACAAACCACTCAGAACACCACAGCAACATCCGAGCAACCAATAACCAATAGGAGAAACCTTGAACACTCTAGCAACACCCTAGCAACACCATAGCAGCCACCTAGTAACCAGCAACACTGTAGAAACCACCCAGAAACCACCTTAGCCACAGCATAGCAACCACCTAGTACCAGAAACACTGTAGGAAAACCCAGAACACCCCAGCAACACCCTAGCAACACCATAGCAGCCACCTAGTAACTAGCAACACTGTAGAAACCACCCAGAAACCACCTTAGCCACAGCATAGCAACCACCTAGTACCAGAAACACTGTAGGAAAAACCCAGAACACCCCAGCAACACCATAGCAACCACCTAGTAACCAGCAACACTGTAGAAACCACCCAGAAACCACCTTAGCCACAGCATAGCAACCACCTAGTACCAGAAACACTGTAGGAAAACCCAGAACACCCCAGCAACACCATAGCAACACCATAGCAGCCACCTAGTAACCAGCAACACTGTAGAAACCACCCAGAAACCACCTTAGCCACAGCATAGCAACCACCTAGTACCAGAAACACTGTAGGAAAAACCCAGAACACCCCAGCAACACCATAGCAACCACCTAGTAACCAGCAACACTGTAGAAACCACCCAGAATACCCTATTAACAGCACAGCAATCACCTAGCAACCAGCAGCACTCTAGAAACCACCCAGAGTACCCAGCAACAGTATAGCAACCAACAACCCCCAAGCAACCACCCAGAACGTCCCAGCAGCCACCTCTCTTTTTCTGTCTATGATCGTAAAACTTTAAATCATCAAGGCTTTACAACATTTTAAACTTTCAGGCCAGGGTTTCTCAAGCCATCACGACAAACTTTACTAATCTTGTTTATATACTTGGCCTCTTCCCAGCTTCCTGTCTCCAGAGGAAATGCATCAACACAGTAAAGAACACTGCACTCATCAAGACATTTCATGAAGCAAACTAAATGTAAATGCTCTGTAGTTAATTTCACACTTCAGTAGATGAGAAAACTTCCTCTGAGGCCTTGCTTCACATGCATTCATGAAGTATCTGAGATCCGTCTCCTCTCTTTCATTCAAACACTCCGATATCATGAGACATAACCGCGCTGGACTCTCTCTGTCTTGAGCTGTTCTGATCGTCTCAAAGTGAACGGAAGCTCCCCAAAACCTCCTCTGCTCAGAAAGTCTCTCCTCCTCTGCTGTTGTTTTTGTCTCATTTCACAGCGATGCCGTTCTCATCACTCATCTCCACTCATATTTACTCAGACTGTAATGGAGCTTCAAAGGCGAAAACTCCAAAGAACGGATCCAAACCCTGTGCTGAAGCCTCGATGAGATGTTCTGTCCTCGAGGCAAACCGTTAGCGGGGCTGAAAGCGCCACGGGTTTGTGGGAAGCCGCGCGGCGGCCTGTTTTGGCTTCGCCCGCGAGACCGAACGCTGAATGTTGTTGCTGAGAGAGAACAGAGCCGTGAGAGCCGTGTAAATCTCAACGTGACGTTTCACAGGTGACCAGCGCTGACCTGTAAACACGCGCCTCAAATGGACTGTAATTTCCCACCGAGAACATAAAGCTCTCCAGATATCAGCCATGAAACCCAAAACACACATTACAAACTGAGAAAATCGAATGATTTAAAGGCACAGCTCAGCTAAAATGAGAATTCACTCATTATTTATTCACCCTCATGTCTTTATTTTTCTGTGAAACACAAACAGAGAGACTGTTTACACAGATATTTGTCATATATTGAATATTTAATAATGACTATGACTGTCAATCTCCAAACACAGCCTAAAAGCACAATAAAATGATATTGTTTTTGTTTTGTTTTTTGTCCTTTTGGAGGTTAATAATCCTGAAATGAGTCTTTTCTGACTTGTTTTCAAGTTAAAATATCTCAAAATCATTAAAACTAGGTCAATTTACTTGAAAAGCAACACTGCATAATTTACTGTAAGGCTTGTTTTCATTGATTTTACCTTTAATGCGTGTGTATTTTGTTATTCTGCATGGCAGATTTTTTTTTCACTTGTTTATATTTGAAACAAGTGGATAAAAACAAATTCAAGAGATGAGGAAAACAAGACTACAACATCACAATATATTAATTTTCACCTGTCATATTCACAAAACAATCTGGCTCTCTGTTAATTTATAATAATAAGGGACAAAAGTGAAACTGTGAAACAGTGACTCATGGAGTGAATAACTAATGAATAGTTAATATAAAATAAATATAAGAAAATATAAAATTAAATACAATGTAAAAATTAAATTTAAATATATAAAACATTTTAAATAAAAACAAAAATGAAGCCATAAAAATGTAAAATTAAAATCAACACTTTTAAAATAAAACAATCAAAATAAAACACTTAATAACAACAATTAAATGATAAAAATGCAACTTAAAAAAATGTCAAATGTAAATGAAAAATCAAAATAAAGAAATCAAAATAATCAAATCATAAAAATGTAACTATTAAAATAAGACAAGAACATATTCAAGATACAATGAAAGCAAGTTTTACTATTTTTAATATTGGCAAAGTTGTTTCTCTAGTAAATTAACCTTGCTTCAAGGATTTTTGGAGATTTTAACTCAAAGTATAACAATCAAAATAAAACACTTACTAAAAACAACGATAAATTAAAATATATAATTAAAAACAAAAATGAAAAAAAAAAAAATGTAATTATAAAATTGAAATAAATTAAACATTTAAAATAAAAGCAAAAATGAAATCATAAAAATGTAAAATTAAAATCAATACTTTTAAAGTAAAAGAATCAAAGTGAAACATTTACTAACTAGCATTACTAACAAATGCTAAAAATTTAATTAAAAAATATATATATAAAAAATGGCAAATTTAAATAAAAAAATCAAAATGAAGCAATTAAAATGATCAAATCATAAAAATGTAACTCTTAAAATAAGACAAAAACATATTCAAGATACAATGAAAGCAAGTTTTACTATTTTTAATATTGGCAAAGTTGTTTCTCTAGTAAATTAACCTTGCTTCAAGGATTTTTTTTGGAGATTTTAACTCAAAAAATATAACAATCAAAATAAAACAATTACTAAAACAACGATAAATTAAAATATATAATTAAAAACAAAAATGAAAAAATAAAATACAACAAAATAAAAAAAATTAAAATAAAAAAAAGAAAAATTATAAAAATGTAATATTGAAAATTTAAAAACTTATGAAAACTAAAATTAAAATAAGCACAGAATATTATTAATATCTAATAACAATTTTAATGTTATAATGACATGTTTCTTAAGTAAATTAACACCGCTTCAATGATTTTTAGAAAAATAAAACAATTAAAATAAAATGTTTACTAAAAACTTAAATTATAAAAATGTAATATTGAAATAACAAAAAAAGGACAAAAGATTAAAATAAAAAAGCACACAGAATATTAATATCTAATAGCAATTTTAATGTTATAATGAGATGTTTCTTAAGTAAATTAACACCGCTTCAAGGATTTTTTTCTTTTTTTTTTTTAGATATTTTAACTGGAAAATGAGACAAAAAATACTCATTAAAATACTTTTTTTTTTGCAATGCACTTAAAATGAGCAAGAGATTGTCCAGACATTCTCCTGCTGCATTGCATGTAAGAAACATCATCATACGAGTTCAGAACGACACGAGGCTGAGTAAATGATGACAGAACTCATTGTTTGCTCAGAACAAGAGCCAAAACTGTGTGCGACGAGGAAAACGCTTGTTCTGGAGGCTTTGAGGGACAATGAGTGTTTGTTAAACCGCTCGTTCTTCTCTTCGATAAAAGAAACCAGCTTTCCCTCGTTCTTCTCTCGCTCGGTGGCGTCACATCAAAGTCTGGTCCAGAGCTGGAGGTCTGAGCGCTGCATAATGAATTGATTTGATGATTTGGGCTGTTGGGGATCAATAGCGTTCTTTCAGTCGCCTCTCATTGGGCCTGAGGCCACGACAGAGCGATCTGTGATGTGTGTCTGCAGCTCACAGCCAAATGAATGGAAATGCCACAAATTCCACTCAATCGCAAACTTTTAGTGTGGGCTTGAAATGGAAAAGCGTCAAATGAAAGGGAATATATATGTCTGTTTTAATAGACTTTGCCGTTTAGAAAGCAAATACTGAGACAGACGGGTTATCCGTCACATCTACAGCTTCCCAAATGAGATTATAAAAACATAGAGAATTAGCTGGATGGAAGGTGATTTGGGCAGAAATTTAATTTGTCACGGGATTGTGGTTTGTAAGCGGCGCTGACCCGAAACGCAAGAGCGCTCGCTCACTCAGCACAACGTCACACTCCATCGCGATTAAATATAGTAAATGACAAAGTCATGCATCTGAATCATGAGACATGAAATATATAAATAAACATCTATAATTACATTGCTTTCTTTTGATATGTATGTGTGTGTCAAAAGAAGAAAATGCTTAGATGTTTTAAAATGAAAAAGGATGAATAAAAATGTAAAAATAAAAACAAATCAAAATAAAACAATTAAATAAAAATAAATAATAATAAAAAAAAGAGTAAAATCATAAAAATGTCAAACTAAAATAAGTGTTTTTAAAATATAAAAAAGCAGCACAAACATAAAAACAACAAAAAAATTAAATTATATAAATGTAAAATTATTAGTTTTTGATACAATCAATCAAAAATAAAACACATTAAGCACTAAAATACTTAAAAAGTAAAATAAAAATAAATTAAAAACCAAAACACTTGCTAAAAATGTAAAATAAATAAATTACTTAATATGTTGAAATAAAAACAATTAAAAAAGCTGAATCAGAAAATGTAAAAATAAAATTATCTATTGAATCAAAACAGAAATAAAAATAATAAAGAAATAAAACACATTAAAAACTAAAATAATCAGAAAGTAAAAACCAAAACACTTGCTAAAAAAATAAATTAAATAAATAAATTAATTAAATAATTAATACATTAAAATAAAAACAATCAAAAAAGTTGAATCATAAAAAATGTAAAATTAAACTTATTATAAAAAATGATGATAAATCACAAAAAAGTATTATTCATAAAAATGTGAATTTAAAATAAAAACAATCAAAAATAAACAAAAACTTAAATTCTAAAATTCTAAAGTATTTTTGAAAAAAACAAACAAACAAACCAAAAAACACTAACAATGAATTGAATCATGAAACAGAAATAAAAATAATAAAGGAATAAAACATACATTAAAAAGTAAAATAATCAAAAAGTAAAATAAAAACTGAAATTAAAAACCAAAACACTTGCTAAATTTTTTTTGAAATAATTAAATTAATACATTAAAATCACAAAAATGACAAAATAAAATTATAATAAATGATAATAAAACACAAAAAGTATTATTCATAAAAATGTGATTTTAAAATAAAAACTTAAATGATAAAATTCTAAACTATTTTTAAAATCAAACCAAAATAAAACACTAAGAATTAAAGTGCCCCTATTATGCCATTTTAAAGGTTGCTAATATCGTTTCATGAGACTCCTAAAACAGGTCTACATGTATGCAAGGTCAAAAAAACACTTCAGTTTTCTCCAAAAATAGATTTAATTTTATCCCATTTCTAAATGATTCCTAAACGACTCGTACGAAGCAGTTCGAAGAATCAGTCTCTCTAAACCCCTCCTTTCCGTGAGCCCTCACTGCTGTGATTGGTCAGATGGTGCAGTCCTTTATGATTGGTCTACCGCGTACAGCGTGTCGGAAAACGAAATGCCCACTGCCATAACTGACTGACAGCCTTGGATACTTGTCAATACATAGAAAAGATGGCATCGATTTTACCATACCAATTCCAGCCAGAGTCTGAGGATGAAACGGCTGAAGTGGCTGATCGATAAGTTAGCACGGACTACCGTGGAAAGTGCTCGCAATTTGCTTTTGTAACCGAACCAGGCACACCTCTATGTTATAAACTTCAGCAATGTATAATGCATTATAGCGGCTTTACACCAAACGCGGAAAGCGCTGCTCTGCCGCTGGGTTCAGTTCAGCCCTTCAGAGCGCAGCGGCAAAAGTTCATTTGAACAACTCATTTGAACTTTGTCCGTGGTGTGCGCGCTCCACTGCGCGTCCGCTTTGGTCGAGACCGAAACAAGCCGTCCTCGCACGGCGGAAGGCATTGAAATGAACGGGTTTCATAGCACAGCGCGTTCCGCGTGAGGTGTGAAAGCCGATCTTCCGTATATTGTACATGTAAATTTCCATGTGACATAAACCATATGGAAATGTTACCGTTTATGGGCGGGCAAGTTGTTGGCGACGTAGAACGTGGGCGGGCATTAAGCAGATCTGTTACTTCGTGACGTGTGGCCGTAACAGAAAAAGATTTGAATTCCTGACGACTCGTTTAGGCAAATGTGAGTCGACTCTTTTTTTTTGATAGACAATAACTTTATGTATCGTGCACTGTCGGCTGTCACATACAGCTACATGACACTGCATGAAAGGACATATTTGAAAACGCAGAATAGGGGCACTTTAATCAAATCATAAAAAATAAAAAATAAAATGAATATTTTTTTAAATAAAAAAATTACAATAATAATAAAGAGAGTAAAAATAAAAAACTAAAGAAAAACACAATAATTATTATTACATTTTAGAAATATTAACTTAAAGCTGACAAAAAAAGTTTGTGAATCTGCGATCTAGGAGGTGAAAGATGTAGACGTGAGCCCCATGAAGGTGAGACGCTGTCGGCTGAACACGGGCCCGTTTCTGTCAGCCAGGTGTTTAATTGGTGACCCCGTGACCCCGAGGAAACGGCCCGTTCCTCTCGAGCATCTGTTAGAGCCGCACACCCTGACGCAGCTGTCTGTGAATGAACTCACCTTGTCACAGCGCATCAGGCCCAGGTAGCGCAGAGACTTGCTGCTCTTGGCGATCTGAGTGGCGCCCTGATCCGTGATCTCCTTACACCAGCCGGCGTCCACCGTCTCGATGGTGCTGCTGTACTGACCGATGGCGATCAGAGCTGCAAAGAACAGAGACAGAGAGAGACCATCAACAACCGCTGAATCTCTGCACTTTTCTGAAAGAACAGACGTGTTATGGAAGCAAAATTCACCAGTGCATGAAAAACCAACGGTTCGCCTGTTGCTTTAACACCACGTTTGTATTTACGGCCGTAAAACATTTCACGATCATGTTCACTTTTGATAATGAAGGAGAGGCTGGAGTCACGTGAGGTCGGCCTGAGGTCAAACTCCTGCGCTGATCACATTACCGTCCTCCTGTTCAAACGCGCAATTCAATTAGAGCGCGAGCGCAGCGCTTTATCAATACGCTAACAGCATCAGGACGACAAACAGCCTCCTACATCCTCCAGCACACGCTTTTAGACGATTCAAACTGTCATTTACATTTTCATTACAGTTGTTTCAAATTCAAATTTGAAAATAACATTCTGCTTCCTGTTCGATTACGTTCAAATTCAAGAAGTTCAAACGCATTTGAAAACAAAAACTGTTACAATGTAGCATTAAATGACACATTTTCTTTTCTGGAGTGAATGTACTGTAAAAAATGATTTTCTTACACTCAAAATCCATAAGAAGTGTACTGTGCTGTAATGTACTGCATTATTATTTTTCATATTGACTTTTTACAGGTGTTTTACCTATATTTAGAATTTTGGACTGCATTGCATTGTGTTTTAGAGTTGTACTTAAAACTAGAAATGCCCATAAAATTATTGTCTAATGTCACATCACTTACCAGCACTTTTTACACTTTTTTTATTATTATTTTTTACAGTGTTCTTGTTTTTTGTCTTGTTTTCCATTACTAATATAAAATCTTAAATCAACATTTACTTGAGACAAATGACTGATTTTAATTCTGAAAAAAAATATATGAAAATTTCCAGAAATGTCCATAAAATTAATGAACAATGTCCTGCCAGAAAATTTTTATAGTGTATATAAGTATTTTGGTTTTGTTTTCCAGTACAAATGTCAAAACATTCTTAAATTAACATTTACTTTAGAAGAAAAATGACTAAATTTAATTCTGGAAAAATATATCAAAATTTCCTGAAATATCCAAATATATACATAAAATTGTCCTGCCAGAAAATCACCTGTACTTCTTTTAATTTTATAATTTTTCTGTATTTTTTTTAAAACTTATTTTTACAGTGTACTTAAGTATTTTTGTCTTGTTTTCCAGTACAAAAAATCTTTAAAACATTTACTTGAGAAGAAAAATGACTGATTTTAATTCTGAGAATATAAATCAAAATGTCCTTACATTTCCAGAAATATCCATAAAATTAATAGACAATGCCCTGATAAAAAAAATTACCAGTACTTTTTTTTATTTTATTCTTTTTAATGTTTTTTTTCCCCTTATTTTACAGAGTACTTAAGTATTTTTGTATTGTTTTCCAGTATACATCTTGAAAAATTCTTAAATTAGCACTTACTTTAGAATTTCCAGAAATATCCATAAAATAAATGGTCAATGTCCTGACATAAAATTACCTGTTAACTTTATTATTTTTGTGAATTAATATATATACAGTATATATATATATATATATATATATATATATATATATATATATATATATATATATATATATATATTTATATACACATACATATATATACATATATAGTGTACTTAAGTATTTTTGTCTTGTTTTTCAGTACAAATGAAAAAAAAAAAATCTTAAATAAACATTTTCTTTAGAAAAAAAATGGCTGATTTTAATTCTGAAAAATGTATAAAAATTCCCTGAAATTTCCAGAAATATCCCTAACATTACTGGACAATATCCTGCCAGAAAATTAACAGTATTTTTTTTTATATTCTATTTTTGTAGGGTTTTTTGGTATTATCTTGTATTATTTTTACTGTGTACATAAGTATTTTTTGTCTTGTGTTCCAGTAGAAATCGAAATTTCTTTTTTTTTTACTTTTTAAAATGTATTTATTTATTTTACAGCATACTTACGTGTTTTTGAAAAATTCCTACATTAACATTTACTTTATAAGAAAAATGACTGATGGTAAGTCTGAAAATGTCTCAAAATTTCCTGAAAGATGTTTTAAAATGAAGTGAATTGATGCTTAAAACAAGAACAAATATCTGCCTGTGGAATAAGAAAAATACACAGTTAATTTTTCTGACCATATTTTCTTTATCAGATAATGTGAGCATAAACTCACTTCATTTTGATACATTTGTCAGGAAACAAGACTCATGTTTTAAGAATGTTCAGATATTTGTACCAGAAAACAAGACAAACATCCTGAGGTAGAACATCATTTTTTGCAGTGTGTTTGGTTTCATCTTTTTACTGCATGTCAACACGAAACCCCACACACACATGAAGGATTGCGTCTGTTCCCATCACGCTTTTGCTTTAAATGGATTAACCCTCGTAATCCTGGCCGTGTTTGATGGCCTGTCACAGACGAAGGGTCTGGTCATCTGCTCGGACATTCACCCACACGGCATCTTGTGAATATACTGGACGTGGACGTGCATTTATTGATCATACAGATGCAGATGTTTCCTACTATATAATAAAGCAACATGATTTCCTACTGTGAGCAAAAAAATTTCATTTCAAAGAGTACAATAATCATCATTCAGAGTGATGCATGAAAAACAAACTAATACATCTATTCCTGTTTACATCTGTTGGCCTGATTTAAAAGGATATTTCAGCTAAAAATCTGTTCTGTCATCATTTGTTCAGTCTCATGATGTTTGTTTAGAGTTTGATAGCAAAAAATGAATTTCTTCCTCAATATTTTTGACTGGTTTTCCATTACAAATACCTAAACATTCATAAATCAAAATACATTTATTTGAGAAATAAAACAACTGAAGACGTTAAGTCTTGTTTTCTGAAAAAAAAAAAAAAAAAAACATTTATATACACACATATATATATATATATATATATATATATATATATATTTATTTATATTTATGTAAGCATATTTATGCTTACAAAATGTCTACAAATGGAACAGAAAAATAATAATTCAAAGGGAAAACAATATTTGTCTGACCCCATTAGCAGATTTTTTTTCTTTTTTTTTTTAAGCATAAATTTGCTTAGTTTTGATACTCTTTTTTTTTTTCAGAAAACAAGACTTAATATTTTAATATTTAAGTGATTTAATTTAAATAAAAGTAAATGTAAATGTGTTATTGTTTTATTTATTTTTTTATTTTTATTTTTTTTTAGAAATGTTTGGAAAACAAGACAAGTTCACATTTCTATCCCAGCACATGTATTTACTATCATGAATTACCATTTTGTGATTTTTTATTTTTTAATATTAAATTAATAATTTTTAATATTAAATTAAATTTTTTTTGTTTTATTTGTATATTATATTATGCATTTTAGTATACAGAGCTGAGGTTATTATAGTTAACTAAAACTAAAGCTAAAATTTAAACTATAAAAAAACACTTCCATATAAAAATATATGTATAAAAACATATTTTATCTATTTTCCAAGGCAATATTTTTCATTTTAATTTAGTCTTACTTGATGCACTAAAACTGAAATCAAATGTAATAAAAACTATAGACATACATAAAAAACAACAACTAAAAATTAAAATTTCAAAATAAAAACTTCAAAATATTCATCAAAACTATAAGAGTATCTAATGATACTAAAATAACACTGATCTGATGTGAGTTCAAGGGTCCCTGTAATGATGAAATATGAAAGAAAAATAAAATACAGTAATACCACCAAGGCTGCATGTATTTGATCAAAAATACAGTAAAAATGTGAAACATTTTTAGAATTTAAAATAGCTGTTTTCTATGTGAATATCTGTTAAAATGTAATTTATTCCTGTGATCAAACCAGAATTTTCAGCATCATTACTCCAGTCTTCAGTGTCACATGATCCTTCAGAAATCATTCTGATATGATTTGCTGCCCAACAAACATTTCTAATCATTATCAATGTTTAAAACAGTTGTGCTGCACAATATTTTTGTGGAAACCATGATGCATTTTATTTTTTTGGATTCACAGATCAACAGAAATTTTAAAAGGACAGCATTTATTTGAAATAGAAATCTTTATTAGCATTATAAATGTGCTTGAAAAAAGTTAGAATTATGAGACTAAACTAAGTTTACACACAGTTTAAACACAGTTCTGTATTTGTAGCTTTTTTCTGCCACAGAATAAAAAAATAAAGATAATTATCTTATTATCCCACAATTCTGACTTTTTTTCTCATAATTGCAAGTTAACATCTCACAATTATGACATTTTTTCTTAGAATTTTGCGTTTATATCTCACAGTTCTGATAATTTGGAGTTTAATCCTCGGAATTGTGAGGAAAAAGTGTCAGAATTGTGAGATACAGTATAAACTCAGAATTCAGAGTTTACTTTTTTTTCCTCAGATGTCACTTTAAATCTTGGAATTTGACATTTTTTCTCTGACTTATGTGTTTCCATCTTTCCATCTTCCTTTACAGAATAAAAAAAAAAAATAAATAATAATAATAAAAAATATATATATATAAAAAAAATTATAACGTTTTATCGAATAATGTGTTTGATTAAAAATACAGTAAAATCAGTAAAAATGTGAAATAATATTAGAATTCAAAACAGCTGTTTTCTATGTGAATATCTGTTAAAATGTAATTGATTTCTGTGATTAAAGCTGAATTTTCAGCATCATTACTCCAGTCTTCAGTGTCACATGATCCTTCAGAAATCATTCTAATATGCTGATTTGCTGCTCAACAAACATTTATGATTATTATCAATGTTGAAAACAGTTGTGTTGACCAATATTTTATTTTTGCAGGATTCACAGATGAATAGAAAGGTCTAAAGAACAGCATTTATTTGAAAAAGAAATCTTTTGTAACATTATAAATGTATTTACTGTCACTTTTGATCAATTTAATGCATCCTTGATGAATCAAAGCATTAATTTCTGTAAATATATGCAATGCAGCAGTTGATCAGAGTTTAACTTTATGCAAACAAGCGGTGAATCCCAATGAGAGAGCAGACAGACTTTATGCTGATCAACACAAACGAGTGATGAAGAAATAACAAAACCACAATCAGCCTGAAGAGATCAAAAGAAACGATGGATGTGGTTTGGGTTTTTCCATCAGTGAAGCTTCGCCGAGAGCCAATATTCAAATCACTGTTACTGGAGGAGGAACAGACGACGTGTGTTCACAAACACAGTTAATGACCGAAAATCTTAATTAAACCACGGTCGATGTCTTCACAAAACAAATATTTAAAGAACAGATTTGAAACAAATAAATACATAAATAATTTTATTGAAATTAATTAAAGTTTTTTTTTTTTTTTTAATATATTTTTAATATTTTAACATTATATATTTTTTATTTTAATAATATAATATTTATCATTTTATTTTAATAATATATTTTTTTAACAATATATTTGTTTAGGAATTTAAAATAATAATAATAATAATTTATGTAACAGTGGCTCAGTCATACAGTACAGTACAGTAAGTGTAATGATGCTGTAATCCTCCGTGAGGGACGGCAGTGTTTCAGGGTTTCGTGAGGTGAAGAGCTGCCATAACAGCAGACAGAGCTAATTAAATCCAGAGATAAGACACAAGCCTTCATATGTGGATGTTCTAGTGAGACACGCTCAATACGGGAAATTAATTAGCCGCGGGACAGGAACAGAGAAGCAGCGTTTGATTCAAAGCAGCCCAGACTCTACAGACAACTAGAGAACTACTGACCAACAACTAGTCAAAGTTTACCTCCCCGACAGATGAAAGTAAAACAAATTGACAGATCATGCTAATATGCTGATTTGAAAATTAAATGTATCAAAAGTATCAGTGAAGACATTGTTACAAATGTTTCTATTTGTTACAAATGTTTCCATTTCAAATAAATGCTGTTCTTTTGATCTTTCTATTCATCTGTGAATCCTGAAAAATAAAATGTATCACAGTTTGCACAAAAATATTGGGCAGCACAATTGTTTTCAACATTTCTAATAATCAGAAATGTTTGTTGAGCAGCAAATCAGTATATTAGAATGATTTCTGAAGGATCATGTGACACTGAAGACTGGAGTAATGATGATGAAAATTCAACTGTACATCACAGAAATATATTACATTTTAACAGATATTCACATAGAAAACAGCTGTTTCAAATTCTAATAATATATCACACTTTTACTGTATTTTTCATCAAATAAATGCAGGCTTGGTGAGCAGAAGAGACTTTTTTTCCCAAAACACTGTATGTAAGTCAGACATCTACTTCTCTCTAATTGAGTAGAATAACTGGCTCCGTTTTTATTCTAGCATTACAGAGGAGCTGAAGTCTCAGTAAATTCAGCTCTAGTTGCTCCTCTGACGGTCTATATATTACGCAGCAGTAAAGCAGATCTCAGGCCTCGACCCGGACAGAATTAAACACTCCGGCTGAGGAACTAATAACTGCCCCTCATTTCACACCAACATAAAAACTTCAGCCGCACGCGAGCTTCAACCTCATTACTGAACACACACACGTTCAGCATTTACACACTGTTTTTATTTACTGTACAGTGTGTTTGCTGCAGAACAGACACTTATACACTGTACATTTACTGTACACCTGAATCACAAGTCCTTAAAAATGACATTAATAATCGTCAGTTCATTAACAACATTGAAAAACACTTTCAGTTTACACATGAATCCATCTGTGCTCACTAATACACACATCAAATGATCATTTAGGTGATTCACTCCCATAAATGATGTGTATGTGCCATTATGATCGATCAAACACTAATAAATCTCTATCTAATATCTCTATCTACAACTTTTTCGTCATGCAGTATAGTATATATTTTATTTTTACACTGTGACAAGGACTGCAGAAGAAATTTAGCTCAAATTCTGAGGCAACCATAAAGTTATTTTATTATATTAAATTAAATTAAATAATAATATAAAATGAATGAATGAATGAATTAATAAAGTTAATAAATGAAGTAATGAAAATAAAATAAAATAAAATAAATCCTGCATCTGTTCCAAAGTAGCAAACCTAAACTTTTATTTATTTATTTATTTTTTTTATAAAATAAAAATAAAATAAAATAAAATAATAACATAAAATGAATGAATGAATGAATAAATAAATAAAATGAATGAAAATAAAATAAGTAGCAAACCTAAACTTGAATTAAGCTATTTATTTTTTAAATAAAATAAAATAAAAAAGTTTTGTAGTCCATTAATCTGTTTTATTTACAACTTTTTTCAATGTTGTTAATAAAAATAAAATGAAAGAATGAATAAATTAACGAATAAATAAAATGAACGAATGAATGAATGAATGAACGAACGAACAAATAAAGAAATAATAAATAAAATTTAAAGAAATAAAAATATTTGACTGAAAACTTTGACTGGTTTATGAATGTTTAGGTATTTGTAATGGAAAACCAGTCAAACCTTTTTTTTTTTTTTTTTTTATTAGTATGCTATCAAACAAACGTGCATAATTTAAAATATTTATGAAGCAATTTTTATAAACTTTTTTTAAAGTTCTCAAAATCCTAAAAATCCCTGGTCTATTTAATAATTATTCTGTCTAATATAACAAAGAGGCTTGAATTAAATAATCACAGAACGAAACAAAATTGTGACGCTGGGCCATTTTCTCAATATTTAGATTTTTTTTATGGTCCAGGGTCACAATTATTTCCATTTCAGTGTGTTTCTACATTTACAAAACCATTAAATTCATTAAAGAAATGCTGCTGCTGTGGGCATCTGAATCTAATCTATAACACACACACACAGTGTGTGGTCTCCAGTGCTGAGTCACAAGCATTTCAGAGGTCACTATTTGAACTTCTCCAGAACAAACGACTCTTGAACCGGGTTAAAAACAGCCTGATAAAATCACAAACGGTGAGTGGATGTTAATGGAGTCTAACATAACAGTGACCAGTTTCAACCTAAACCGTACAGCAAAAATTCAGCCAGAATATCAGCTGCTCTGAGGTCTGCCATCATTTCAACACACACAAGCTGCTCACGGCGGATGAACCATCAGATCACGACGCTGTCTAGACATGATAGAAACACACAACACACACACTCACATGTCTATGTTTGTAGTCTGGAGAGAAAGAAAGGGTGCATCATGAACAAGACAAAAATAAAATAAAATAAAATAAAATAAAATAAAATAAAATAAAATAAAATAAAATAAAATAAAATAAAATAAAATAAAATAAAATAAAATAAAATAAAATAAAATAAAATAAAATAAAATCTTGCATCTATTCTAAAGTAGCAAACCTAAACGTTCATACAAATGTTTTGCAATACAGTAACTGAAATCATCCTGTCTGGGCACAATGATTTTTACATTAAACTTTGCATGAATTGACTTTAGCGCAACAAATAGTTTCATGCTGTAAGGATTCATATATAATGATGATGAGTTTGCTTGTAAATTGTTTTAAAAGCCAAAGACAATTTTAAAATATATGTTTACACACAAAAAGTTGTATTTACTATAATTTTTTTGTGTATAACAGTAATAATATATAACAATATATTTATCGAAAAATAATTATCTATCTATCTATATATATATATATATATAAAATGTGGGTTTGTTTATATTATTATCATTATTAATTAAATATCACATAATTAATTAATGAATAATGAGTAAATTTTTTTAACAACACTTTAATATTTTTTTTTTTCAACAATAAACTAATATATGGGTCAAAGACAAAAAAAAAAAAAAGCATTTAAGCATAAAAACAATAAGTGTAATACTGCTTTAAATTGTTGCCCCCCCCCCAAAAAAATAAATAAATAAATAAATAAAGTAAAAAATAAAATAAATAATATGTTTTCTGTTTAACATAATAGCATTTTTGTTTTTGTTTTTCTGAGCAAAAAATTAATATCACACATTTTTCACTAATTTACAGAAGACACCCACTAAAATGTCATTCAGTGTAACAATCTTGTCAGGCATATTTACAACAAAAATCAATTAAAAGATGAATCACTTTCACCCCAAAAACTAATTAGTCATAATTCTACATTTTTCAAATTTGCCACTATCGTAGCTTTTGCCCATTTGTCAGTAAGATTTTTTTACTCATTTCAAAAACAATAAAATTGAATATGCTCCCTTATTCTTTTATTAATTTTAATATGTACAAGTCAGAATAAGCATGTTTGAATTTTTACATAAATATTATGTTACACTGAATGACAATTGAACAATATTTCAACCAAATTTTGACATTTTATTCTCCAAAACCGTAGACACTTACATTTAATGTGCTTTTTTATGGACATATTTGACCCATATACATATAAACTACAAACTAAATCAATGCCATAAGCCATTATCAATAAATGATATAGTTTTTGTGCTTTTTCTCATACTGTGAGTTAAACTCGTAGCAGCAGGCTGATTGTTTATCCGGTCAGGGGTGAGATGATGTCTGTCAGGAACACAGCGAGTCGCTCCGACCTGCGGCTCTAATTGAGCTTCACCGCACAAACGTCTCACGAAGGACTGTTCTCAGAGGTCACGAGGTCGCGGGGTCGCGCCTCCCAGCTGTTCAGGTCTGTCCTTTACGCGCGGCTCCCGACAGGAGCGGATCACGGCCCGACTCTCCTCACCGCAGGAGGCTTTAACTCCGGTTTACTCAACCTTAACACTCGACGACACTTAACCCGCGGCGGACCGATGGCCGCTCATTACGCTCACCTCACGTCACGACACGCGCAGGACGCCTGAAAGCAGGAATTAGAGGGAAACGCAGCGTTTTCAGCGTCTCAATGAGAGATTCCCTTCACACAGCTCAGACCTCTGGAAGATCACGTTAAGAGCAGCTCATGGAAACTCTGATAAAGTGTCGGCCAGAACAGACCTTTCATTTGCAGACCACCGTGCTTTGACCTTTGGAGTGGCAAAACTCAAACAAACAGCTCACTAAACAAGCAAACGTTCACAGCGCGGTCGACAGATAAGAGTTTCCTGTGGGAATATCCGGAGCTATTACTGAGCTCATGTCAGAGACACAACAACGAGCGAAACGCCAAGAAACACACCGATAACAGGAGAACACCACAGCCGTCAAACACACCGAACACATTCATGCAAACAAACACTGCTGCTCACACACACACACACACACCGTCACAGTTACACACATTCAGACTTAAAAATAATCAAAATATTAGGGAAATGTGTTTATATATCATTTATATTATTTATTAATTAATTTATTTTAGATCATTTATAGCATTATTTTATTATTAAATATACAAAATAATTAAGAAATAATTCTTACATTAACAACAGAAATAAATTGTAATACAATTAATTATAATGAAACAAAAACACGCACACACTATTATTATTATTATTGTAATATATATTGTTGTAATGCAACATATGTAATGAATACAATGAATTGTAATAATAAAAATAAAAGTAATACATATTAAAAACATTAGGAAAATGTGTTTATGTGTAATTTTTATTATAAATGTTTATTTAATATTTTTTCTACATATATTCATTTTTTATTATTTTATTATTAAATATCTTACATAAACTTAATTAACTATACTATAATAGAATATTTGCGCTTATATATAATTTATATTATCATTACTATTATTATTTATTATTTCATATTAAATATAGTATTATTTTATTATTAAATATAATATTATACAAATGAATTAATAAATTACTAAATTAATAAATTAATAAAAAAAATGTATTTTTTTACAACAATAACAGAATACAACAAATTATAATGATAACAAATAACACTATATATATATATATGGATTTAAATAGTAAAAATTATGTTATTATAATTTTATAATTATGTTATTTAAAAAAAGCTGTATGGTACTCAAAAAAATCTTTTTACATTGTGAATGTAAATTTTTGTTTTTGGGGAAATTAATATTTTTGATTAATATCAAAGGCAAGGCAAGGCAAGGGAAGTTTATTTAAATAGCACATTTCATACATAATGGTAATTCAAAGCACTATACATAAAAAGAATTAAAATAATCATAACACAAAATCACAACAATAAAAACAAATAATTAAACATTTAAAATTATTTTTAAAAATTGATTTAAATTAATTGAAACTGTTAAGAATAAAAAAGATTATACATAAAAACAAATTTAAGGTTTAAACCAAATTAAGTATAATTTGAGAAAAACTAAGAAATTTGGCTTTTTTTTTTTTTAAGTTGGTCCAAAGTACACACACACACACACACACACACACACACACACACACACACACGCACGCACACACACACACACACTCCTCAGACACTGAGATGAGAGCGGTTATTACATTCACACTCGTGTGCTTGAGTAACGCCGGACTATTCATCTGAGAGCCGCCGCTGCTCAAGATAAAACCATCACGCATAAAGACACGAGCAGATGAGAATGTCATTCATGAGCTCAACATTTATCCGAAATATCCACGGCCAGTGACAGAGAGAATATGGAATATGACTGGATAAATACGGTCCGGGATGATTATAACAAATCTGAGGCCTCCCACACAAACATTCTGGAAGATGATTGAAGCTCGCCGGTCCGTTCTCACAGGCTGGATAGTAATTTTCTTAAATCATTACTGTGGAATAGCATTTCATAAAACGCTGCCAGAGATCAATCTGCTCCATGATGAGGTTGAAAACTCATAATTAAACTTTTAATTCCCAGCCAGTTTTCATTTGACAGCCCGAGCGCTAAACGGACGTGAAAGCGAGCCCGAGATCTCACAGAAACATTCATCTGATTTAATAACACAGCTTACAGTATATTCCTCACAACTAAGTTGAGCGAGAGCGAGAGCGAGATCTCCAATGAGAAAGGAAACGCAACGCAGATGGAAAAATATCCGCAAACTGACAACTGTGAATTTTGGAAGAAAACGGGCCGAAAGTAAACATTTACTCCAGACGCTTTCAACATTCATCTCCGAACGCTTTCATTTGCTTCATCCGGCGAGACGCTGTTTTAGCCGCTTTCAGACGTCCGTTTCTGTAAATGTGCGGTTTAATTGATGCAGTGATTTATTTCTGTTTTTATCTGTGTGCAATTTCAGAGGATCTGCTTAAACAGACAGTCATTGTGCAGAGAGCTTGGCATTCACAGCGCTTTCAGCAAACTAATACACACCGTTACAATGTTAAACCAAGCTCTTATGGTCACACACACACACACACACACACACAGACAGACGAAACACTCAGACAAACTCACACATGAAACTTCTTTACCTCAATGTTGGCCTGCAGAATAAGACATGAAATATCTACATTTACACACAAGCAAAATATTTAGTATAATTATAGATTATTACAATACATTTATTATTATTATAGAATTATTAATCATATTAATTATAGTCATAATATATTCATTAATTATATATATATATATATATATATATATATATATATATATATATAAAAAATTATTACTATTATTTTATATAATATAAAATGTAGAAGTTCAAGCAGAGGCACAATATATAAAATATCTATATCGACACTTTAAACATTTTATATAATTATTACAGATATTATTATTATTATTATTATTATTATTATTAATAATAATAATAATAATAATAATAATAATTAAAATTATTATTTTGTATAATATAAAATGTACTAGTCCAAGGAGAGGCACAAGACATAAAATACCTATACTGACACATTAAACATATTTTATATAATTATATAAATTATATAATTAGTATAGATGCATTATAATTATAATACATAGATACATAATTATTATAATTAATTATAATTTACAAGTCTAAGGCACAAGACATGAAATTATATATATATATATATATATATATATATATATATATATATATATATATATATATATATATAAAATTATTATTATTATTATTGTGTGTATATTTTAGAATTAATTTTTATACATAATACATAATTTTATTTATAATTAATCAAATGCATTATAAAATCATACATTATATCATAATAGAATTATAATTTGCAATAACAATAATACTATTATAATATTATTAATCATTTTCTGCAACAACAAAAATTTGTTATATATATAAATTATTATAAATAGTTCAAAATGTATAAAGTTATTGATTACAATTATTATAGACAATAAATACATAGACATTATTATACTTAATTATAATTTACAAGTCTAAGGCACAAAACATGAGATAATATTACATATTATATATATATATATATATATAATTTTATTATAATTATATTAATATATTTTAATATATAATATACATAATTTTATTTATAATTAATCAAATGCATTATAAAATTATACATTCTATCATATAATTATAATTTGCATTAACAATATAATAATAATAATAATAATAATAATAATAATAATAATAATATATTATTAATTATATTTTCTGCGACACAAAAAAATGTCATGTATATAAATTATTATGAATAAATAAAATGTATAAATTTATTATAGAATTATTGATAATAATAATAATAATAACAATAATAATAATAATAATAATAATAAAAAATCTGGTTTACATCAAGGACCACAATGGAAACAAGTTTTGTTTTAAACTTTGTGTTATCCTTGACGAATTGAGTGTATTCACATTTTTTTTGTCTAGTAAAAAGAAGAAAAAGAAAAGAAGAAAAGAGAAAAAGAAGAGAAAAAGCTTTAGCTGCTCAGAATATGATACTGTAGTAGAAAAATCAAATGGAATAAAGTCCACACATGTGCACAAAATCTCTTTTGATGACACAAGAGGCAGAACACAAGTCTTAAAGCTGGACGACATGACACACACACACACACACACGCACACACACACGTATTGTCTCGACATCTGAAATTCACCTGAGAAAACAAGCCGCTGATTTGTAACGGTCCGACGGAGCTGCGGCTCTAAAATCATCAAGTCTGGAGCTGATAAAAGCAGCTGCTCTCTTCAGATTCAATTCAGACGCTCAGATCCACTACAAAACACCATAGAAACACACAGGAAGACACACTCGCTCTGATCAGCAGACCGGACACCCTGGGAACACATGTGAAGGTCTGTGGGGTCAAATGGGGTCAGGAGGTCACAAGGTCATGCTCAAGGACCTGTGTGAGAATGGGCATGAGTAAGTATGAAGGTTGTGGCTAGAAGGGATACAGCTGCGAACAATGAAATTACATTTTCTACCTATTAGATTCTATTAACGTCTACACCTACCCCAACCCTAAAATTACCCCTGACAATAACGCAAAAACAGTAATTACTGTTGAACAGTGTGACAAAAATTACACTACACTGATATGAGCATGCCCAGTATTAACCGAGTATGAACCAATGTTACTTCAGTATCACTGATATAATATTATAGTTTCTGTTAATATTTTGAATTAGACGTTATTTAAATATTTTTAGTTTTCACTTTAATTTCAGTTAAATGATCACTTTTTTAAAAAAATGACTATATATTTTTTATTTAGTACTTTAAGTTTATTTATTTCTATAGCTAGATATACTATTATAGTTTTTGTTAATATTCTGAATAAGATTGTACTTTTATTTTTTACATTTTTTACTTTAATTTTTTTGTGCTTGTCATTTTTATTAGTTTTTAAACCATTTTTATTTGTTGGTTTATTTATTTTTAGCTAGATATACCATAATAGTTTTTGTTATTATTTTGAATTAGATTATATTTTTATATTTTCAGTTTTCACATTAATTTCAGTTAAATTTTACTTTAATTTCAGTCACATTTTTAGTCTTTTTGTCATTTTTTTAAAAAAATTCTATATAGTTTTTCCTTTTATATTTTCACTTTAATTTTAGTATAGGTTTCAGAAATTTTGTTTGTGTGTCATTTTTATTAGTTTTTAAACCATTTTTATTTAAACCATTAGTTTTTAACCATTTTATTTTTTCATTAATTAATTTATTTATTTTTAGCTAGATACACCATAATAGTTTTTGTTAATATTTTGAATTAGATTTTATTTTTAGATTTTCAGTTTTCACTTAAGTTTTAGTTACAGTTTTAGGTTTAGGTAAAGTTAATTTTATTTTTTTTTTTTTTATTTGTAATTTATTTATTTTCTTTTTTATTTTAGTTTGTTTTATTTTTTTAATTACACATATATTCTATATTTCATTGTAATTTTAGCATTATTTTTTAAAATGAGTGATTGTTACATTTTTTTTTTTTGGTCATTTTTATTTCCAAACATGTCTATATAGCTTTTATTTACTTGTTCAATATAGTTTCATTTATTAGTTCAAGTTAATCTAAGCAAAATAAGCTTAAATAAAATACAATATAATATTAAAATAATATAAAATAATTTGAAAATATATGTTTAAGAGTTTTTTTATATTTTACTTTATTTCAGTTTATTTTGCTTCAAGTAATGAAAATATTTTAATGGTTTTACTTTTAGTTTTATTTAACGAAGATAACCCTGGTATTAAGACAAACCTCTATTTTCCCTTTTCCTACTGAGTTTACCAAGTCAAGCATCACCATTACTAGTACTCATATTGCTCAACCACCCCAGCAACCACATAACATCACCATGCCAACCATCCTAGTGTCGTTGCCGTGAGTTACCCATGTTCAGACAGCGCTCACATTTCTGTGTGTAAATCTAGTTAACCATCACGAGTCTCTGTAGTTTGGTTCTTTGTGCCGTGGGGCGTCTGACCCAGCGGATGTGGGGTCACCGTTCCCCTCCGAGATCAGGAGATGCGTGAGTGACCCCTGCGCCGCAGGTCACCGCCGGAGAGACGGACACGCTCTGATACACCTCCATACACCTCAAAGAATACAATGAGACTCCTCCTCATTAATATTCATGAGCCGCATACAGCCAATAAAATCAAAACTAGAGTTCTGGGTCTTTTAGTTTAAGCTCATCTGTATAATAATACACTATTTAAAAAAATGAGAGAAGCTTTCAGCAGATTTAAATTATTTACAGTCTCTTATAAGACAATTTGTATCAAATAATAAGGAATTCTTGCATAAAATTAAACTTTAATGAATTTCTAAGTACCATTTGAGGTGGTAATTTTTTTATGTTCCTGAAAGAAGTTTTTTCTGTTCACCAAGGCTGAATTTATTTAATCAAAAACACAGAAAAACAGGAAATATTTTTTACAATTTAAAATAAGATTTCTATGTGAATATCTGCTATAATGTAATTTATTCCTGTGATGCGCAGCTGAATTTTCAGCATCATTACTCCAGTCTTCAGTGTCACATGATCCTTCAGAAATCATTCTCATATGCTGATTTGCTGCTCAACAAACATTTCTGATTATTAGCAATGTTGAAAACAGTTGTGCTGCACAATATTTTTGTGGAAACTGCCATACATTTTATTTTTTATGATTCACAGATGAAAAGTTCAAAAGTACAGCATTTATTTGAAATAGAAATCTTCTGTAACATAATAAATGTCTTAACTGTCACTTTTCATCAATTTAACGCATTTTTGATGAATAAAAGTATGAAACTTTTGATTGGTAGTGTGCATCTATAATACAAGAATACTACTGTCTTTAATGTTTAGAGTGGAATAATTTTTACTGTTTAAAAAAAAAAATACTAGTTTGTGCACATTGCATTGGTCAAAAACCTTCAGTAAGTAGTGAGCTCATATTCCAATCTGAACACAAGCTCTGGCTGGACTGGAATGAGAATGTGCCTGCTGTTAAATTATAAATATCACCTGCAAAAGGAACAGTAAATCCTGCAGTGTCAGAGTCTGCGCTCGTACAAACACTCATCTCATTCACTGACCATCAGCTGATCACAGAGAGACTGCAATTCATTCATTCTGAAAGGGTCGTCATTACCTTCACCCACGACACAAGCCGTCAAGTGTCAGGCTGTGATGGAAACGACACTCTTAAAAATACAGGTCACAAAAGGAGGTCTGACATGAAAGGAGGCGCGAGAGCAGATGCTCTCATGATCATTTTCACAATAGTTCTCTATGAATGTGTGATGGAAATTGATGTATAAAGTGATTTTTTTTTTGCACAAAAAGCATTCCCATTTATTTAGAAACCTTAGATTTTATCACACTGTACTGAATTTTGCACCATTTTTTTTTTTTTTTTGCTGTTTTACATACTTTATATATATATATATATATATATATATATATATATATATATATATAGTCCAAATGTTCTTCATTAAAAACATTTTAATAATCTAAAATATAAAATTTTGTCTTTTATTTTTCTGAGAAAATCATTACATTTTTCTACGTTTTACATGTATTTTTCCAATGAAATCACTTTGAATTTTGCTTTTACTTTATTTTAACTTTTATATACACTACCATTCATTACCGTTTAAGAACACTTTTTTTTTTCTTTAACACAAAAAAAAACGTTTTGTTCAATGAAAAGGTTCCATGATGCCAGTAAAGAGGCTTAATATTTAAGAGTGAACGGTGTGAATAGTGGTGTCTGATTCATGAACAAATGACTAATGAACCAGTCAAAAAGACTCACACACAGTCTCAAAGTAGCAATATGAATCAGTCTAATGACTACAGTGTGAACAGCGGAGTCTGAATCATGAACCAGCGACCCTCTAACTGATTCCTAGAGGTGAATTATTCAAAAAGACTTGTAAACAGCCTCAGACTCACAGTTTGAATCAGTCTAATGATTACAGTATGAACAGTGGACTTTGATTCATGAACAAATGACTCTAACTGATTCATTTTAATGATTCCAAATCAGTCAAAAATGCTCACAAACAGTCTCAGACTCATGAACAAATGATTTTTTTTGATGATTCACTGTACTGAATCAGTTAAAAAGATTTACAAAGTCTCAAACTTACAATTTGAATTGGTCTAATGACTGCAGTGTGAACAGTGGAGTCTGATTCTTGAACAAATGACTCTCTAACTAATTCACTGTAATGAATCAGTCAAAAAGGCTCGCAAACAGTCTCAAACCCACAATTTGAATCAGTCTAATGACTACAGTGTGAACAATGGACTCTGATTCATGAAGACTCACAATTTGAATCAGTGTAAACAGTGGAGTCTGAATCATGAACAAATCACTCCTAACTGATTCACTGCAATGAATCAGTCAAAAAGACTCACAAACAGTCTCAAACTAGCAATCTGAATCAGTCTAAAGACTACATTGTGAACAGTGGAGTCTGATTCATGAACAAATGACTCTAACTGATTCCTTGTAATGATTCTGAATCAGTCAAAAAGACTTGCAAACAGTCTAAAGCCCACAATTTGAATCAATCTAATGACAACAATGTGAACAGTGGAGTCTGAACGTCTTTTTGACTGATTCATTAGAGTGAATCAGTTAGACAGTCATTTGTTCATGATTCAGACTCCACTGTTCACATTGTTGTCATTAGACTGATTTAAATTGTGAGTTTGAGACTGTGAGTTTTTTTGACTGATTCATTACAGTGAATCAGTTAGAGAGTCATTTGTTCAAGAATCAGACTCCACTGTTCACACCGTAGTCATTAGACCGATTCAAATTGTGAGTTTGAGATGCTGTAAATCTTTTTAACTGATTCAATACAGTGAATCACCAAGAAAGTCATTTGTTCATGAATCAGACTCCACTGTTTACACTGATTCATTACACTGATGAGCATTTTTGACTGATTCAGAATCATTAAAAGGAATCAGTTAGAGTTGTTCATGAATCAGAGTTCACTGTTCACACTCACACTCATTAGACTGATTCAAACTGTGAGTCTGAGGCTGTTTACAAATCTTTTTGAATAATTCACCTCTAGGAATCAGTTAGAGAGTCTTGGTTCATGATTCAGACTACAGCGTAAGTGGAATCTGAATCAAGAAGAAATGGCTATGATTCCTTTTAATGATTCTGAATCAGTCAAAAAAGCTTACAGTCTCAAACGCACAATTTGAATCAGTCTAACGACAGTCTAACTGATTCATGAACAAACGAGTCCCTAAAAGATTTTTTTATGAAGATCAAATGACTCTCTAACCCATTCCTTGTAATGAATCAGTCAAAATGACTCACAAACAGTCTCAAACTCACAATTTGAATCAGTCCAATGACTACAGTGTGAACAATGGACTCTGACTCAAGAACAAGACTCTTTAACTTTTTCATTTTAAGGAATCAGTAAAAAAGATTCACAAACTCACATCTGAATTGTTCTAATGGCTCTTTGTGGTTCCCCAAAGAATCTTTCGATGAACAGTTTAATATTTAGTAAATCTACTGGTCTCAAATACAAATATGTCAACACAGGAAACAAAGGGTGCTCATCAAAGCATTAAAGGGGCTCTTTACGAAGCAAATGTAAAAAGATAAAGACGTGAAGTTATGTTGAGTGACAGCTGCAATTGATTCGCAGCAGGAATCGTTCATATCACAGATTAACATGTGTACATTACGAGTCTGAAGCTGAGCAGAAGATCCAAATGATCCCGCGCACCAACTCAGTCTTAGTCAAAACGCAGCGAGAGAAGCCATTTCCAGCCCAGCGTGTTAATGAAGCGCTATTACCACTCCACTGACACATTTAACACGACGAATGAGGGTCATTTACGAGTCGCCTTGTTTCACTCGTTTCCTTTTATCACTCGACTCGCTCTACAAACTGACAGAGCGAAAGAGGCGCCATCAAACTTCTGAGAGCGAGTCTAATAAACGCGCGGCTCAGCGGTGGGTAAATGCCACTGATAAAAGCTGATTCTGGGACTCGCACACGCAGCGGGGGTTTCCATCAGGTCCATTAGGTTTGGTCCAATTCTGCAGGAGTTTGTCTGAACTTCAGACGATCGCGGGCGGGGAACGGCGAGCGAAAGGCAGATCTGATGATCTGCGGCGCCGTGACTAAAGGACTTTAGGTGATATTGTGAGAGGAGCTCTGGCGAGGAGAAAGCGGCGTGTGGATTAGAGAGATGAATGCAGAGGGTCAAAACCTCAATAGAAGCTCCTGGAAATCATAATGAGACTTTGACCCAGATTACACGGCCCGCCTTAAGGCCAGCGGCACTTTGAGCATTTACAACAAAGAGCATCTCGCTAAAGGAGAAGAGCAAAGCCTCTCGATACGCTTAGAAACATCTCACAAACCTCAACCTCATCCAACAAACCTCACAGACGAACAAAAGTATAGAAAATCTTGAAAAAAAAAAGTGGACATTGTCATGATTTTGATACTTGCAATAACTGTTAATTTACTATTAATGCATCTAATTAACTAATTTCACCACATATTTCACACAAAAAGTTTCGGGTAGAAAATAATAAATAAAAATGAATGAATTAATTAAGAAATTAATACTTTTATTTAGCAAGGATGCATTAAATTGATCAAAAGTAGCAGTAAAGACATTTATAATGTTACAATAGATTCCCATTTATTTAAAAAATAATTTTTAAATTAAAAATTAATACTTTTATGCAGCAAGGATGCATTAAATTGATCAAAAGCAACGGTAAAGATATTTATAATGTTACAATAGATTTTCATAAATTAGAAAATAATTTTTAAAATTAAAAATTAATAGTTTTATTCAGCAAGTTTGCATTAAATTGATGAAAAGTAATTAATAATTAATTAATTAATAAGAAATTTATACTTTTATTCAGCAAGGATGCATTAAATTTATCAAAAGTAACAGTAAAGACATTTATATTGTTACAATAGATTCTCATTAAATAGAAAATATTTTTTAAAATTAAAATGAATACTTTTATTCAGCAAGGTTGCATTAAATTGATCCAAAGTCATTAATAATTAATTAATTAATTAATTAATAAGAAATGAATACTTTTATTCAGCAAGGATGCATTAATTGATCAAAAGTAACAGTAAAGACATTTATAATGTTACAATAGATTCTCATTAATTAGATTTTTTTTTTTTAATTAAAATTAATACTTTCAGCACGGTTGCATTAAATTGATCAAAAGCGACAGTAAAGACATTTATTATGTTACAAAATATTTCTATTTCAAATAAATGCTGTTCTTTCGAACTTTTTATTCATGTGTGAATCCTGAAAAATAAAATGCATTACGATTTCCACAAAAATATTGGGCAGCACAACTGTTTTCAACATTGATAATAATCAGAAATGTTTCTTGAGCAGCAAATCAAATTTTAACAGATATTCACATAGAAAACAACATTTAAAATGTAATAATATTTCATATTTTTACAGTATTTTTGATCAAATAAACGCATCCTTGGTGAGCAATCAGAGACCTCTTTCTAAAACATTATAAAAGGACAAACATGATGATTTTGCAGTGTTTAAAAGAGCAGAATATTCTGCTAAACATCTGCTTTAGTGCTTCACAGATGAAAAAAAAAAAAAGATGACAGCATGTTTATTTTTGGATGAACCGTCTCTTTAAAGTCTATCTGATAAAGAGACGCACTGTATCACGTCTTGGAGAGTGCCGCGGGAAGATAAAGAAAACAATCATTCAGATATTAGTTACAGATTCATTCTCCTCTGGAAGAAAGACAGAGAGAGACGGAGGGAGGGAAGGAGGGACGGGTCTTTGCGTGAGAAGACGTGAGACAGAAGACACTGTTTGCTCAGGATTCAGTCCAGACAAGAAAAAGCTGATGCGGTCATTACAGCAGAAACACAGATCCAGCTCACACTCATCCTCACATCTTTATCTCATCTTACTGCCACTTTTCTTTCTCATCAGCGCCTGAATATTGAGTTACAGGAGCTCTGATGATTATTGGCAGAAGTCAAACAAACGGTTTCTGATTATAATGATGTTTGTAGATAAAACATGATGAAATGGGATCGGGAATGACAACTGGGTTAAACACTCATGGAAATAAAGAATTAAACTGAGCTAATCTGAATGAATGAGAAACAATAGAAAAACACTCAAGTTTATGGAAGAAATCTGACACAGATTATGATTATTAATATCAAGTTCCTAAATGACGTCTGTCCAGTTCAGTTCAGGATTCTGACCGGACAAAATACATGAGAAATACTTTATTTTAAAAGCAAAATGAAGCTCAGATGATGAACATCTCGGTATTTGAAGAGTCTATTTGCAAAAACAGATAACTTTGTAAATCATGTTTTTTCATTGTTCATTAATCTAAATTAAACTGCAGTTGGGTTATTTTGATATAAAGTAAAAATAACTAAAAAAAATAACTAAAAATACAACTAACACTATAAAATAGAAGAAAAACATGATAACAATAAAAAAACATGATTTTTGAAAAAAAAACAAAAAAAAAACAGAGTTATCTGTTTTTGCAAATAAACTTCATTTGTAGTTTTTTTTTTTTTTTTTTTTTCCACAGAAGATGCTGGGAAATGTAGTTTTACTTTTTTTTTTTTTTTTTTTTTTTTTTTTTAACTAGAGCATTATGTATGTACAAAACCAAACTGTACCATCAACATTCACAATTAAAACTTAATTATTAATACCAATTAATGTCTGCCATTATTCTTTAAACAGACAGTCAACACAAAAATTATTTTGTCATTTACTCAATCCCATGTAGCTCCAAATATGTATGAGTTTATATTTTCTTAGGGTTAGGGTTATATATATATACAAATAAAATACAAATGAGACAAGAAAGACATTTATAATGTTACAAAAGATTTCTATTTCAAATAAATGCTGTTCTTTTAAACTTTTTTTTATTCATCTGTGAATCCTGAAAAATATATTATATCATGGTTTCCACAAAAATATTGGGCAGCACAAAAAGAAGATGAAAGAAGAACATAAAAAGATATTTTGAGAAAAAAATCTGTGTTGTTTTATCAATACAGTGAAAGTCAATGGGGTCCAAAACATTGTTTGGTTTCCAGTGTTCTTCAAAATATCTTCTTTTATTGCTCCGTCTCACAGATTAACAGGTTTAGCTGGTTATAAAATATTTAAAAAAATTAATTTCATGTCATTGTTTCCACGCTAAAATAAATCAGGTGATTCTGAAGTGAAAGGAGCGCATTTTCATGTGGTTTACAGCCAAAAGAGACTGTGATAAATGCACTTCTGCTGCAGTCTCAGAGCTAATCTGAGTAACTAAAGCCCCTGTAGTCTATTAATGAACACATTGACACAAAAACAATGAAGAAACATTCACTACAGCGAAACACAAACTAGTTTTTGACTGCATATAATCACCCACACCATTAGTCTGCTGTACGTTTCTGTTTCTTTGTCTGTTTGAGTCCCGTCCTGCAGTGCTCTGATCAGGGATCAGTGGCGGTGACGGTCAGCGCTAAAAGCTGCACAGGAAACAGTCATTGATTTACGCCGGCCTTCCTGATGTGCGCTGGGTTACTGCACTCCAGCACCGTCCTGCTGCACCGTCACCATAAATTTAAAACTCATTACATTAATGGAGTCCATTCTGAGAGAGAGCAGAGACCCGCCACAATGTATCCATCTACCTGCAACATAGCAACCAGCCACAACACCATCGCAACCTCCTAGCAACCATGTAGAATACCGTAGCAACCGTACAGGAACTACACAGCAACCTTCTAACAACAGCACACCACTCCAGAAACAGTAACAAGAATTTCCTTGAATCGAAATACAACTGCTTAGCAAGCACCTAGCAACACTCCAGAATACCCTAGCAACCACCCAGTACAACCTTAAAACCTTCTAAAAACCTTAAAACCCTCAAACTTGCAGCTTGTTGATCAGTCACACAGAACCCAGACCCCAAAAAAAAATTAACTGATTAAGGCTTTCTAACGGTGTATTTGCAGGTCACTGTGTCAAGACATTTTAGCATCTGAGCGCTGAACTCACAATATCTGACAGATTTCACTGTTTTTGTGTCTATGCAAAAATCGAACATCATTTTATTGTTGAAAAGTTTGTTTGCATTAATACCCTAGCAACGTCCTAGCAACTCTAAAATACAATTAGAACCCCTTAACAACCACCCAAAATATCCTAACATTGGCATAGTAACATTAAAACACACTCACAACCCCTTAACAACCAACCAAAATACCCTAACAAACTCTTAGCAACACTAATACACACTCAGAACCCCTTAACAACAACAACCCTAAACGCCCTAGCAATCTCCTAGCAACACTAAAATACACTCTGAGCCCCATTTCAACCACCCAAAATACCCTAGCAACCTCCTAGCAATGCTAAAATACACTCACAACCCCTTAACAACCAAAAAACCCTGACAACCTCTTAGCAACATTAATACACACTCAAAATCCCCTAACAACAACCTAAAACACTCTAGCAATCTCCTAGCAACACTAAAATACAACCCGAATCCCATTACAACCACCCAAAATACCCTAGCAACCACTTAGCAACACTATGAGTGTAAATACACTCAGAACCCCATTATAACCACCCAAAATTCCCTAGCAATCTCCTAGCAACACTAAAATACACTCAGAACCACTTAACAACCACCCATAATATCCTAGCAACACTAAAACACACTCAAAACCCCTTAACAACAACCCAAAACACCCTAGCAACACTAAAACACACTCAAAACCCCTTAACAACCACCCAAAATACCCCATCAACACCCTAGCAACGCTAAAACACACTCAAAACCCCTTAACAACCACCCAAAATACCCCATCAACACCCTAGCAACGGTAAAATACACTCACAACCCCTTAACAATCACCAAAAAACCCTAACAACCTCCTAGCAACACTAAAATACAGTAAGAACCCTTTACAAACCACCCAAAATACCCTAGCAACCACTTAGCAACACTATGAGTGTAAATACACTCAGAACCCCATTATAACCACCCAAAATTCCCTAGCAATCTCCTAGCAACACTAAAATACACTCAGAACCACTTAACAACCACCCATAATATCCTAGCAACACTAAAACACACTCAAAACCCCTTAACAACAACCCAAAACACCCTAGCAACACTAAAACACACTCAAAACCCCTTAACAACCACCCAAAATACCCCATCAACACCCTAGCAACGCTAAAACACACTCAAAACCCCTTAACAACCACCCAAAATACCCCATCAACACCCTAGCAACGGTAAAATACACTCACAACCCCTTAACAACCACCAAAAAACCCTAACAACCTCCTAGCAACACTAAAATACAGTAAGAACCCTTTACAAACCACCCAAAATACCCTAACAAAACTAAAACACACTCAAAATCCCTTAACAACCACCCAAAATACCCTAGCAACACTAAAATACACTCAGAACCCCTTAACAACCACCCAAAATACCCCATCAACACCCTAGCAACGCTAAAATACACTCACAACCCCTTAACAGCCACCAAAAAACCCTAACAACCTCCTAGCAACACTAAAATACAGTAAGAACCCTTTACAAACCACCCAAAATACCCTAACAAAACTAAAACACACTCAAAATCCCTTAACAACCACCCAAAATACCCTAGCAACACTAAAACACACTCAAAACCCCTTAACAACAACCCAAAACACCCTAGCAATCTCCTAAAAAAAACACTAAAACACACTCAAAACCCCTTAACAACCACCCAAAATACCCCATCAACACCCTAGCAACGGTAAAATACACTCACAACCCCTTAACAACCACCAAAAAACCCTAACAACCTCCTAGCAACACTAAAATACAGTAAGAACCCTTTACAAACCACCCAAAATACCCTAACAAAACTAAAACACACTCAAAATCCCTTAACAACCACCCAAAATACCCTAGCAACACTAAAATACACTCAGAACCCCTTAACAACCACCCAAAATACCCCATCAACACCCTAGCAACGCTAAAATACACTCACAACCCCTTAACAACCACCAAAAAACCCTAACAACCTCCTAGCAACACTAAAATACAGTAAGAACCCTTTACAAACCACCCAAAATACCCTAACAAAACTAAAACACACTCAAAATCCCTTAACAACCACCCAAAATACCCTAGCAACACTAAAACACACTCAAAACCCCTTAACAACAACCCAAAACACCCTAGCAATCTCCTAAAAAAAACACTAAAACACACTCAAAACCCCTTAACAACCACCCAAAATACCCTAGCAATGCTAAAATACACTCACAACCCCTTAACAACCACCAAAAAACCCTAACAACCTCCTAGCAACACTAAAATACAGTAAGAACCCTTTACAAACCACCCAAAATACCCTAACAAAACTAAAACACACTCAAAATCCCTTAACAACCACCCAAAATACCCTAGCAACACTAAAACACACTCAAAACCCCTTAACAACAACCCAAAACACCCTAGCAATCTCCTAAAAAAAACACTAAAACACACTCAAAACCCCTTAACAACCACCCAAAATACCCTAGCAACGCTAAAATACACTCACAACCCCTTAACAACCACCAAAAAACCCTAACAACCTCTTACACAACACTAATACACACTAACTAATACACACAACATACAACAACATACTCTAGCAATCTCCTAGCAACACTAAAATACACTCTGAACCCTTTAACAACCACAAAACACCCTAGTAACCTCCACTGTCAGGACATTTTAACATCTGAACACTGAACTGACATTATCTGACAGATTTCACTGTGTATGGTGTCTATGCAAAAATAAAACAATTTTATTGCTGAGAAGTTTGTTTGCATTAATCTACAAGCCAAACCACACATCTCATCTCATCCTTTATCCTAATGGCCTATGATGACATATGCTTAGTGATGATTAATAACTACCGTTGCTTTGAACGGCTGTGAGCACATATTTAGGACGGTGGTGATAGTTTAACAATTTTTTATTGAAAGCTCAGTTGTTGAGCACTGATCTGAACTAGCTGTCCATTCATGTCTAAGGTGCTTAAATACACAGTTCTTTGATAAAATATGATTCTTCAAAGAAAGCACAAATATGAGTCAAAGATCCAAATGTAATCATGATCTTCATGATAATATCTTACACATGACATCCTGATCTTGTTTTCCTCCTGTAATCTAAAGGCTATTAAAGGGTTGCATTCATCCACTTACACAGACAAAAGAATAAATATGATCAGTGAAGAGCAGCGACAGCCACACCCTGATACAAAGCAAGAGATGGAGAAACAGACAGACAGAGAGAAGGAGGGAGGTAGAGAGCAAGTCTGCCCCCTTGTGAGGGACACTGACCCAATCAAACACCACCAACACAACTACACATCTCACATCTCACAATATAGCAGATTCATGAACCACGTTAATATTCACCAACAAGCCTAAGACAATTCAACATACACAGGAAAATGTGTTATAGTAAAATTATACTGGACAGCAACAAAACACCTGGAAAACTACATAACAGCCACACAAAACACCCTTGCAACCTTCTATATACAGTAATATACACTCAAAACCCTCTAACAACCACACAAACAACCTAGCAACCACATAGACAGCAATGCATCAAAATACAATCTGAACACCTTAACAACCACATAGCTTACAGAACATCTTGGCAACCACCTAGCTACACACTAATATGCATTCAAAACTCCTGAACAACCACCCAAAACACCCTACCAAAACTAAAATACACTCAGAACCCCTTAGCAACCACCCAAAAGACCATAGCAACCTCCTAGCAACACTAAAATATACCCAGAACTCCTTAACAACCACCCAAAATACCCTAGCAGTCTCCTAGCAACATTAAAATACACTCTGAACCCCTTAGCAACCACCAAATACACCCTACCAAAACTAAAATACAATCAGAACCCCTTAACAACCACCCAAAACACCTTAGAAACCTCCTAGCAACACTAAAATACACTCTGAACCCCTTAACAACATCCCAAAAACACCCTACCAAAACTAAAATACACTCAGAACCCCTTAGCAACCACCCAAAAGACCATAGCAACCTCCTAGCAACACTAAAATATACCCAGAACCCCTTAACAACCATCCTAAATACCCTAGCAATCTCCTAGAAACATTAAAATACACTCTGAACCCCTTAGCAACCACCAAATACACCCTACCACCCTTGTAGCAACACTAAAATACACCCAGAACCCCTTAACAACCACCCAAATCACCCTAACAAAACTAAAATATACTCAGAACCCCTTAGCAACCACCCAAAACACCCTAGCAACCTCCTAGCAACACTAAAATACACTCAGAACTCCTTAACAACCACCCGAGACACTCTAGAAACACTAAAATACACCCTGAACCCCTTAACAACCTCCCAAAACACCCTAGCAACCACATAGCAACACTAAAATACACTCAAAACCCCTTATCAAACACATAGCTTATAGAAAATCTTGGCAACCACATAGCAACACACTAATATGCACTCAAAACCCCTTAACAACCACCCAAAACACCCTAGCAACCACACAGCAACACTAAAATACACTCAAAACCCCTTAACAACCACCCAAAAGCACCCTAGCAACCACATAGCAACACTAAAATACACTCAAAACACCTTAACAACCACCCAAAACACCCTAGCAACCACACAGCAGTGCAATGAAATACAACCTGAAGCCCTTAGCAACACTCACAACTCCTTAGCAACCACACAGCTTGTAAAAGATCTTGGCAACCACATAGCAACATGCTAAGACAGCAGACAAGAAGCACTGAGACTTCCTTGAGAAAATGTAAAAACCCTATTTTTATTAAGCAATTACTCAAACTTTTTTGATGAACTCATGACTTTTCCATCAAGCTGTCATTTAAAACGTTTTGCACACCTAACCGGAACTGACAGCGAGAACTACATGTGATGAACGTGTCGTGAGTCTCAGCAAACATCAGGAAACATGAACGCTCTGGAAATGACAGGCTTTAATCATAATGTCACGATGTGTCTTTATGAAAAATGCAAATAAAATATATCAGCGGGATTCAGCGCACAAAAGACGAATTCATCTGATATTTAAAACGAGAACATGGTTCTCCATCCAAACCGGATCACAGTAATATTAAAATAGAAAGTGGAGCTGAAGGGAAACACGAGCACACGGAGATGAATAATGGAAGGAGAAGGTTAATGAAACACAGGAGCAGGAGATGCAGGATGGAGCGGATGGGAGCGCACCGATGAGAAGGTCACGGCTAATTTGAGGAAGACCTTCCGGATCCGCTACACGCCGACCTGCTGGATAAACTGTCACTTACGATCCCATTTGCCATGAAAAATGAACTTGCTCAGAGGGGAAGAAAACAACATGTGGTCACGAAAATTCTCCTGTCTGACCTCCTCATCCCACCGCCAGACACGTCACCGCCGTGATCATGCAAAATCAATAAATCAATCACTAAAACTGTGGATGTGTTTATCTGCCGTTTTGCAAACAACTATTTTTTATTTCTCTTTTTCCTGTATTATTTTTTACAACACTATTTTACCCTAAACATTTTTTAAATAAGTCTGACTTCCATCATTTTTATTTAAACAAGGCAAAAAGCTTTTTTATTGAGCAAAAAAAAAACAAAAAAAAAACATAATTCATGTAATATTTAAATAAACATTCTGAGACTGGCTTATATAAATAGTGCTGTAAAAAGAAAAAAAAAACATTTTCAAATAATTTTAACCTGTTTACATCTGCTTTTAGAATAAAAATAGCTTTGAAATTTTAATGTATATTTGAATGAAATTTAAATTAAAATTCTAAGACTGACTTGTGTAAGCAGTGCTATAGAAAAACAAAAACATATTTTATATAATTTTCTTTTCTTTTTTTTTTTTTTACTGCATTTACATCTCTGTTTTTCATCTCATGTTGACATGTTTCATATTGTAAAACCCATTTAAATAGGTTTTTTGCCATGAAAAATAAACAAAAAATTACATTACAATGTTTTACAACACTATTTTACCATAAAAAATTGTTTTTAAGTCTGACTTCCATAATTTTTTATTAAAAAGCTTTTTTATGGAGCAAAAAAAAAAAAAAAAAAAAAAAAAAAACCCCTTTACATAATATAATTAATTTCTCATTTAAATAAAAAATCTGAAACTGGCTTATATAAACAGTGCTGTAAAAAAAGAAAAAAAAAAAAGTATAACATTGTTTTTTTTCCCTGTTTACATCTGTTTTTAGCATAAAAATAGCTTTGAATTTTTAATGTATATTTGAATTGTATAAGCAGCGCTGTAAAAAAACAAAAAACAAAAACGAATATTTAACAGCAATTTTTTTTTTTTTTTTTTTTTTTTTTTTACTGCATTTACATCTGTTTTTCATCTCATGCTGACATGTTTCATATAAATTTTTTTAACCCATTTAAATATGTTTTTTTTTTTTTTTGGCCGTGAAAATAAGTTTGAATGCTGGAATGGTGCTATTATCAAAATATTACAAATAAAAATAAAACACTATTTTACCCTAGAAACAGTATGTAATGTAAAATAATTAAATAAATAAAAATTTTATATAACATTCTTTTTTTTCCCTGTTTACATCTGATTTTTAGCATGAAAATGGCAAAAAAATTTTTTGAATTTGCTTTGAATTTTTAATGTATATCTGAATACAATTTGAATAAAAATTCTAAGACTGAGTTGTACAAGCAGCAAAAAAAAAAAAAAAAAAAAAAAAAAATGTAATATAATTTTTTTTTTACTGCATTTACATTTTTTTTTTGGCCATGAAAATAGCTTTGAACACTGGAATGGTGCTAAAATAAAAAAAATTATAATTTTTTTTTACAACACTATTTAACCCTAGAAATAATGTCTAATGAAGTCTGACTTCCATAATTTTTATTCAAATTCAACAAAATTTGAAGAGGTAAAACACTTCACAACACTTGAAAAAACTTGAAGAGGTAAACATTTCGTATGAAATGTTTAATGTCTCATGTGAATAAAAATTCTAAGACAATTAGTACTGTACAAAAACAAAGATTTCATGTAAGATTTTTACCCTGTAAAAGTAAACGTGTGCATTTGTTTATTTTTGTCTAGCATGTTTATTGATGCTGATCAGCTCAACTTATGCTTCTATACATCAAAACAATTAATACGAGCTTCTCTGATTAAACAGAGTCTAGAATGAGAAATTAAACTGCATTCACTGCGTCTTAAACTTTCCTTTCAGCCAGTATTTATCAGCAGAGTACATAAAGAGAGAGGAAGCACATCACTTACAATCCCCTTAAAAGCAGCTGACGAGCTTCTGGAGGAACTTCACTGCGAGATGAAGCTCTTAAAACAATAAAAACGCAGTCTTTCCTTTCAAATATTAAGAGCAATTAGCGCTGAGGAGAGGAAGCGCTCGTGTTTATGGGCAGATGAAGAAAGGCTGGTGCTAATGTTGAGATAAACACACACAGAGAGCCAGTAAAACTCATTAGGAAGGACTCGTAAAGCAGCGGAGGTGAACAGGACGCCGCTGACAGTGATGCACGAGCTTTAACGTCTCGTTCCCACGCGCCTGACCTCTCCTTCGCACATCATCTCCTGTCCACCGTCACAGAGAACAAAAACACCTCTAAAATGCTGTTTTCTTGAAGTTCTCGGACCCCAGAGCATCACGGGAAGACGCTGGTGTGTTTACACTGGAGCTCTTTCCGTGTTGCATCAGTCACTGTAGGTAAGAGCAACACAAACGCGGCGCTGCGGTTACGCATCCGTGCAAACATTTGCTGAGCTTTATGTTCCTGGCAGCCGAAACAAGAGCGTCAGACGGCGAAAGCCCGTTAACACATAAATCAGGAACATGTAGGTGCTTTACACACCATTACGCAAACCGCAAAACGCCCGTTGACTTTTGCTAAGGTAAATATTTTAGCGCCGTGTCCGTCCGTGTTTAATTAATGCGGCAGAACTGAAGAACCGAAGAAAGTCTGTGCACTTAAACTCTTTTTCATCAGACACACTTATGAATTGCGTTAGTTACCTAATCTACAACAGATTATTATTTTTTACCGCATGAATAAAGCCTTGGGAAACGCTTTAATGAAAGTCATTTGTTACTGTACGGACTACATGATTCAGTACAAACACATTTAAGAGAAAAGATAAGCCAAAAAGAGACAATTCTGTCATTATTTACTCACTCTCGTGCCATTTCAAAACTTGTATGACTTTATTTCTTTATAGATGATGATGTAATGAATAATGTACTCTTCTCCTAAATCCCCCCCCAAAAAAAGGATTGGTTGCTTTTTTATGCAATTACGGTGAAAGAGAATGTATATTAATATATAATACAAAATTAAAAGCTAAATAATTAAAAAATATTATTTTAGGTAGCTTACATTTGATTTAATTTTTTTTGTTTCATTTTAATGATTTCATTTTATATCTCATAACGTGAAAATCTCTTAAAGGTAAATTAATTACGATATTAGGCAATTAATCTAAAATATTAATATATTATTAAATATCTTAATTATTATATTATTATTAAATATATTAAATTCCCTAAAATTATATATATATATATTATATATATATATATAAAATAATAATAATAAATCAGCATATTGGAATGATTTCTGAAGGATCATGGTGACACTTAAGACTGGAGTAACAGATGATGAAAATTCAGCTTTGCATCACAGGAATAAATTATATTTTAAAGCATATTAAAAAAACAAACAAACAAAAAAACATTATTTTATATTGTCATAACATTTTGCAATATTACCGTTTTTTTTCTGTATTTTTGACCAAATAAATGCAGCCTTGATGAGCATAAGAGACTTCTTTAAAAAACATAAGGTAATTAAAATTTACATTTATTATTTTATTTTTATTTATTGTTTTATTATATACATTTTCATATAAATACCTAAAATATCAATAATCTAAAATAAATAATAATATACAATAAATTATTTTAATTTATTTTTTTGTTATTTAACACTTCAGGTCATTTTATTTTATATTAATTATTGTTTTTATTTTTATTTTTTAATGAAAACAAATAAGATGCAATATGCAATGGAGAGGTAAATTGTTCAATGAATAGTAAGTTCAGTTTACGGTTACTGTATGCAGCTGACAGTCACTTACTCTATATTCTCCTGAAGAAAGAAACAAAGAAAGTCATGGGTTTTCAGTGACATGAGAGTGGATAAATGTTGACAGAATCTCAATGTCTGGTTGATCCATTCCTTTTAAGAGATAAAAAAAAAACAAAACCAAAAAAAAACATAGAAACTGTCTTATCTGTTCTTGCTTTTTCCTGCATCCCCACAACCGAAATATGAATCTCAGGAGTTTGACCTGTTTACTGGCTGTCTGAAATCTCAACATAACTCTTGTGTGATTAACGGTCAGATCTGGCATAGAAGTTGATTGTTTGTGACCTTGCAGAAGACGCTCTACATCACAGACGCTGCATTAAATCGTCTGTTAAATCACACGGTTACTTCACATGAGCTGAAGAAGACTGTAAGCCCTTAGTGTTGCCTCAATGCACATGCATTTGCATTAGCATGGAGATCAATTCATTACCTTACAGTTTAATTTCTAACACTCAAATGCACACAGAATGTGACCAAGCTTTCAGATCAGGCTCAGATTCTTCTACATCGGCTGAGACCCTCAAACATATGTTGCACATTTCATGGACTTCAGCGGATCTCGGTGAACACTAATAAAACACTCAAACCTCATTCAAATGCAGGAAACCGCCACAATGTTCCATGAATTTAATGATATTGGCCGCACTTCTGATTCCTGTTGGTTTTCTCCCTCCATCAGGGATTTCCCGCTCCAACAACGCATTTGCATTCAATTACGAAATAAAAAAAGGATCAAGAGAACACAATGACTACAACGGCACTGTAAATTGTTTCCTGCGTTTGCAATGAAAACCCAAATTAGTCCATGTGGAAACACTTTCCACCTTTACTGCAAACCTTCAGACTGGCAGAAATTTGCCCTCCTGCTCATGAGAAAAACCGGTTGAGTGACATGGGTGGATATTTCATGACCGGTAGAACATTATCTAAAGAGCAGGGATGTGTGATGTTCAGAAAGGAATTGAGAATGATTAAAAAAAAAACAACAATTTAGTTCCTGATTTGAACTGGATATGAATTGTGGCATCAGAATGTTTAAAAAAAAAAAAAAACTTTGAAATTTGAAAGTTAATAGGCCTCGTAGATAGATACATTCAACTGGACAAACACATTTCAGGGTATAAAAAACAAAACAAAAAAACTTTTGATTGATTGATTGATGATTGGATGAATGATGGATGGATGGATGGTGGATGAATAAACGAATGTATGAATGATGGATAAATAAATGGATGGATGGATGATGGACAAATTAATGAATGGATGGATGGATGATGGACCAATAAAAGGATGGATGGATGGATGGATGGTTGGATGGATGGATGATAGATGGACAAATTAATGAATGGATGGATGGATGGATGATGGACCAATAAATGGATGGATAGATGGATGATCGGATGGATGAATGGATGGACAGACAGAGAGATGGGCGAATGGATGGACAGATGGATGGATGATGGACCAATAAAAGGATGGATGGATGGATGGTGGATGAATAAACGAATGTATGAATGATGGATAAATAAATGGATGGATGGATGATGGATGAATAAATGGATGGATAGATGACTGGATGGATGGATGGATAGATGGTTGGACGAATAGATGGATGATTGGATGGACGAATGGATGGATGATGGACCAATAAAAGGATGGATGGATGGATGGATGGATGGACGGATGGTTGGATGGATGGATGATAGATGGACAAATTAATGAATGGATGGATGATGGACCAATAAATGGATGGATTGAACGATGATGGACAAATAAATGGATGGATGAATGATGGACCAATAAAAATGGATGGATGGATGGATGGTGGATGAATAAACGAATGTATGAATGATGGATAAATAAATGGATGGATGGATGATGGACGAATAAATGGATGGATAGATGACTGGATGGATGGATGGATAGATGGTTGGACGAATGGATGGATGATTGGATGGACGAATGGATGGATGATGGACCAATAAAAGGATGGATGGATGGTTGGATGGATGGATGATAGATGGACAAATTAATGAATGGATGGATGGATGATTGGATGGACAGACAGATAGATGGATGGATGGATGGACGAATGGATGGATGATGGACCAATAAATATATGGATGGATGGATGGATGGATGGATGATTGGATGGATGAATGGATGGACAGACAGAGAGATGGGCGAATGGATGGACAGATGGATGGATGATGGACCAGTAAATGGATGGATTGAACGATGATGGACAAATAAATGGATGGATGAATGATGGACCAATAAATGGATGGATGGATGGATGGTGGATGAATAAATGGATGGACAGATGACTGGATGGATGGATGGATAGATGGTTGGACGAATAGATGGATGATTGGATGGACGAATGGATGGATGATGGACCAATAAAAGGATGGATGGATGGATGGATGGACGGATGGTTGGATGGATGGATGATAGATGGACAAATTAATGAATGGATGGATGATGGACCAATAAATGGATGGATTGAACGATGATGGACAAATAAATGGATGGATGAATGATGGACCAATAAATGGATGGATGGATGGATGGTGGATGAATAAACGAATGTATGAATGATGGATAAATAAATGGATGGATGGATGATGGACGAATAAATGGATGGATAGATGACTGGATGGATGGATGGATAGATGGTTGGACGAATGGATGGATGATTGGATGGACGAATGGATGGATGATGGACCAATAAAAGGATGGATGGATGGTTGGATGGATGGATGATAGATGGACAAATTAATGAATGGATGGATGGATGATTGGATGGACAGACAGATAGATGGATGGATGGATGGACGAATGGATGGATGATGGACCAATAAATATATGGATGGATGGATGGATGGATGGATGATTGGATGGATGGATGGATGGACAGACAGAGAGATGGATGGATGGATGGACGAATGGATGGATGATGGACCAATAAATATATGGATGGATGGATGGATGGATGGATGATTGGATGGATGGATGGATGGACAGACAGAGAGATGGGCGAATGGATGGACAGATGGATGGATGATGGACCAGTAAATGGATGGATTGAACGATGATGGACAAATAAATGGATGGATGGAAGGATGATAGATGGACAAATTAAAGAACGGATGGATGGATGATTGGATGGACGAATGGATGGATGATGGACCAATAAATGGATGGATGGATGGACAGACAGATAGACAGATGGATGGATGAATAAATGGATGGATGATGGATGATAGACAAATAAATGGATGGATGGATGATGGACGAAAAGATGGATGGATGGATAGATGGATGGATGAATAAATGGATGAACAAATGGATGGATCGATGATGGATGAATGGATGACAGATTGATACATGAATGGGTGAATAAGTGGATGATGGATGGATATTGAATTAATAAATGCATGGATGGATGGATAGATAGATGGACGGATGATGGACGAATGGTTGATGAATTGATATATGGATGGATGAATAAATGAATGATGAAATGTGAGTTATCTAAAGACAAACCTGTTGGTACATGTTAAATGTGTCTCTCTCTAATATGAATCCTGTCTGTTCTTTACATCATGACTGTTGTAGACACACGCTAGTGCAGCAACTCCAGCGACCCAAATATCGACTGTTGACATCAATTAGCTGGCCAGCAGACCGGTCCCGCAGAAACATTTCAATAAACTGCATTTAATTAACATGCGCCGATTAGGACGTCATGTTTCAAAGTAAGCGGCGATCTGTCATCCTGTCATCACAGTTAATGGGCTCCTGCTGCAGTGAGTTCAGACGTCACAAACCAACTATGAATATTAAAGAACGGCAGAAATAAAGGGCTGAAACCAGCATCATCTTCATCTGCTGCTGCTGATGTTTATGATGATACAGCAACAGCTGTGAGGAGGTGATGAAGCTCACTCGCTCAATCTGTTTCTGTCACACCCAGAATTTAATGAAAAATAAAGTACAGTATCATGCGAAAGTAAGTGCACGACCTCCACAAATGCTCCACTTGCATGCAAGACCTAGTTTATAATTGCAACATATGTCTGTCTATCACAGCCAATTAAAACAAGCCGATTTCTGCATGAGCTAACGATGATGCAGATTGTCATTTTGACAAACAGAGATACAGAAAAACAAATGCTCATATTTAAACAAACACACTAATCACTGCAGAAGAGATGCATCTTCATCTGTTTGATCTTTGATCGTTTCCTCTATAAAATAAGGAGCTTGCATATATCATACAGACAATAATATTTTTTCTTTGGCCATGGATTAAGAATTACTAGGTTTAAGTTCAATCATGGTCACCAATTAAGTATTTATTCCCCAAACGTATTCATTTTGTTCTGTTGTTTTAGTACATCGATTTACTAAACCAAGGGAATTAATTAAGTCATGGGAATGAAGATGCAGGGTTGCCAAGTCCGTGTTTTTTTTTTTTTTTTTTAACAGAATTGCAGTGGGCTGATTTTATACCCCGTGGGTTAATGGTTTGAAACACCGCATAAATTACATTTAAATTCTTGTATTGAAATATTTTACATTCTAGCTATGATAAAAGTGCACTAGATGTTAAGTTTTGTGAAGGAGGACCACTGGTAGGCCTACACTTAATTTAATGTAATTTAATGTATGCTTCATTTTATTTTTTATTTGATTTTAAAATTAAATGTTTTTATCTAATTTAAATTTTATTTTTAATTTTATTTCATTTTTAATTGATTTATCTCTTTATTTGTACTTTACATTTAATTTAACGTACACTACTTCATTTTAATTTTTAGTTAATTTTTTATGTTTTTAAATTGTAATATAATTTATTTACACTTCATCAGATAAACACTTTAATTTTAAATACACTTAATTTTAATGAAATGTTTTATTTTATTTAATTTCATTTTAATGTAATTTATTTACACTTAATTTAGTATTGGATGCAGGGTTGCCAAGTCTTTGTTTTTTCCATGGAATTGGGCTACTTTTAAACTCTTGCTGTGAATTGATTTTTCTGCATGTGTTAAAAGTTTGAAATATTCTACAATATACATTAGACTGAAATGCTTGCATTGAAATATTTTGCATTCTAACTATGATAAAATTGCACTAAACATTAAGTTTTGTGAAGAAGGGCCACTGGTAGGCTTTACACATAATTTAATGGAATGCATACTTAATGTAATTTTATTTTTATTTGACTTAATAATTTTTTTAAATCTAATTTTAACTTTTTTTAATTCTATTTAAATTTTTAATTTAACTCTATTTGCACTTTACATTTAATGTACACTACTTCATTTTAATATTTATTTAATTATTTATTTTTAAAATTGTAACAATTTATTTACACTTTATTTCAAGTATACTTTAATTTTTAAATACACTTTATTTGATTAAATCATTTTTTATTTGATTTTTTTATCTTAATTTTAATTGCATTTTCAATTTTATTTAATTTGAATGCAATTTATTTACACTTAATTTAGTGTTGGATGCAGGGTTGCCAAGTCTGTGTTTTTTTTCCACGGAATTCAGCTACTTTTAAACTCTTGCTGTGAGTTGATATTTCTGCATGGGTTACAGGTTTTAAATATTACACAATTTGCATTTGACTGAAATGCTTGTATTGAAATATTTAGCATTCTACCTATGATAAAACTGCAACAGATGTTAAGTATTGTGAAGAAGAGCCACTGGTAGGCTTACACACAATTTAATTTAATGTATGCTGAATTTTATTTTATTATTATTTGACTTAATTAAATTTAGTTTTTTTTTAAATCTAATTTTAATTGTATTTTTAATTCTATTTAAAACTGTAATTTATTTAACTCTGTTTGCACTTTCCATTTAATTTAATGTACATTACTTCATTTTAATATTTATTTAATTATTTATTTTTTAAATTGTAACAATTTATTTACACTTTATTTCAAGTATACTTTAATTTTAAATGCACTTTATTTGATTAAATCATTTTTTATTTGATTTTTTATCTTAATTTTAATTGCATTTTCAATTTTATTTAATTTGAATGTAATTTATTTACACTTAATTTAGTGTTGGATGCAGGGTTGCCAAGTCTGCATTTTTTTCCACAGAACTGGGCTACTTTTAAACTGTCGCTGTGAGTTGATTTTTCAGCATGGGTTGAAGGTTTGAAATATTCAGTCAAATGCTTGTATTGAAATATTAAGCATTCTACCCATGATAAAACTGCACTAAATGTTAAGTTTTGACAAGGAAGGCCACTGGTAGGAAGACTTTGAGCTGTGTTTATGATCAATGTGTATAACAGTGACTGTAAAATATGTATTTTAACTATGGAAATGACATTTTCAGTTTACTTTTTTAGATACTTTAGGCTGTGTTTTAACTGGCATGGATTAGTTTTGTCAAGCAGACCTGGCAACCCTGGCTGTATGGAGCAGAGCAGACGCTTGCAGTTTAAAATTGCATTTTACGTTTTCCAGCTGAACTAAATGATTTTATTTTAATAAAAAATTAGTGCATGTGTGTGAGTGGTGAGAGGGCTGACAGCGAGACGAGGTGTGTGTGAAACACAGTGAGACAGGTAGAGTGAGGATGAGGTTTCTAAAGCTCAGTAGAGTCCCGTGTTCCCCAAAAGAGCCGGTGTAATTTAAGGCCTGTCACGCGGGCGCTGTGGGCCGGGGCTGCTGACAACAGGAGCAGGTGGGCCCGAGCTGAACTTTAATTGGTTAGGAACATCTCTTACCCGCTCGGCATCGTCATTCTGAGGAGCCGCGGCGCGCGTGACAGCGTCGTGTAGCGAGGACGGATTCAGATCCCAGACTCGCACACTTGCAGCGTCTTTAAACTGGAGCTGAAGCTCCACTGCTGAGGAACCGACACAAACTACAGCAAGAGATGAGAGAACAAAAAAAACCCTCCTATGAACTCGTAACGAGATCCAGACGGTCCGGTGAAGGAACAGATCAGATCAGATCAATAACACGCACTAAACACCGAACACGACTGACCCATCAGCATTTTATACGGCACATCTGACTGTCTCAGTGTGTTCAGTGGGTCAGTAATGCTAAATGTGCATATGACAGTGTTTAGCACTTTCACAGGTTCTACTCAGAGTCTCGCTGTTAAAATTCACAGTGAAAGTGTCAGGGGATGCATTTACACTGCCACAAAAAAATCAGATTTTTTTGCTCACATCTGACACAGATCGGCATTTTTTTTCACAACCAAACTGAGACACTTTCAAATGTGGTTTTGAACCAGATCCATATCTGTTTCTGACTCCATTCCAAGCTAAACGCTAAACCACCACAATGCAAGGGCGACACGTTTTCCTATAAAGACAGTCTTTTAATGCCGGCGTGCTCCATGCACTCTCATTCTACTGAAGTGGGCAGTGTTTGATACGCAGTAGCAGCACTTCTTTTTTCCCCATTTCAAGCACTGAAGGTGGGAAATTCATAGGTAAGAAACTGCACTACATTCAAGAGCTGGTTTTCAACCCTTGCCCCGTTAATTTTGTAAAAACACTACTAAAGCTATGCCATATTTCTCAGTAATTAGCTGTTTTTGTAATTAAACCAACAAGCTTCACTATTAGGCTACTCACTCACGCGTTCTCAATTAGTTCTCTCAATAACATTTTCAATGAACAATAAAAAGATATATTATTTCATATATGAATATTACAAATATGTATTATTTATATATACACACATAAATACTGCTTTTACTTGTATCTATATCTATATATTGATTTTATTAGTAATTGTATGATTTTATTATATTATTATATTAATTGTATGATTATATATATTTATAATTTTGTTTTTAATTATAATTATATATATATATATATATATATATATATATAAATAATGATTTTGTATTAATTCTGAATTAATACAATACAAATTACAAATATATTAATATATATTAATATTAAATATCTTATATATATATATATATATATATATATATATATATATATATATATATATATATATATATATATATATATATATATTCGTAATTGTACAATTTTATTAATATTTTAATTGTTATTTCTATCTATATATATATATATATATATACACACATATATATATGATTTATATATTTTTTATTGATTCTGAATTAATCAATACAAATTACAAAAAAATTATATAACAAATAATAAAAAAATAAATTATACATACTGTATGATTTTATTAATATTTTAAGTTATTTCTCTCTCTCTCTATATATATATATAAATAATTGTACGATTTTAATACAATAATAGTTATATATATATATATAATTTTGTTTTTAATTATATTAAATTATATATATAATTTAAGAGAGAGAGAGAGAGAGAGAGAGAGAGAGAGTAATTGATTTTGTGATGATTTTATTAATTAATTATTTATTACATAGTTTCAGAATTGTTACCTTTATACTGTTTTTGAATTGAACTGAATCAACACTGAACTGATCTGAATAATGACATTATTTTTTTGGTGAAGCTGCTTTACAGCAAAATTTGGACTTGTCTGTCAAAATTTGGTTTATTATTTTTCCTACAAAAAAAAATTGATTCTGTTAATTTCCTGTTTATCACTGTCAAGCTGCTTTGAAACAATCTGTACTGTATAAAGCACAATATAGAAATAAATGTGACTTGATGTTTTTAGCACTCATATGAACAACAACACACAGACCATCATACATGTGAAGATTCAGACGGAGCAACTGACCGTTCGCAAACAGTTTGACTGACAGGTGATCTGACCAATAATAACAAAGAATCCACCATTCTATCCTACAAATAAATCAGATAGGAGAGTAGATAAACTTCGGTGGACTTGAAAAACTGTGTGCATTTCCACAGTTGAAATAAAATACGTTCTGATCTTCATTCATGTTTTTTTGTGCTTTAGCTAAAGAAGAAAAGACCATCGGTTCACATGTTGATCTAATAAGGCAGTACAGTGATCTGTCACATTAAACACATTAAAGAGCCACAAAACGGTATTTATTGTTCGAATTTCTTAACAAATGACATTTTAAAGCCGAGACCTTGTTTCATGCCAGAAGTAACCTGCTCTGTCTGGTCTGTCGGCGTGTTGTCAGTAACTAAGGAGGGCTGCATGTGAGCATCACTCACGCTCTTCTAAACACTGGAGAAGCTCCTGCCGTTGATTACGAGGCGTTTTTTCTGCCCAGAAACTTCATCAACTCATTAATTCTCATTCATATCTGACATGCAGTCCTTCACCCATCTGTACATGATTTATGTTCATTCCTGCTCGTGAATCTGCCTCATCCTTACTCACAAATGTGCTTCTCTATTGCCTGAATTTTCTCATAACGATCCATGTCTACCAGTTACTTTAGTTAGGACTTCAGCAAATATAAATGAATACGTTTTTATTAAAATCAATTAAGATCAATACACTCATGTTCCAGCTGCCTTCATCTGATTCCTGTACTTTAAAAGAAAGATCTACAACTCTCTCTCTTATTATTTTTTTAAGATTAAACCAATATAGTTTCTAAAAATGACATTTACATCAAAAAAAGTTGTAATCAAATACAGAGGAGGTGCAAATCCTTAATAAAGAGGTGCAGTGCTTTCTCTATGAGCATATTCTGAGATATTCAGGTTATACTTTATTAATTAATTCATTCCTTCATTCATTCAGGCTTTGTCAACTAATTGAAATAAAAGTAAAAAAAAAACAAAAAAAACAATTAAAGTGTTAATTTCATTTTAACATTTTAACAATTTCATTTTTATATTCATATTCAAAATAAATAGATAAACAGTAATAAAAAAAAAACTTTAAATATACATTTAAATGATTTAAATTTATATAAAAAAATATCAAGTTATTAATTTATTCATGCTTTGTCAACTAATTAAAATAAGTTTAGGTGCATTTTGTCATTTTAACATTTATTTTAGTCATTTAATTATTTAAAATAACTAAATAAATAAACAGTAATACAAACTTTAAATATACATTTAAATTATTTTAATTAATATTTAAAAAAATAAAAAATTATTCATTCATTCTTTCATTCATTCATGCTGTCAACTAATTAAAATAGAAGTTTAAGTGCATTTTATTTAATTTTAACATTTATTTTAATAATTTAATTATTCAAAATAAATAATTAGCAACACAAACTTTAAATATACATTTAAATTATTTAAAATTAGATTTTAAAAAACATCAAAAATTATTCATTCATTTATGCTTTGTTAATTAAAAATTAATTAAAATAAAACTATTTTATTTCAGTTTAACATTTATTTTAATTGTTTAATATTGAATTTTTATATTTATATGTATATTTATATGGAATTAGTTTTCATTTTTGTATTTTCTCTTTTAATTAAAATTTTTGAAGTTTTACAAGTAGTTACTGTTTTTTGCTGTTGTTTTTAAGAAAACAAAAAAGTCTATCTCTCTATTTTTAATTATTAATTTTTATTTCAGTTTTAGTTATTTCAGTACATTAAATAGTGAAAATGAGAAATTTTGCTTTGGCAACAAGCTGAAATAAACATGTTTGTATTTTATTTCACTTCAGTTTTTACACTTATTTAATATTTTCTAAATGGTTTTAGTTTTAGTTAACTATAATATACCCTGACATTGCTTAAGCATGATTTCTCAATGTTTTTGTGGGTAATGTCAATTTTAGAAACCAGAATATGGTCTTAAAGGTGTTCACGGTGCAAAAACGGATGCTCTTTCTTAATATTTTTGTCTTCTTTTTTCAGTGCAAACACTTCAATTTTCTTAAATCAAGATACATCAACTTGAAAAGCAAAATGACCTCTAAAAAGCAAATCTATGCTTAAAGCGAGAACAAATATCAGCCAGTGAGGTCAGACAAATGAACATGTTTCCCTTTAAACGAAGTTTGTTCTTTTCACCCCTTTTGTTTAGATATGTGAACTGTGTTTTCATGACTCATGCATATTCACAACATGAGCATATGCATGCACGCACATCACACGCATGTGAACACGGTCACGGATCATAAGATAAGCCGAGTTTCTGAACGCGTGTGTGTCTGACTGTACATCAGAGCTCAGGGACGGCGGTGTGTCATTCATAAGGCGTGCGGAGAAGCCCTGACGGCTGAACAGCTTTGAGAGCAGAAGGGAACGGGCTCAGTTAATGATGATGAATGAAGAGGAGCTCGGCGGCGCGCGGCTCTCTGCGGAGATCTCATCAGCGCGAGCCGCGTGAGCTTCTGTCGCTCGTGCGCCGCGTCAAACCGCTGGCCGTATAATTGAGAGCTTACGCCACAGTCTCCCGTCCGCCGCTGCGCTTAATTAAGCCGTCTGTGTAAATGATGCTCTGTGGAGAGCAGGACAGACAGGTGAGACGCTTGTGTTTGTGCAACTCTGCCCGACAACAGCAGATCACACACACTTACAGATCGGCATCGAAAGTCACCGCCAGAACCGCGATTCCACCTGAAGAAACTTTCTAGTTCATTTCATTCGATCTAGGTCTTACTGTAAATGATTCACTTGAAAAGGAAATCTGATGAATGTGCAAACCAACAGTCCAAATGAAAATTAGCCATTCCTATAAAATGAATAAATAAATAAAAATATTACAATAAGAGAAAAAAAAATTAACACACAATAAAAATTTAAACGTTAATCTGATAGTCCAAATGAAAATTAGCCATTCATTTTTAAATTATTTTTTATAAATTATATGTAAATAATTTACATTTATATTTAAATTAATTTTTATGTTTTATTAAATAATAACACTGTTGTTATATTTAATTTTAATTTATTTTATGATTTAATTAGAATGAGTAAATAACTTAAAAATTAGATTTACATTTAAATATTTAAAATATTGTTAATTACATTTTATTGTATTTTAATTATTTATTTTCTCTTATTGTAATATTTATTTTTATGTATTGTTCGATTTTATAGGAATGACTAATTTTTATTTGGACTATCAGATTTACGGAAATTATTTTTAATTCCTATTACTATTCCTATAAAATCATTAAATAAATAAAAATAAATATTACAATAAAGGGAAAAAATACAGTAAAATATAATGAAAAATATTTTAAATATAAATATTTTAATGTAAATTTGATAGTCCAAATGAAAATTAATCATCCCTATAAATCATTAAATAAATAAAAATAAATATTACAATAAGAGAAAAAAAAGTTAAACTACAATAAAATGTAATTAAATATATTTTAAATATAAATATTTTAATGTAAACCTGATTTCAAAAGTAATTTACAGAAATAATTTATTCACTTCTAATGAAATCATAAAATAAGTTAAAACAAAAAACAAAAAAAAAATAATAATTTAATAAAAAAATAAATTATTTTAAATATAAATTTTAATTTTAAATACAATTTATATAAAAAATATTTGAAAAAGTCATTCCTATAGAATCAACAAATAAATAAATAAAATTCACTAAATAATTCAATGTAATTTAAAAAAATACTTTTAATAATATAAATTTAAATAATTTAAATTGAAAGCTGAATTAAAGAAAACTATTTACAAAAAAGTCATTCCTTAAAACCATTAAATAAATAAAAATACACAAATAAAAGCAAACTGATTCAATTAATTAACAATAAAATGTAACTTAAAAATTCTTAAATGTACATGTAATTGACCTAAATATATATTTTAAAAATTACAAAAAGTAATTTAATTATTCAAAATAAATAAAAAATAAATAAATAGTAATAAAAACTTAAAAAAAAATACATTTAAATTATTTAAATTTATATTAAAAAATAAACCTTTCAATAAAATAAACATTTTGAATTTTTTGAATTTTATTGTAAATTTACAATTAAAAAAATATATTTTTTTTTTATATAAATTTAAATTTTTTACATTTAAAAAAAACAAAACAAAACAAAAACTTTTAGCCATTCCTATAAAAGCGGGCCAACACAATCAACTGAAAACAAATCTGACTAAAAAGCTACAATATTCAAAATATTCAGTCGACACATATGTAGATTTTACTAGTTACAGATCTATAAATCTTTTTAGAATCTATAATCTGATCTGTAAGTAATTTCTGATGGACAAAAACTAACAATGTGTAACATAAATCAATATCAAAGATATCTAGTGATGCAAACGTACGCCTTGGTAATGCATGTTAACAATCTGAGTTTCCTCTGAATAAATCTGAGCCCTTTCAAAGTCAACATCTGTATTTCCAAAGTCGTTTTTCACAGAATCAATATTTCATGGCCAATTTTCATATGAGAATGACAGGAGATAATAGGGCCGCAGTGAGAGCAGATAATGGGGGTGATTGCTCTCGCTGAGGGCTGCTGGATAAATTGTCTCTTCAGACTGAGACGTCTGAATTTACATGAACACCATCAGGAACGCTGACCGCCGCGCGTCACTCTATTGTTACGAGCGGTTGATTCAGACGCCCTGCGACGCTCCTCTCATTCACAACAATTCAGCAGCAACTTCTCTACAAACACACAGCACAATAAAACTCACTTTCACACAGAAACAGATTCACATACAGTAAGTCTCATCTGTAAATGTGTCATTGTCATTGGATTCACAGTCGTAATAATAAACTATTCTGCAGCACATTTTAAAAATGACATTTGTTAAATAATATTATAATAATTTTAATAATTAATATAATACTATTATAATGAATAATTATTAACTTATAATTAATAATAAAAAAAAATAAATAATAATAAAAAAAAAACTTAAACGGTTAAATATTAAATAAATTATTAATAATACAAAAACAATCTAATAATGAAACAAAGCCTGGATCACATACTTATATTAATGTTTGGTACATAATAAGTATTTATTAAATTATAATATATTAAATACTATAATATATTTAAAAAAATAATTGTATATAAATAATATATTAAAAAATGTACTCTAATATAATCTAATAATAAAAATTACTTTAAATAAAATTGTAAATTATTTAATTTATAAAACAATTTGAAATATATTATGCAGTCATTCCTATAGAATAAACAAAAAACAAATAAAAATAAATACACTAAAAGAAAAAGTTAGTTTCATTTACAACAAAAAGTAATTTTAAAAATACTTTTAAAAATATACATTTAAATTATTTACATTTATCAATCATTTATGACAATAATAACAATAAATAATACATAAATAACTTAACAAATGTTACATTATTTACTATAATAAATAAATAAATAAATAAATAATTTACTACTACTACTACTAAATAAGTAAATAAATAAATCATAAATAAAGAAAGAAAAAATCCGCACGTACCTATGCATATATACAACACATACCTAGAGAAAATATGAATAAAAAAAAAGTTTTTTATTATACTTTTTTTTTTTTCAGAAAATAAATATTATTTATTATTTTACATTATTACATTATTTAATTAATGATTAAACAAATATATTATTTAATAGATATATACATGTATACCTACAAAAACAAACACTCCCAAAAATCTCTAGAATTAAATGCTTTGTTACTGAACATGTTTGCAATAAAATGCATGATCAAACTATAGAAATGCCTCTGAAAATGAGTAGTAAAATTGGTGTTCAGTCATATTTTTGGAGGGTGCAGATAATAACGCTCACGTGGCAGAAAGCGAGTTTGACACGGCTGTCTTACACCCAACTTCGCTTTCTCCGGATGTTTGGTGGATCTGCTGTCGTGCCTCAACATCCGTGAAAGTGTGAAAGTTTCCAGCAACTCACGGCTCAAACTTTCTGAATGTTTCATGAGCAAAAAGTGCACTTCCACCAAAAACTAAAGCAGAACAATTAGAAGTGCGGCGCGAGCGAACCGGGACGGCCTGTCAAGCGCATCTCACGCAGAAGAGCTCCTGCGCTTCCCATCTGACGGGGTTAAAATCCCGGGCTGCGGCGTGAGGAGCTCAGGGAATCTCTCAGCGCTGGCAGGTCCTGCGGTCCCGGCGCGCGCAGCAGGGTTTCTAACCATTAAACACCCTCTCGCACTGTCACGAGCAGCCGTCAACGCCGCCGCACGTTCAGTCACCAGAGACCGGCACAGAGATGCTGAGCGACAGGCTGAGCGCTCAGAAATAGCCTCCCAATTCACACGTGAGATTTCACACGCACACCTTACCCGCACTCGGGACACGGAAACATTTCTAAAAAATGCATCGTTTTAAGTAAGGGAACGAAACTTTGCAAATGCTTTGAGATCCTCAAAATACACAACATCTATTTTTTTTAGATTTTTTACTATTATTTTTTTAAGAGATACAACACGTTTCATGTTCGGGTCATTTTTGACCCGGGCGTCTATGGAGCAGCACTGGGTATCAAAAATGCTTTTTGCAAAATTAACTATGAAGTTGTATTCGTGTCAAAACCTTTTGTAAAATATATTTAGCCTTTTCCCCCATATCTCACACACTTTTGGGACTGAATTTTGTTGATGAACATGAATATGTACATCTATTAATGAACACAAATTGATCACTTTTAGTTTATGCAAGTAAAATGATTTTAGAGGAATATTTGTGTTGTTTTGTTAGAAATAAATAAGGTAGGTTTCATAAATTTGGACTGTTTTTGAGCAATCATGATTTAAAAATAGTCCAATATAATTTATCACAAAAATATATAAATGTAGAAGAAAAAAAAAAAATGTATATATATATATATATATATATATATATATATATATATATATATATATATATTAAAAAGTATATATTAAATATAATACATGTTTTTTGTTGTGGTTTGTGTAATTTAAATTAAATATATATTTTTTTTTTTTTTTTTTTTTTTTTTTTGGAAATTTTAATTATTAAATAGAGGTAAATTTCAAAATTTAAAACAAAATGTTTTTCACAATAAATAAAAATATTTTTTTTTTATAAAAATACAAATCATTGAATTTTGCATATTTAGTTAATATTATTAACTATTAATTATTAACTATTATTTTTGAGCAATCATGAGATATATATGCCAAAGAAGTAAATTAAAAAAAAAAAAAACATATATATTCCAATAAAATTTCTCAAAAAATAAATAAATAAATAATAAATAAAACCATATATAAAAAAAAAAAAAAAAAAAATATATATATATATATATATGTATATATATATATATATATATATATATATATATATATATATATATATATATATATATGTATGTATGTATGTGTGTGTGTGTTTTGTGGTTTATGTGTAATTTAAATTAAAGAATTTCTTATATTTAATTAAAAAAAAAGGGGTAAATGGAATAATAACATGGTAACAACGTATAAAATAAAAATATTTTTTATAAAAAAATACAAGTTGCATTTTGCATTTTAGTTAATATTATTAACTAAAATGTAATTTTATTATTATTATTTATAATAATAATAATAATAATGGGCGAGTAAAAGGCCATTAGAATATATAATGAATTAAACTGAATATTTATTCTTCTTATAAGTACATTTAACTATTAACTGAAAATTAAATTAAAAAGTAAAATAGACTATAAGACTATATAATAAACTTACTTTTCTGAATTTCTGTTAATATATTTAACTATTCATTGAAAACTGCTACATTATATATACATATATATATACACACACACACAAAAAAAAACTATAATAATATTTTTATCCACCAAGTAAAACAGTCCATTTGCCCATATAAAAAAAAAAAATAAAATAATAAAAAAAAATAATAAATATTTTTGAAAAAAGTATTCAATACATTTAATAAATAAATAAATAAATATAATAAAAAATAATTAATTAATTAAAAAGATGTAAATGCAGTAGTAATATAGTAACAGTAAAAATGTGATTAATCTTTCAAATATTAAGTTATGCCTGTTTTATAAAATAACGATTCTTTGAAATATGAAAGCAGCATTCATATTTGAAATGCTTTATGAGAGTTAGGTCTGTAAAATCACGTAGCGGGTCGCTTTAGTGCCGAGCGTCACGTCACGCCGAACACATGAAATATCAGCGCAATTTACCCAGGATGCCCGGCTCCTGCGCTCCTCACAAAGACAGAAACAAGGGGGATATAAAAACAAGGTGCATATAAAAGGCAAGCGCGCACATTAGTCACGCGGGGCGTAATAAGAGCGCCGGCTCTATACGAGGCTCAATAAAGCAGCCGCGCACATAAAGCCCCACACTGCGCTTATTACTTCCTGTGGGGCCGTTAGCACACGCCAATATAAGGCTGGAGATTAGCGCCTTATATGAGACCACAGAAACAACGCAAGCGCTGTCAGGAGACACTGTCAGCTAAACTACAGTCAGACCGTCGCTCGAGATTCACCACAGAAATATCAGCCGCCATCAGATCATTCGCAAACACAACGCCTGCTGTGGTGAACGTGCAGAAGCGTGCGGCTAATGCTAACACTCTGACGTGGGATATTGATTTACTGTGTTTACTTTCCCACACTAAAGCAAACAACACCATGCAGTGATTCTACCACAGTTACCATACGACATGAAGAGAAACTCAAGAAATCAACCACAGCAATGCTGAAGATAAATTCTTCCACCAAGTCCATTAGACTATATAATAAATACATTTTTAAATTTAATTTATTTATTTATACATTTAAACTATTTGGCAAAAATTACATCTATTATTATCTATTAAAACTGATCTATAAAGAGCAACAATAATGGCAATAATAAATATAATTAAATAATAATAATAATAATAATAATAATAATAATAATTAAAAGCATTCATAAATTTCAATTTGCCTATATAACAAATTATTATTTATTCTGTTTATATTTTAACAACATTAAATTATCACTATACTAAAAAAAGCCAACAGGGACAGAAAAAAAAAAAAAAACAACTTAATTAAAACAATTCAAAAAGAAAAGTACATATTTTTCTCTGACCCTGATGGATTTTTTTCTTGTTTTAAGAATAATATAATATAATATAATATAATATAACATATCAAGTCAAAATAACCGTGTAATACATACAAATAACAATGTTCATTATATTATTATTATTATTATTATTATTATTATTATTATTATTATTTTTATTATTATTAAAGATCAACAATAACAGTAATAATAAATATTTAATAATAATAATAATAATAATAATAATAATAATATCATCTATGAAATGTCAATTTGCCTATATAATAAATTATTATTTATACTAATTAGCAATAAAGAAAAAATTGCCAACGGGGATCAGAAAAAAAAAAATTCAACCTTAATTAAAACAATCCAATTTTTTCTGACTCTGATGTTTTTTTTTCTTGTTTTAAGTATAATATAATATAATATAATATAATATAATATAATATATAATATAATATAATAACAGTCCAAATAACCATGTAACATTAATGTTCATTATTATATATTATTATTATTATTATTATTATTATTATTATTATTCTAATGAACTACAGCAATGTTAAAGATAAATTCTTCCATCAAGTAATATAGTTCATTAGACTAACTAATAAATACATTTTTAATTTACTTTGTTTAATACATTTAACTATTTGGCAAAATGTACATTTATTATCATCAGCTAAAATTGATCTATAAAAAGCAACAATAATAGTAATAATAAATATTATTAAATAACAATAATAATAGTAATAAGACAAACAATTTATCTATGAAGTTTCAAATTGCCTATATAATTATTTATTCTAATTAGTAACAACAACAATAAAAAATACAATAAAAAACATTATTAAATTATCATTATTCTAGGAAAAAAAAAAAAAAAAAAAAAATCAAACTTAATTAATAAAACATAATTCAAAGAGAAAAAATATTGTCTGACCCTGGTGGACTTCTTTGTCTTGTTTTAAGAATACATAATAATAATAATAATAATAATAATAATAATACAAACAAACAAACAAACAAACAAACAAACAAATAAATAAATAAATAAATGAATAAACTCATCCACCAAGTAAAATAGTCCATTTGCCTATATAATAAATACAATTATCATTTTTTCTAATGGATTGTTTTTTGAACATTGGTGTATTGCAGTTGCTGGTGTTTAATAAAAATACACATCTCTCAAAGCACACCGTTACACTGATTTACCACAACCACATAGTTTTAATTCCAGAACTACCTTTTTATAATATATATTTGATCAAGTTTGCCGAAATGATTTTCTTGTAATTTAACAGTTTTTGAGCAGTGACGGCTAAATAGTTTCATTCATCCTTGTGTAAAGCAGAGAAACAACAGACAAACTCCTCATTCATCACCTTCACATACGAAACTGTGTTTGAAAAGCTCGATTCAGACAATAATGCCAATAACAAACTAAATCAAAGAGCAGGGTAACAGACCGTCATGATAAGGTTAAAGCGTGTGAACACACACAGATACAGACGGACGCGGGTGACGCGATACGGCCTCGTTACACGGATCTGCTGCTGAAACTAAGAGGTTTTACGGGTGTCTGAGAACACAAGTCCTGTACCGCACCAATCCTCCTCCTCTGCTTTTATTCGTCCTTCAGGACGCCACTGAAAAGTTATGAATTTTCAGTGTCGTAAAAGAAATATTGCACAATCATTTTTATGGCTGTTGGGGTCAGAGCTGAGATGAGGACATAATGAATCCTCCAAAGTCCATTTGGGTTTTAAATAGTGAAATCCAATAACGCCGCTGTGGACGAGCGTCACGAACACACCGTATCTGCTGAGAAACACGCACATATTACAGCCAAACAACACACCGCAAAACATCATTTTATCACTCTTACGCTTGTCTTGTTTTCCAGTGCAAATATCTGAACGTTCATAAATCAACATACATTTACTGGAGAAACTACTGAAGATATGAAATCTTATTTGATGAAGAATATCACAATTATGCTTATTATGCTATGTTTGGGGTTAAAACAAGACAAATAAAAATCTGTCAGTAAGGTCAGATAAGAATAACTGAAACTTAATTAAAACTTCATTTGAAGACCCCATTGGAACATATTTTATTTCTAGTTGTTAAGCATTAATAACAATAATAATAATAATAATAATAATAATAATACTACAATCCATGTAACCATGCAATAAAAATAAATCTGTTCAATATTTAATAATAATAATAATAATAATAATAATAATAATAATTAAAAGAAGAAGAAAAATTAGAAGAAAAAATTCTTCCACCAAATATTATAATCTATTAGCCTATATAATAAATGTATTAATTTCTTTATTCTGTTTATTAATATATTTAACTATTTAATACATTTGAATAATAATAATAATAATAATAATAATAATAATAATAATAATAATAATAATACTAAATAAAAGATCAACAATTCGCCTATCAAATAACAGTCCATTAGCCTAAATAAAACATTTAATAACTTATTTATTCGGTTTATTAATACGTGTAACTATTTAATAAAAATGACATCTATTATCTATCAAAATAATAATAAACATCAATGAATTATTCTAAACAATCATCATCATCATCACACAATCCATGTAACTACATAATACAAAAGAAATCAATGTTCAATATTTAATAATAATAATAATAATAATAATAATAATAATAATAATAATACGAAGAAAAATTATTCATTCAATAAAGGTATTATATAATAAATGTATTAATTTGTTTATTCTGTTTAATACATTTAACTATTTAATAAATTTGAATAATAATAATAACAACAATAAACAAATTACTATTATAATTAATAATAGTAAATAATAATAAAATCTTTATAATATATAATTACAATAAATAATAATACAATCCATGTAACCATGCAATAAAAATAAATCAATGTTCAATATTTAAGAACATAAACAATTCTTCCACCAAATATTATATTAGCCTATATAATAAATGTATTAATTTGTTTATTCTGTTTATGAATAAATTTAACTATTTAATACATTTGAATAATAATAATAATAATAATAATAATAATAATAATAATAATAAACAAATTATTATTATAAATACTACTACTACTAAAATCCATGTAACCATGCAATAAAAGTAAATCAATGTTCAATATTTAATAATAATAATAATAATAATAATAATAATAATAATAATAATAATAATAATTCTTCACCCACCCAGTAAAATAGCCAATTTGCCTAAATAAATATATATAAATAAATGCAATTATCATTTATTTTTAATGGATATATTTAACTTTTTAAACATATTTTATTATATTGCAGTTGCTGCTGTTTAAAGCAAAAAAGCCACATGAAAAAGCATAAATGTTTTTAATTTTAATATATTTTACAGATTTTTTTTTTAACAGTAATTTGACAGTAATTTTGCTTCTGAAGTATGTGTGTCTTTATTTAAGAATGTTTATACATTTGTAGTGGGAAATATCAAATATACTGAATAAGGTGGTCATATTTTTTGCAGTGTATCTGCTGGAACATGAACTACATGCAGGATACTCACAGATAAACATAAGCATTCAACATCCAGCAGATGAAAGTCACAAAAACACCTTGTAAACACTTCCATAAGTCAAGTACAGTTCGTTTTATCGTTTTTTACTGTATGAGAAACATACATTTTAAAGTCTAGACTGTATTCACAGCAATGCACAATCCCTCTATACGAGTTCAAATGAAGAAAACAGTCTGAAAGAGACTGAATGCAGGGCTTTATAAGGTCATACGGTACAATAACTGAGCGAATCTATGATTGAATATTTTGCTCAGGTGGTTTATATGGACTTTACTGGATGTCATTTGAGGTGCACAAACCGAACGGACACTGAAAGCTGAACTAATGCCGGTAAAAGCCGCTCACGCTTCAGAGACGAGCTGATGAAACCATCACTCTGAAATCTCAATCATCAAACTCTTACTTACAGACTCACTTCATATTGATTTCCATTGTAATCGTCTGGAACTGGAGAAATCAGGAGTGAAGATGAACCGTCAGAAATCCTCACAAAAACACTGATAAAGACCATTTGACTTTATATACAGTACAGCTTGAGCTGATTGAAAGAACTTGCTTCTGCTTGCCAAACCATTAAAAATACTGTAAAAATTATAAAATATTTTTAGAATTTAAAAACAGCTGTTTTCTATGTGAATATCTGTTCAAATGTAATTTATTTCTGTGATGCGCAGCTGAATTTTCAGCATCATTACTCCAGTCTTCAGTGTCACATGATCCTTCAGAAATCATTCTAATATACTGATTTGCTGCTCAAAAAACATTTCTGATCTTTGTGCTGCACAATATTTTTGCGGAAACTGATACATTTTATTTTTTAGGATTCACAGATGAATAGAAAGATCAAAAGAACAGCATTTGTTTGAAATTGAAACATTTGTAACATTTTAAATGTCTCAACTGTCACTTTTGATCACTTTAAATACACTGTTGCAGAATAGAGTCTAGAGTTCCGAATTTAAAATCAGACGGATTGATTTGGACTGATGGAAATCACTGCATGCAAACACACCTGATGAGAGCGTCTACAGGTGCAGATGAGAGAACGAGACTTTAAACGAGACTCTAAACGGCTCAAACCGTCCCTTTCCAGTGCAGCTAAAAGAAAAGCACTCGAGTGCATTTGTGGCCGTCAATAAATGTGTCTGTCTGAACCGCACTCACTCCATTACTCAGAAAATGTCACTTTTTACGAAAAATGTCAGTTTTTACGTCCATTAGTGACTGCAGACACTGAGAAACACACAGATGTTCCTGTGAATCGTGTGTTTCACAAACATGTTTGTTTCTCTGTTTGTCACAGTCTGAACATCGGTGACTTTCTGTTTTTCAGATGAGAACAGCAACTCAAAGCTCAGCGTCAAACGAGTCTCTAAGCGTCATTATCTTAAACACACCACTGCAGCTTGATCTCCCCCTGAACTGTGCGGCGTACAAAAGAAGAAAAGCATACATATGCACGTGAAAAGAAAACACACGGAGTGAAATAAAGAGAAAAAGCAGTAAAAAACAAACCCTGAATCTCTTTTAATGTTACAATGAACTGTATAGACCCAACAATATATGAAGTATTTACATTTGCATTCATGCATCTGGCAGATGCTTGTATCCCAAGTGACTTATATTACATTAAAATAATTTTTTAAGCACATTATTTTTATTATATTTTTTTTATTTGTATTTTATATAAAATTATTATAATATATAATAATTATTATTAATTATGAGTATTATAATGAATAATTTAACACCACTATTTACGATTACTATAATAAATAATAATTAATTAAAAATAATAATTATTATTAGTAGGAATAGTAGTAGTACAAGTAATTAAATTTATTTATTGCAATATTACAATTAATTATAATTGTTTATTATTATAACTATTACTAATATTTGTTAACAATGTGTGTATAATACCACTATTTATAATTAATATAATAAATAATAAAACAGTTATAATAATAATTAGTAGTAGCAGTAATAGTAGTGGTATGAATAATTAAATTATTAACTGCAATAATCAATTAATTATTAATTTAATTTTTTTTATCATTATTAATATCTGTTAACAATTTGTGTATGGCATCACTATTTATAATTATTCTAATAAGTAATACAAATAATTAGTATTAGTATGAGTAATTAATTTATAAATTGCAATAATTATAATTAATTATTAATTTACATTTTTAGCATTATAACCATTTTTAATATTTGTTAACAATTTGTGTATAACACCACCATTTATAATTACTATAATAAGTAATAAAAAAATAATTCTTAGTAGTAATAGTAATAGTATGAGTAATTAAATTATAAAATGCAATAATTAAAATTAATTAATTGTATTTTCTATCTTTATTATTAATATTTAACAATTTATGTATAACACCACTATTTATAATTTCTATAATAAGCAATAAAAATAATTATTAGTAGTAATAGTAGTAGTATGAGGAATTAAATTATAAATTGCAATAATTAAAATTAATTAATTAATTTTTTTAATCATTATTATTAATATTTGTTAACAATTTGTGTATAACACCACTATTTATAATTACTATAATAAGTAATACAAATAATTAGTAGTAGTAATAGTAGTAGTGAGTAATTAAATTATAAATTGCAATTACAATTACTTAATAATTTTTGTTTCTTTAATCATTATAACTAGTATTACAATTTGTTAACAATTTGTGTATAACACCACTATTTATAATTACTATAAGTAATAAAAAATAATTCTTAGTAGTAATAGTAGTAGTATGAGTAATTAAATTATAAAATGCAATAATTAAAATTAATTAATTGTATTTTCTATCTTTATTATTAATATTTAACAATTTGTGTATAACACCACTATTTATAATTTCTATAAGTAATAAAAATTATTATTAGTAATAGTAGTAGTATAAGGAATTAAATTATAAATTGCAATAATTAAAATTAATTAATTATTTTTTTAAATCATTATTATTATCATTATTATTATTATTTGTTAAAACAATTTGTGTATAACACCACTATTTATAATTACTATAAGTAATACAAATAATTAGTAGTAGTAAGTAATTAAATTATAAATTGCAATAATTAATTTTTTTAAATAAAAAATTACTAGTATTACTAGTATCATTATAACTAGTATTAATATTTGTTAACAATTTGTGTATAACACCACTATTTATAATTACCATAATAAATAATAAAATTATTATTAGTAGTAGTAATAATAGTAGTATGAGTAATTAAATTATAAACTGCAATAATTACAATTAATTATTTGTTTGTTTATTTTTATCATTATTATTAATATCTGTTAACAATTTAATAAAACAAATAATAAAATGCACCTACCATAGTATAAGACAGACTTTTGAACTTTATAAAGCAAACTTCTGTCATCCATCTATCATGAATTAGAAGCTTGTCTAATTAGACTGATGAAACATGATCGAGTTGTGATTATCCTCAAAAAAAGGATCAACATAACTACACAAGAAAATACCACCCAGATGATATGGACTAGTGGGTTAATGAGGATAAACATGCCACAATGTGCTTCTGAGCTGAAATACTGGCTGTCAAAACATGAAAAATCAGAAATCACAAGAGAGACCAGCAGTGTCTGAATGCAAGTAACACTTCATGCATTTACAGCATTATGAATTTCCTTATTCAGTCTTCTTATTCGGTCTCTTCAGTTCATGGTAATAATAATAATAATGCATTTCAAAAGAGTTTCCTGCTACTTTTGTACAGTAAATAATCCCAGTGTTGTGTTTGATGATGGTGAAGGTCACGTCTGAGGTGTTTCTCAGCGGGTCACGCTCTCAGAATACATGACAAATACACCTGTGATCTGCATGATGATGGGCTTCGAGTCTGAGCTGAATGAAAATGTCACAAACACATCAGACGACGACTGAATGAGACGCCACAGACCGGGTTTGCCACCAGGGCAAGATTATTAGAGTTGACTAAAAACCATAAAAAAAAAAGAATCACAAATGACTTGAAAATAATAAAAATCACATAAAATAAAATCAAACTAATAGCAAGAAAAAAAAAGTACTATTAAAATTAAAAGATAAAACTAAATAATTAAAACTTATAAAATATATTAAAAAAAAAATACCACCAGGGCAAGGTTATTAGAGTCAACTGGAAACCATTTAAAAAAAAAAAAAAAAAAAAAAAAATTACATAAAATAAACCTATAATAACAAAAAAAGTACTAAAAATTAAAAGATAAAAAAAAACTAAATAATTTAAACTTATAAAATATATTAAAATAAATACCACCAGGGCAAGGTTATTAGAGTCAACTGGAAACCATTTAAAAAAAAAAAAAAAAAAAAAAAAAAAAAAAAAAAATACATAAAATAAACCTATAATAACAAAAAAAGTACTAAAAATTAAAAGATAAAAAAAAACTAAATAATTTAAACTTATAAAATATAAAAATAATTCAAAATAATAAAAATATAGTATTTCAATTATATTTGTAAAATATCACTAGGTTATTATAGTTATACAAAAACAACACAGATATTAAAATCTAATAAAAATGACAAACACAAAATGAAAAAAGAATGTATACACAGAAACAAAACAAATAAAAATTATAATAGTAAAAAAAAATAAAAATACTTTACCGGAGTGTATTTTGTTTTCATTTTTATTAATATTATTATTTAGTGTAAACTTACTTATTAAAACTTTTATGAAAAACAGAAAATATAAAAATAAAAATGTATTCAAGTGAACAAATACTGTAATAGTATCTTAAATATCTTCGATATCTTAAAATATCACTGGACCAGGGTTATTATAATATCATCAAAATGTAAAATATAAATTAAAAATTAAATATTATATAAAATAATAATATAATTTAATATAATAATATAATTTTGAAAATTAATATAATTTATTAAAGTATTTAATAAAATAGGACTGAAATAAAATAAGAAACAAAAAAATTAAACATTTCAGCAACATTTAGCATTTTCATTTAGTTTAACTTCATATACAAAAATAAACTGAAATAAGGAATAAAACTACATAGACATTAATCTAATAAAATGACAAAAACAAAAGAAAATGGAAATTAAATATATACACAAAGAAAAGAAATTTATGAAAAATACAAATACTAAAGTGCATTTTATTTTAATTAATATTATTATTTAGTAAATTAATCTGTTTAATAGTGTTTCTTATTGCTTTTGTGCCATAAATACTGGAATGAACGAATGATAAATAGATAGATTAAAATAAATAAATAAATAAATAAATAAATAAATAAATAAATAAATGTTAATCTAACAAAACGACAAAAACAAAAGAAAATGGAATTTAAATATATACACATAAAAAAAAAAAAATTATAACGATAAAAAAATATTTTAAAAGTAAAAATACTCTACTAGAGTGTATTTTTTATTAATATTATTTAGTAAATTAATCTGTTTAATAGCGTTTCTTATTGCTTATGTGCCATAAATACTGGAATGAATGAATGAATGAATGAATGACAGATAGATAGATAGATAGATAGATAGATAGACAGATAAAAATAAATAAATAAATGTTAACCTAATAAAATGACAAAAACAAAAGAAAATGGAAATTAAATATATACACAAAAAGAAAAGAGATAAAAATTATAATGATAAAAAATATTTAAAAAATAAAAATCCTCTACTAGAGTGTATTTTTATTAATATTATTTAGTAAATTAATCTGTTTAATAGTGTTTCTTATTGTTTATGTGCCATAAATACTGGAATAAATGAATGAATGATAGATAGATAGATTAAAATAAATAAATTAATAAAGCACAACATAACTTTTATAGCTTGTTTCTTAGAACTTTATTCTTTAAAGGGTTGAAATGCTTTAAAAAAAAGGGTAAAAATGTTTTCGAATGGCACTTTTAAATGCATTAGTTCTAAACAAACTTTAAATGACACTGTTTGCAATAGAAACCTTTGAAATGTTTTATAAGACGAGCAACACGATCATCTTTAAGGTCAGATCCTGTCAACCTGCTGTCATGTCACAGAGCGGTGCATTAGTAACGACGAAAACTAATTAAACTAAAGCAGGTTGAATGTCTGCTGTGCGTCACCGCGGCTCGACTCAATCGCTCACCAGCAAACACGAAAACAACACTTAATGGAAGCCGAACGGAGGCTCTTCGACGTGCGTTAGTGCTTCAGATGCGCTCTAGTGAGTGAACGCAGCACGGTTTGTCCATTTCTTGCGCTCACAGCGGAAATTACAAGAGCATTATTACTGCGCCGCATCTCTCTGGATCTGCTGATTAAAAGCAGCAAAACACCAACAAGAAGAGAACATGACATACGGCTGCAACAAACTCCTATAATCAATACTAGAGACACGGTCAGAAATGTGCTTCTCCATTAAATGGTAATTTTCATCCCTTGGACTGATTTTCCATGGGCATTTGTAAGGGCACGTTTTATTAATATTACATGTAATAAATGTCAACAAAAAATATCATTTTGTCTTGTTTTCCAGTAGAAATATGTAAACATACATTTACTGGAGAAGCAAGATAACCTAAGATATTAGGTTTCGTTTTATGAAAAATGTGTCAAAATTTAGGCTTAAAACAAGAAAAAAATATTTGCTACTTGAGTTATAAATATAAATTTAATTCAAAGAGAAAACAAAATTATTTTCCTGACCTCGTTGCCAGATTTTTATTTTATTTATTTTTTCTCCATGTTTTAAGCAAAAACTCACATTTTGTTTCTTATGTAAATGTATCTTGACATATTTTATTAGGATATTTAAGATGAATTATTTATTAGGATTATTTAGGATATTTTATTTGTACTGGAAAACAACACAAAAATACTACGGATGAAAGTAATTTTTTGCCATAATAATAAAAAACAAAAAAAAAAACAAAAAAAAAAATGAATTACAGGAATGTTACAACAAAAATCATTATTGTTTGTTGATTACTGCTCTTACCATTCTTGTATTTTTTTTTTTTTTTTTTTAAATATCTACAAATATCTAAACATTCTTAAATCAACTTGAGAAGCAGAATGATTTATTATCTCAAGTTTTTTCTGAAATATGTATCAATTAAGCAAATTTAATAACAAGAACAAATGAAACTCAAGAACGAATGAGCTCAGAAAAATAATTTTACAACAAAAAATAATTTTGAATAATTAATATTAATATTAATTAAATGATAAAATGTACAAAAAATTATATTTTTAATTAATTATTGCTTTTGATATTAAAATAATAATTCATTTTGATTAACAGAATGCATTGCAAAAGAAAAAAAAAAAAATATGAGCAGATCTAGACAGCTTTGATCACAGGAATAAATCACATTTTAACAGATATTCACATAGAAAACAGTTATTTTGAATTCTAATAATATTTCAGATTTTTTGCTGTATTTTTGATTAAATAAATCCAGCCTTGAGGCTTCTTTCAAAGATATATATTTATTCACACATATTGCTGCCTTACCAAAAAGTTATAAGATTCTGAAAACTAATTAATAAAATAAAATAAAAAAAAAAATAAAAAAAAAAAAATTGTAAAAGCTTGGTGCCTTACCATGGCAGCAGGTAAAGTTATGGGATTCTGAAACTAATGTATGTATAAATAAAATAAAAAATAAAAAATAAAATAAAATAAAATAAAAATTAATTTTTTAAATACCATGGGATTAGGTAAAGTTATAAGATTCTGAAAACTAATGTATAAAATAAAATAAAAATTAAAATAAAATAAAATAAAATAAAATAAAATAAAATAAAAATCAAGAAGCAAAAGCTACTTAAAGTTATGAGATTCTGAAAACTAATTTATAAAATAAAATAAAATAAAATAAAATAAAATAAAAGCAAAAGTTTGCTGCCCTACAATGACAGGTAAATTTGTAGGATTCTAAAAATGCATTTATTAATAAATAAATAAATAAATTAATTAATTAATTAAAATAGTAAAAGCTTGCTGCCTTACCATGGCAGTCGGTAAAGTTATAGGATTCTGAAAACCAATTTATAACATAAAAATAAAATAGAAAAAATATTATTGTTAATTAATTATTGCTTTTGATATTGTAATAATAATTATTAATGTTGATTAACGAAATGCACTGCAAAAGAAAACAAACAAACAAACAAAAATAAATCTTTGATCCAATATAAGCAGATCAAGAATTTTCTTTCAACTTCACTCATAGATCAGATTATTTGCATCTCGAATTTAAAGACATTTTTGCTCTTTTTTTGCCCCAAGCACCTGTAACTTCCAACCCCGGATGGAAATTTAAATAAGAGGCTGAAACCTCAAATCCTCCTAAAATACAGACTAAAAAAAATCATTTTTTGCAGTGTAAAACAAACAAAACTCATATATATTCATAACAGGAATGTCATGACACAAATCATAGTTGATTGTTGCTTTTGATCTTCTAAAAATGGTTAACAGTGCAAAAAAACAATCCATAAACATAAATCTTTGATGCAACACGAGCAGATCGACCTTTTCGTTTCATTTCCAGATTTCACTTAAAATTGCAACACATGTAATAGATTTCCTCTAATGGTGCACGGGACCATTTCTGTGGCTTTTTCTTGAATTCAGAGGCATTTTGTTGCATTTTTTTGCCCTCAAGCACCTGCAATTTAAACGAGAAGCTCGAAGCGGCCAAGAACGCGGATGCAAAAATCAACCTCCCATTATCCAATTGATCAAGAGCCGCGCAGGAAATCCACCGATCATTCCATTAGCGGCAGGACGCGAGAGGACGGGCGTATTTAGCGGCCCTCGGAGGAGCGACGGCGTCGGACGTCACCCTAAAGCGACCCGCATTAGCCCGCGGAGGCCCGGCGGATCGGGTGTCCTCCATTAATCTTCTTTAAACGGCGGGATATATCGGGCGCATTCCAGGCCATCATTAGCGTTGGGTTTTGATGTTGCGCTCATTCATCACGGGCCGAGGGGTCGTGATTACCGTCGCTACGAGTTCTGCTGACGTTAAACAAATGCTGCGAGGAGTTCGGGGCGATTCGGCACATTACTGCGCCGCTTATGTGTAATTATCTCAAGTGGGCTGAAATACATTAGCGGCGGATCAGACTTCCCATGAGGAGCGCATGTGACCCCGAGAATCCAAATGTGCTTTTTAGTGCAATTCAACACCATAAATACGGCTGGTGAAATACATACTGCATGTTTTTACAGTAACATCTGCTAGTGAACTTGTCGCTGCATATATAAGATCGTGTTAATCACAGTCTGTTTCTGTGATTTCAAGGCTTTAGAGGTCGAAGTTTGCGGTGAAGAAGCATCATGTGTCTGTCCTTCAGGCACTTTAACTCACCGCTGCCAAAGAAACGCTAAAGTGACTTTCAGAGACGCGGCTCGTCCGGCCAAAACCTGCAGAGATGAAGTGAGGATGTTCTCGGTGTCCGAGACGACCGCTGGACTAACACCGCGTCCTAACTAGTGCTCATCTGATACGAGTTTTATTATACGCTCATTCTAATATGGTGCTTAAGAAACAGCTTTTGATGACTTTAATACTTTGTGGAAACTGTGATAGACTAAAAAAGTAGTTTTTATTCATCAAGGACGCATTACATTGATCAAAGACATTTTTATAATGTTACAAAATAATTCTATTTCAAATAAATGCTGCTTATTTGAACGTTCTATTTATCTGTGAATCCTGAAAAATAAATGATGCTGAAAATTCAGGTTTGATCACAGGAATAAAATGCATTTTAACAGATATTCGCATAGAAAACAGCTGTTTTGAATTCTAATAATATTTCTGAATTTTCAATGTATTTTTGATTAAATAAATGCAGCCATGTGAGGAGAAGAGAATTCTTTCAAAGATATATGTTGATGCATACATATTGTTGTCTTACCATGGCAGTAGGAAAAGTTATAAGATACTGAAAAGTAATTTATAAAAATAAATTTAAAAAAAAGCTGCTTCACCATGACAGTAGGCAAAGTTTTAGGATTTTGACAAATAAAGTAACAAAATAAAATACAACAAAAGAAAACAAAATAATAAAATAAAATAAAATAAAATAAAATAAAAGCTGCTTCAACGTGACAGTAGGCAAAGTTTTAGGATTTTGACAAATAAAATAACAAAATAAAATACAACAAAACAAAACAAAATAATAAAATAAAATAAAATAAAATAAAATAAAATAAAATAAAATAAAATAAAATAAAATAAAAACAGTATAAGCTTGCTGCCCTACCATGGCAGTAGACAAAGTTTTAGAATTCTGAAAAATAAAATAAATAAAATAAAATGAAATGAAATGAAATGAAATGAAATAAAATTAAATTAAATAAAAATTAAAAAAAAAATGTAAAAATTAAACAGTAAAAGCTTGCTGCCTTACCATGGCAGCAGGTAAAGCTATAGGATTTTGAAAACCAATTTAAAAATAAAATAAAATAAAATAAAATAAAATAAAATAAAATAAAAACAGTATAAGCTTGCTGCCCTACCATGGCAGTAGACAAAGTTTTAGAATTCTGAAAAATAAAATAAATAAAATAAAATGAAATGAAATGAAATGAAATGAAATGAAATGAAATTAAATAAAAAATTTAAAAAAAATGTAACAATTAAACAGTAAAAGCTTGCTGCCTTACCATGGCAGCAGGTAAAGTTATAGGATTTTGAAAACCGATTTAAAAATAAAAAAATAAAATGAATTAAAATAAAGTAAAATAAAATAAAATTAAATAAAAATTTAAAAAAAAAGGTAACTACTGCTTCATGATGTCAGTAGTCAGGCCTAAAAGGGAAAACTAAAAATGGCCTCATAACGCTACATGGGCGTCTCATCCAGTACGTCTAGCGGTCAGGTTGTTCATGTCATTCGGTTTGACTGTTTGCCCCGCCGCCCGTAATCGACACAGCTGCATGTAATGACGTGTGATGCTTCTGACGGCAGTGATTTTCTCAGCGCTGGTGTCCATGGGAAAGGCAGGGCCAGTCGTGTGGTCGGCGTTTGGGCAGCGGCTCAACACAAACACACCGCAACGCCGTCATTTAAGAGCACCGCTGACCCCCAAATCTACTCCTGAAGGCCTTTACACTTAAAACACTGAAGCAAATCTCTGTTCTGTCGTTCGGTGGGAGGAGAGCGGCTAATAAAAGCCAAATGTGCGTTCATGACTCCGAGCAGAAGAACGGCTCATCGGAGGAGTTTCGCTCTGTCACGCGGTTACATCTAACATTACGTTTGGCAGCGCGTGCAGCTATTGTTCGCTCGCTGTAATCGCTCAGCTCTGTCCTTCGGTCTCGGCGGGCAGTAATTACCCAAAGCGGCCCGTGATTCAGCGCGTGAACACATGCAGCTGTCGCAGCCTTTGTTTCAGGGATCAGAGGCTTTATCTGCCATCGGCACTGTATGATCTGGACCACAGACTGCCGGAGATCAACGATGGGACTGACAACGTGCGTTAATACGGCTTCAATGGACTGTACGGACGCAAACACACTCCAGACATGAAATACAGACACAAAAGATCGACTGAGACACGACTTGAGCGCCGTTCTCTTGTGCAAACAGAGGAGAAGACATTAAAAATCATAAACCTGGACATATATAGAAAGCTGTAGGATTTTCATTGACAAATAAATACAGAATATGTAAAAGAATGCTGCCTTGTCATCATTGCCAAGATTTTGCAACAAACAAACAAATAAATGAAAAAGACTGCAGCTTCAAAAGATTGAAAAAGTTGTTTGATAAATAAAATAAAATAAAATGCTTTACCATTACAGTAATTAAAATTACTACAATTAGGTTTTAAGATTTTAAAAACTAAAATAAAATGAATGAAGGAAAGAATGAACAAATAAATAAATAAATGCCTGTTGCTTCACCATTACAGTAGACAAAAGTTTTAGGATTTTGAAAAATACAATAAAAGAAAATAATAATAAAAAATAAATAAATGAAATAAAAGCTGCTTCACCATGAAAGTATGCAAAGTTTTAATATTTTGACAAATAAAAGAAAATAATAAAAGAAAATAAAAAATTAAATAAAAGCTGATTCACTATGGCAGTAGGCAAAATGTTAGGATTTTGAAAAATACAATTTTAAGATAAAATAAAATAAATAAAACAAAAATAAAATAAAATAAAAGCTGTTTCACCATGACAGTAGACAAAGTTTTAGGATTTTTAAAAATACAATAATAAAAAAATAATAATAATAAAATAAAATAAAACAAAATAAAATAAAAGCTGCTTCACCATGTTTTTTTTTTTATTTGTCAAAGGTTTTAAGATTTTGACAAATAAAATAAAATAATGAAAGAAAACAAAACAAAATAATAAAATAAAATTAAAAATTAAAAATAAGCTGATTCACTATGGCAGTAGGCAAAGTGTTAGGATTTTGAAAAATACAATTCCAAAATAAAATAAAATAAATAAAACAAAAATAAAATAAAATAAAAGCTGTTTCACCTTGACAGTAGAGAAAGTTTTAGGATTTTTAAAAATACAATAAAATAAAATAAAATAAAAATAAATAAATAAATAAAATAAAATAAAATAAAATAAAACTAAATAAAATAAAAGCTGCTTCACCATGTTTTTTTTTTTAATTTGTCAAAAGTTTTAAGATTTTGACAAATAAAATTAAATCATGAAAGAAAACAAAACAAAATAATAAAATAAAATTAAAATTTAAATAAAAGCTGATTCACCATGACAGTAGGCAAAGTTTTAGTATTTTGAAAATAAATAAACAAACAAATAAATAAATAAATAAATAAATAAAAATAAAATAAAATAAAAATGCCTGCTGCTTCACCATTACAGTGAGCAAACTATTAGGATAAAATAAATTATAAATATAATATAATTATATAATAAAATGTAAATGCCTGCTGTAGGTAAAGTTTTAGGATTTTGAAAAAAATAAAAAAAATAATAATAATATTATATATATATACCTGCTATATATATACCTGCTGCTTCAACATTACAGTGGGTAAAGTTTTAGAATTAAAAATGTAAATATTAAAGAATTAAAGAATATAAAATGTAAAATCCTGCTGCTTCACAATGACAGGTAAGAAAAGGTTTAAGTTTAAAGGTTTAAGGAAAAATAAAATTAAAATATAAAAATATAAATAAAGAAAAATGTAAGTTTTAGATTTTTTAAAAAATATAAAATAAAATAAAATAAAATAAAATAAAATAAAATACAAAATAAAAAATAACCATAAATGGAAAAACTGACTGTGTAAGAAGACTAAAGGTTAAAGTTCATGTCCATCATGGCGCCCCCGTAACCCTGACAATGCAGCGTTTCTGAACACGACATCAAGCTCCTGAGGCCTGAAGTGTTCATGTTTCCTAACCCTAACCCTAACCCTACAGATGGAAACAAAACGAAGCGCATCCAAACTCATCTGAGTCTTACCGTGATCGGTGATCTTGCAGGACACCAGATAGAGCTCCTTCAGACTCCGACCCTCTTTAGCGATGATCTCCACACACCTGCAGACAAACACACAGCAGAAGTTCAGCGAGGGTCTGCGCTCATCCGCACGCGCTCGTTAATCAAAGCAGGTGCAATTCCATCACCTGAGCGTAATTACATCACGCTCTCCTCAAACCCAACCGTTAAACGTGACGCACCGCCGGCCCTTTCTTCTCCACTGATCTCATATCTGCACCTCAAAAGCGTTTGGGAAGAAAATTAATAATTTAATTGAATCGACTCTGATTAAAAACTAAAAGGGCTTTCAGATGGGAAAAGCCTCCGTGCTGAAACTGCCAATGCTGCGACTTCAAAGACACGTCGGCGGATGTGAAATTGTTGCACGCGTGATGGAGAAGAGCAGGACAATCACAGCAAACCTGCAAAAACTGACCCGTCTGAACTTTTAGAGCAACATTTATTCCTCAGAGAGTTCAGCCTTCAGACGTACGGCTTATACAAACGCTCTTCTGATGTACATGATGTGTAGAATCAGTGGAAATGAACTGAGGACCTCAATCACAGTTGCATTCATGCATTTGACAGACGCTCACATCTAAAGCAAAAATGCATGCAGGAAAGCTTTGGTTTATAGAGCATGTGCATATGTTCAGCATACAGGACGCATCACAAGATTCAACAGAAATATTAAGAGAAAATTCAGAGTACAAGACTGACTCATCAGTTTGCGCATCTCTGGGAATCAAACACACAAACCCGGTGCTGCTGACTCGAAACGATAAAGGTGACGGGTGTTGGGTTTTGCTAAAATGCATTTTAAAAATTGATTTCAAAATATATATTTTTTATTTTCATTGTTTCACATCATCAGCTGCCATCAGCTGAACTAAACCAAAAGAAATCGACCTCTCCTTATACACAAAATAGACAATTTCCAAAACATACTACATTACTAAATACTAAGAGGACAAAAATAAAATAAAACAAAACAAAACAAAATACAATAAAATACTACTCCTTTGCCATGACAATGGGCAGATTTTTACAATTTTGGGGAAAAAACTAACAAAATAAAACTAATAAAACTAACAAAAAAAATGAATGAATGAATGAATGAATGAAAGAAAGCAAATACACTAAATGCCTGTTCACTATGCAAAGTTAAAATTTAATAAAATAAAAGCAAAAGATAGCTGCTTCTTATTGGCAATAGGCAAAGTAAATAAACAAAATAAAACATAAATAAATACATAAACAAAGGGAAAAACAAATGACAAAAACACACAAATAAATAAATAAAATGATGTAAACAACTGCTGTTTTACCATGACAGTAGGCAAAGGTTTAGGATTTTTTTTAATAAAAAAAAAAATAAATAAAATAAAATAAAATAAAATAATAAATAAATAAATAAATAAATAAATAAACACAAATAAACAAAAAAAATGATGTAAACAACTGCTATTTTAGGTGCTGTTTTTTTTTTTATAAAAACTAAACAAATAATGCAAAGTTAAAGTTTAATAAAAAAAAGTAAAAGACTGCTGCTTCTTAATGACAGTGTTAAGATTGTGAAAAATAAAATAAAACATAAATAAATAAATAAATAAATAAAAGGTAAAAACTAATAAAAAAAACCCACACAAATAAATAAATAAATAAAATGCTGTAAACAACTACTGCTTCACCATGACAGTAGGCAACATTTTAAGATTTTTTAAAATAAAAAATAAATTATATAAAAAAATAAACAAATAAATAAATAAACGTAAAATAAAATACTACTGCTTTACCTGCATGAAAAACTGTAAGATTCTAAAAAAAAATTCTTACATTTATTTTTTTTTTTTTTAATTTTGAAAACTCTTAAATCTTCACAAAAAATAAATAAATAAATAAATAAATAAATAACAAAATAAAATAAACAAATAAATAACAGGTAAAAGCAGCTGCCTAATGCTTCAGCCTGCAATATTAAAGTTAACATTTTATAAAATAAAAGTAAAAACTGATGCTTCACAATAAATTAAATTAAATAAAATAAAACAAAATTCTACTCCTTTCCCATGACAATGGGCAAACTTTTAAGATTTTAAGGGGAAAAAAAACTAATAACATAAAACTAATAAAACAAACAAAAAAATGAATGAATGAATGAATGAATTAACTGAATGCCTGTTGCTTCATTATGCAAAGTTAAAGTTCACATTTCATGAAATAAAAGTAATAAAAAGCTGCTTCTTAATGACAATAGGTAAAGAGGTAAAAACAAAAAAACAAAAAACAAATAAATAAATAAAATAATGGGGAAAAACTAATGAAAAAAAGACAAATAAATAAATAACTGCTGCATCACCATGAAAGTAGGCAATTTTTTAGGATAACAAATAAACAAAAAAATATAAAAGAAAATAAAAGAAAATAAAACAAAATTCTACTCCTCTGCCAAGACAAGGAGCATGGCAAATTAATGACAAATGAACAGATCTCAAACAAATTATATATTATACACACATACACATTTTTTTTTATATAATTATAGGAAAATAAATAAAGGCATACCTGACTTGATAAGACTTTTTTTTTTTTATTTAATTTTGTAATATTTTATTTCTGTTTTGAAATTACATTTCAAAATTTAATTACATTTATTTTCTTAAACAGTTTTAGTTTTGGTTAACTATAATAACCCTGATGTGAGCACACGTATGATTTAAAAGCATGTAATTTGCTGTAAATAATGCAGCTTTTATCTTACTGTAGGCTGATCGTCTGAAATCACTCTCATTACGGCGGTTCGCTCTCACTAATTCCCCTTCCTGCGGCCATGACTCAAGGCCGTGATGTCCAATAAAGGGACATTAAAGTAGTTTCCATGACGACAAAGACACTCCACCGTCAGCCAATTAGGCTGAGAGCAGCGGCGGGCGAGCGAGGGATGCTCAGACAGAGAGAGAGAGAGAGAGAGAGAATGATTCGACTCGCCACAACAATCAGGACAGACGAGTAAAAACACACTGATGATGATGAAGACACATCTTCATCACGCCTCCGCAGCCTTTGTGTGTCATTAGCGTGTTTACTTTAATCAGAGCGGCTGATTGGTGACTGACAGCATCGGGAATCAAAGTCCAGCTCCACGCAATGGAAACACACGGACTCGCGACACTGTTATGATTAACCAAAGTTAATTTCGTTTATATTGATATCAAAACAATGTGATTATGATGATTCAACAGCTGTATTTACTAGCAGATCTGTCTCCAATCATGTCAACTTAAGTCAATCACCTTCACTAACTCACCAGTAACGCCTCCAACCACAATCATCATTAACCAAACACACACATAAACCACTTCTGTCGTGTCTGACCTGCTTTGTGTATTTCAGTCTCGCCTGTCGCTCTCAAACTTTTCTTTTGTTCAAACGTTTGGTCTCACTCTATGACCGCACAACCTGGGTTATTACACTAAACTAAACTAAAAATACAATTGCTAAAAATAAAATAACTAAAATAAAAACACTTGAAGTAAAATAAAATAAAAAAAAAAAAAAAAAAAAAAAATACAAAATGTAAACTTATTTTACTTCAGCTAGTTTCCAAAGTGACATTTCTCGTTTTAATTTAGCTGAAATTGACTAAAATAAAAAAAAAAAACTGCAAAAAAAGTAAAGGTTACTTAAAAATGACTAAACATTTCCCATTTTAATTGAGCTGAAATTAACTAAAATAAAAATGAATAAAAACTGCAAAGAAAATAAAATTTTGCACTAATATTAGATATAGAGGCCCAAACCTGCAGAAAAAATATTAACCAAAATAAAGAAATGAATAATAATAATAATAATAATAATAATAATAATAATAACAACAATAATAATGAATAAATAAAATGTAATTATGTGAAAATAAATAGGGCCAAACATTACTTTTTTTTTTTAAGTACTAAAATGACAAAAAATTTCTCATTTTAATTCAGTTGAAACTGACAAATAAAAAAGAATAAAAGATGTAAAAAACAAAACAAAACAAAACAAAAAAACTACTAAAAATGACTAAACATTTCTCAAACTGACTAAAATAAAAATGAATAACTGCAAATCAATTTTTAAAAACTACTAAAAATGAGTAAACATTTCTCATTTTAATTTAGTTCAAATTTACTAAAATAAAAATGAATAAAACCTGCAAAGAAATTTAAAAAACTACTAAAATGACTAAACATTTCTCATTTTAAATTTAGTTGAAATTGACAAATAAAAAAGAATAAAAGATGTAAAGAAATTTTAAAAACTACTAAAAATGAGTAAACATTTCTCATTTTAATTTAGTTAAAATTTACTAAAATAAAAATGAATAAAAACTGCAAACAAATTTTAAAAACTACTAAAAATAACTAAACATTTCTCATTTTAATTAAGTCAAAATTAACTAAAATAAATAAAAAACTGTAAAGAAATTTTAAAAAATACAAAAAATGACTAAACATTTCTCATTTTAATTTATTTAAAATGTAATAAAAATGAATAAAACCTGCAAAGAAATAAAAAAAAAACTACTAAAATGACTAAAAATTTCTCATTTTAATTCAGCTGAAACTGACAAATAAAAAATAAAAGATGTAAAGAAATTTTAAAAACTATTTTGAATAAAAACTGGAAATTTAAAATCTACAAAAAATTAATAAACATTTCTCAATTTAATTTAGCTGAAATTAACTAAAATAAAAATGAATAACTGCAAATAAAATTTTAAAAACTAGTTAAAATGAGTAAATTTTTCTCATTTTTATTTAGTTGAAAATGACTATAATAAAATGAATAAAAACTGCAAAGACATTTTCAAAAACTACAAAAAAAAATGACTAAACAGTTCTCATTTTAATTTAGTTTAAACTGACCAAAAAATAAAAGAAATAATGTTAAGAAATAAATAATGACAGCTCTAATGTTATTTTTATTTGTTATTTAATTGTGTTTAATTGAATAAATATAAAGTTACATAAAAATTAATAATTATTTAATATGTTGTAAAAACGAATAGATAAATATAAATTAATTTAATAATATTTAATTATATGTGTAATAAATATGAAATATTTTAAATAATTTGTATTAATTGTAATAAATATAATTAAATAAATAAATAAATAAATTCATGAACATTGGATTTAATGATTTAATTGCATTTATTTTATTGTTTTTTTTCTTGCCGTATCAGCAAAAAAGACTTTTGTCATGGCAAAATTAAGTACTTCAATAGCAAAATGATACAATAAAAATTGCACATGCTCTCAGTTCCTTAATGAGTGAGTCTTGATCTCCCAGATTCAGAGCTGAACTGCATTAAACACACAGGCGCTGTGTGAACGGCCCTCCTGCTGAAACTTATTCACAGTTCATGAGGAGCAGCCGGAGATCAGAGGAGCGGAGCGGGACGGAGCGGGACGGAGCGGGACGGAGCGGGACGGCAGGTGTCCGTGTCACCGCAAAGACAATAATAAAGCCATTAGGTGTCGCACATCAGATGTGTGCCGACGCCCCCTGACACCCGCCGCCACCAATCAGAGCGCAGAACAGATGTCCAGTGAGTGACCTCATCAGTCAGCAGCGTGAGACGCAGGACAGACGCTCAAGGACAGCGAGACACACTCGCAGACGGACCGTCAGTGCATAACCAAAAACACAAACGCATCAGCGCTTCACAGACCAAGATTATCAGACTTACTGCTAGATTTGACAACATTTCATAACACATAAATTCATTTACAGTCTATATTGTGATCTCCACATACTGTACTAACACATTAATGATCCTGCTTTAAAGGGCCGGTACAGCTATTATTACTGATCAGAATTACATTATCCTCTGTGCAAAAACAAGCTCAGATTTATTTTGGAGTGAAGACATCTTTCAAAAATAATAACAACATCAATTAACATTTATTAATTGTAATTTGTATTTAATTCTTACTTATAAATACTTGTATATGAATAATTACTTGTATAAAATTAATATTTTGTACAATTTAATTATTACTCATATATTAATATTTATTACAAGTAATATTTATTAATTATTATTATTATTATTATTATTATTATTATTATTATTATTATTATTACTATTATTACTACTACTACACTCTAAATATAAATAAAAAAATGATAAAAACTGATTTATAAATATATAACATTAATATTTATTATTGTTATTTTATTTCAAGTTACGTACATACACTTTAAGAGACCTTTCAAAAATAAAGGTAATATTTATTAATATTTATTTAAAATAATGATAATTTTGAAAATATAACATGGTAATACTTATTTTTAATAATCAATCTTACATTGCTTTATTTTTTATATTTTGTATTATTTATTTCTTATTTTATATAGTAGTAATAATTATTATTATTAAAAATTATCTTAATAAATAAATATAAAATAAATAAAATATAGACCACATATTTATTAATATTTATTTAAAATAATGATCATTTATTATTACTATTACTATATTCTAAAAGTGAACCAAAAAATAAAATACAGATATAAAATAAATAAAAAATACATTTAACACGGTAATATCTATCATTAATTATCACCATGTTAATATTTATAATACATAAATAAAAAATAAAAATATTGAAAATATAACATGGTAATACTTGTATTTTTATTTTTTCTTTTATACAACAATAATAATAATTATAAATTATCTTAATAAATAAATATTAAATAAATAAAATATAGACCTCTTTACTAAATAATTAGAATATTTATTCATAATTATGAATAGTAATTTTATTAATTATTACTAGCTACTATATTCTAAGTGAACAAAACAAAATAAAAAAGAAATTAAAAAATTAAAAAAGAAAATAATATAACATTGTAATATTATTATCACAATTTTAATATGCATAATAATTAAAAATAAATAAAAATATAAAAAATATTACATTGTAATACTTGTTTTACAAAATCTAGATGCAAAATAAAATCTAAATTAAAAAAGAAAATAATATAACATTGTAATATCACAATTTTAATATATGTAATTTAAAAAAATAATTAAAATATTAAAAATATAACATTGTAATACTCGTTTTATTAAAAAATAGTACATTGCTACATTTTTAATATTTTTTCATTATTTATATTTTATTTGATAACAATTATAAATGATCTTTATAATACAAATAAAATAAATAAAATAGAGATGTTTTCCGGTTGTTTTAACCAAGCTCACTAAACTTATTTATTTTCTGTCAGACACTTTGATGTGTGACCTCAGTAAACAAACGTACAAATGAAACCATTTTCTAAAGCACATAATGAAGAAATATTTCTAAACTCATGCTTTATAAAACTGTAAAACAAAGCAGCATCTGAATGCGTCTCGCAGACGGCGGTAACGTTCACACGCAGCAGGAGCGACGCCGCCATCGATGTTTAATAAGAAACATTAGTGTGTCGCTCCTCACATCTTCACAAGACGACGAGACCGACACAACAATAAGAACGGCGCATAAAGAGCCCATTTATCACAAAAGAGCCAGACAGACGCAAACCCACAGACGGGTCAAGACAGAAAAGTGGAATTCAGCGAGCAGAAAAACCCATTTAAGACGCAAACTCAAGGCTGCGCTTCTTCCATTCAACACAAACTACCTGAAACGCCATTATAACACAACAAAACCCATCAAATCTGCTCCTGACAGACTCCAAACTAAAACAAAACAAACCGAAGCGCAGAGAGACTCAAGGTCTGGAACGAGCCAATAGAAACGCAAACGACCGGAGTCTTAATGAAATGGAGGGGCGGATCAGACGCAGAACGCTTTACCAAATTATTCCTGCTGTAAATTTCTTTTTATACGTCCTAATAAAGCCTTTTATACATGACTGGAAATGTTGTGCTTGTCAAATGTTTTTTGTCTTTGACTCTTGTGTATTGTTCACACATAAAATCAGCTTTTATGACAAAGGAGAACCAGAAGAGCTTTTATCAAATATTCACTGCGTTTGTGCAATCTTTCGGATAAAATCAACAGGAAAAATATTTGAGAAATTCCTTAATGTTAAATACTTGTAATAATATATATATATATATATATATATATAACAATACAGATTTATAAATTATTTATAAATTATAAAACATAAAAACGTATAACATTAATATTTATTATTCTTATATATATATATACACATACACACATACACTAAGTTATCCTTCAAATATAAAGATAATATATATTAATATTTATTTAACGTAATCATAATTTATTTTTACTATTATGGTTTTCTAAAAGTGAACAAAACAAAATACAGATATCAAATAAATGAAATAATTAATGTTAAATACTTGTAATAATATATATATATATATTTAACAATACAGATTTAGAAATTATTTATAAATTATAAAACATAAAAATGTATAACATTAATATTTATCATTCTTATTACTAATATATATATATATATATATATATATATATATATATATATATATATATATATATATATACATACACACACACACATACATACACTAAGATATCCTTCAAAAATAAAAATAATATTAATTTATATTTATTTAACGTAATGATAATTTATTTTTACTATTATGGTTTTTTAAAAGTGAACAAAACAAAATACAGATATCAAATAAATAAAATATAAATAAAAAAAAAGTTTTATGAAATAAAATATTCACTGTTTATGCAATATTTGGGATAAAATCAACAGGAGAAATATTCTTTAGAAATTTCTTAATACTTATAATAAATAATATCTTAACAATACAGATCATAGATATAAAACTAGATATTATTCTGCACTTTCAGGCTTTTGTTAAAATTTTGAGCAATGCTCAAAAGAAAAAAAACCACATTTAAAATAATCCTACATCAGTGCAACAATGAAGAAGTGTTATTTATAGAGATATCATAGTTTTTATTAATATTTTGCATTTGTTTAATTTTTTTTTATTTTCTGTTTTTATTTTACTTTTTTAAACTAATTTAGTTTTGTCCATTTTTTTTGGTTTTAAATATCAGTCTACCTTTTCAAATGTTTTTACTTCAGTTTTAATTATTTTAGTACATCAAATTAAACAAACAAACAAACCCAAAAAAGTAATTTAATTGTGTTTTTTCATTTCTATTTTCTTATATGTCTATATTGTTTATATTAATTTTTATTTCATTTTATTTATTTTCAAATTAAACTAAAAGAAAATGAGAAAGTTAATGTAATTTACAGTAGTTGTGGGTTTTGTCATTTTTATTATTATTATTTATAGCTTTTTAAAATTTTTATTACAGCTTTAATTATTTTAGTACATCACATTTTTATGTCTATATAGTTTTCATTTTTGAATTTTTTAGTTTTAATTATTTTAGTACATTAAACTAAAAGAAAACGAAAAGGTTAATGTAATTTACAGTAGTTGTGGGTTTGTCATTTTTATTATTATTATTTACAGCTTTTTTATTTCAGTTTTAATTATTTTAGTACATCAAATTATTAAATAAATCTTACATTGCTTTATTATTGATATTCTGTATTATTTACCTTTTATAATAAATAAAATAAATATAAAATAAATACAATAAAGACATCTTTCCAAAATAGTTATAATATTTATATTAGTAGTATTATTAATTATTACTATAAACTTTATTCTAAAAGTGATTTTTTTTATATTTTGTATTATTTATATTTTAAATAATAATTATAAATTATCTTTATAATAAATAAAAAAAAAACAACAGACATCACAATTACAATATTTATTAATAGCAATGTTTTTTTTTTTTATTACTAGCTCCTACATTCTAAAAGTGAACTAAACAGACATAAAATAAACAAAATCTAAATTAAAACAGAAAATGATATAACATGGAAATATCTATTATAATATATATATATATATATATATATATATATATATATATATATATATATATATATTTCATTTTTATTTCTAATTACTAACTATTATTTTTAATGTTAGCACATCAAAAACTAAAAGAAATAAAATGTAAATAAAAATACACACAACACTGTAATATCTATCATTAATTGTCACCATTTTAATATATATATAAAAAATATATAAAACAAATAAAAAATATTGAAAATATAATAGTAATACTTGTTTTTAATAATCAATCTTACATTGCTTTATTTGTAATATTTTGTATATAATAATAATAACAATTATAAATGATCTTAAAATATAAACCAGATTTGGTGGCTTTACGCAGTCCTGACTTGTTCATGATAAATTTATTTACGGGTGTAGGAATAATATAATAAAATAAATAAAATTAAGTAAATAAATTAATTAATTTTAAAAAAGTAAAAATGAAAAACAAAATTAAATAAAACTTAAAATTAAATTACATAAAAAAAAGACAAAATAAAAAGCAAAGTTAAACAAATAAAAAATAAAATATTAATATATATTTCTTTTTAATAAATACATTTTAAAAAGTAGAAATAAAAAATAAAGCAAAATAAAAAAGCGAAATTAAACACCTAAAAAAGTAATAATAACAATTATAAATGATCTTAAAATATAAACCTCTTAATAATTATATTATTTATTCATATTTATTAATAGTAATCTTTATTTCTTAATTATTACTAGCTACTATATTCTAAAACACAGCTACAAAATTTAATATTTCTTTATGTTTTATTCATTTTTATTTCTGTTTAGTTATTTTAATACATCACTAAAAGAAAATGAGAACAAGTTTTAGTAATTTTCTTGTCAATTTTTATTATTCTTATATCTATATTATTTTAATTAATTTTTGTCATTTTAGTGCATTAATTTAAACCCAATTAAAACCAAGTAACTTGATTCAACTAGCTAAAAAAAAAATAAAATAAGTTTAAACTTTTTTTTAAATATTTTATTTTATTTCAGTTTTAAGAAACATCTGAAATTTCAAACAAAAAAAAAATTTTAAGAAACAAACATTATTTTATGGTGTATTTTAGATCACTACAATATAATAATCCTGTGATAAAGTAGATCTAATGTTAACAAACCACAACAAAAACAAAAATGTGCAGTCGTATACTGTGTTATTGTAAATATTTGTCTCATTAAAGTTCTTGCCTCATTTAAAACAAGCTGAGGTGTAATAAAAGTGTTGCGATGATGAACAGCTCATTCATCAGGAGTTAACAGACGTTATCGGATCGCTGTTGTCTTTTCCGCGAGACTCTGCCGAGCGCATCTGAAGTTTCCCAAATGAGCCATCGAACGGCCCTGTTTGTTATTTCCATCCAATTAAAAGTGAAGGCCACGTTTGATTGACTTCAGCAACTTCCACAAAGAGCTGAACTCAAACGAGACGCTGTTTACGGAGACACCGGGCCGAATCCGTCCCTCCGGAGAAACGCAACGAAACCGCGTCCGTCACGCGACGCGACCGACCGCTAATCGGCACGAGCTCTGATCGCCGCCGCTTATTTTAATGAGAACACGGGCAGCGATATTAGCGGCGTGTTCATTAGGCTAATGGATATGAAGAGCCGGAGAAAACAAGGTGAAATATAGAAGAGAACGAGGTAAGAGCTTCAGCCTGACATGTCATTTCCACATACCTCGACAGAGAGCAGGTTCTTCAATTATACGGCCTGCTTTTAATTACAGCAAATATGCCTCAGATGTCGGGCCACGATAAAAATGAACATCCGCCCATTACACTACAAGCTCTCTCAAACTAATTAGTGTTCATTACCTTCAGCGCTTCAATAGCAGGAGAAAAAACAAAGAGCTTTAACGGCATGATCAACAGGTAACTGAACACATTTTTACCCCAGTATATGAGCGGTCATTTTTAACTTTCCTTCTTTACAAATGTTGGCTTCCTCATCAGGAAATGATGCACTTAATGAAACTCTTAAACTGTTTTATGTCTATAAATTCTCTCCGTCTCTGCTGGTTAGCAGTGAAAACAGATTTGCTGGCACGGGTTAAACGGGACGCTTTCTACACGTAATGAAGTCCCACATCATAATGTGCGTGATTTACAAGCGTCCACATTAATAACGGATCATGCAAACGGCTTAATGCAGTATTTCAAGATGCATTCAAATGTATTTAAGCAGATTTCGTTGCTTTACGCAGTCCTGACTTGTTCATGATAAATTTATTTACGGGTGTAGGAATAATATAATAAAATAAATAAAATTAAGTAAATAAATTAATTAATTTAAAAAAAGTAAAAATGAAAAACAAAATAAAAGACAAAATAATTTTTTTTAAATCAAAAGCAAAGTTAAACAAATAAAAAGTGAAATATTAAAATAAAATAAATACATTTAAAAAAAAAATAAAAAACCGAAATTAAACACTTAAAAAAGTAAAAATTAAGAACAAAATTAAATAAAAAATTAAATAAAAATTACAAATAAGATTAAAAAACAAAATAAAACTAAAAATTAAAACGAAATGCAAAATTAAACAAATGAAAAATAGATTCATCCGCAGGTGTAGGAGTAATATTATAAAATTAAATTAAATAATTAAATAAATATTAAATAAAAAAATTTTAAAATAAAAAATGAGCTAAATTATGAAAAGCTAAATTAAATTAAAAATGAAAAGCTAAATTAAATAAAAAAAACGTAAAAATGCAAAACAATTAAATAAGCAAAAAAAATGTAATTTTACAGAATAAAAATAATAGACAAAATGAAAAAAATTTGAAAAAGCAAAATTAAACAAATAAAATGAAATAAAAATTAAATAATAAAAAATACAAAAAATTTAAAATTAAATACAATTAAATTAAATAAAATAATAAAATAAAATGAAAACAAAAATTAAATAATATAATAAAATAAAATAAAACTAAATTACATAATACAAAAAAAATACAAATAAAAGACTAAAATTAAAAATTAAAAGCAAAATTAAATAAACAAATAAAAAAATCAAGAAAGAATGAAATAAATTAATGAAATAAAAAGCCATTCAGATATCATGCAAACAGCACAATACAGTGTTTCACTCTTGCCATAAAGCCCAAAATTTGCATTATTCACCCACAAGTGTAGATATAATAAACTAGAATAAAATAAAATAAAATAAAATAAAATAAAAAATAAATAAAATAAAATAAAATAAACCATTCACAGACCATGCAAACAGCACAACATAGTATTTCACTCTTGCTATAAAACCCATGCATTATTATCAATAATATGCATTAATATGCAAAATTATCATTAATAAAATGAATAAAATGAAATACAATACAATACAATAAAATAAAAAATAAAAATGAAAAATAAATTGTAATAAAAATATTATAAAATGAAAGAAACTAAACAAAAATGAAAAAAAAGAAAAGAAAAAAAGTAAAACTCAGTATTTCACTCTTGCCATAAAGCCTAAAAGATGCATTAAACCGCATTTAAACAGATTGTGTCATTTTGCGCACTCCCGTTTGGACCGATTATGCATTTATTGTATTTCGGTGACTTTTTAAACTGGATTTCAAGAGCCCATCATCTGTATTTCTGCGCTGGGAATCTCAGTAATGAATAAAAATGGCTTCATAAGAGTTCAGCTACCGGACTTGTTCAAGTCATTTAGGAAGCAGCAGCTCATAAAGGACCTTTAATGCAATTTTCCCGAAAAAGCACAAAGAGAGACGCCGAGAGGATCTTTAGACCCGAGCGACGCGGAGCCATTAGGATTCCCGTAAAACGGGCTGGAGCTTCTCCAATCCGGCGGCCAGAATCTCAAACGAACTTCCGAACGGATCGCGTTTGATCTCGCGCCAACGCGATTCGATCCTGCCGGAGAGCAAAGGAAGAAGCTGTGAAGCAGAAAAACCCCGTTTATCCCTTTTCAAGGTGAATATTCCTCTGCCACTTTCAGAGATTTCATCACAATCCCATTATCTGAACTTCACAACGAGTCTTATCGCAAAGCGTCCTCAAAACTAACTACAGACAGCCACAGGAAAAGAAGTTGAAGCAATTAATGAAGATAAATCCACAGGGATCCAATCGCACCGGCCCAGACTCAGCGACACAACCAGGAAAACTTTACAAACGATTTCTGCAATATAAAGGACATGATAAATGTTGAAATGCATCGAATTATCAGCTGCTTTCACTCGTGACTGATGTGAATCGGCTGCTGTTCGCCTGTTGGACGTGTTTCTAAAGCGATTCGGTGCGTCTGTAATGAGATCCGTCACTGAAGCGGCAGATAAACGCCTCAACTTCAGTCTGAGAGAGAACAACATTACAGAAACAGTCATATATTAACAGACAGATATACTGTACATCTCACTAAACTTCAGGAGCATGCTCATATTCTTAAAATAAAAAAAAAAAAAAAAAATCATTTTAGCACCATTAATATTTGTTTGCATTACTGCAGAATTTTCTTTTTTTTTTTTTTGCCATACTTTTTACATAAGGCAGGGCAAAAACAGTATCATGACATGTAAATTCTTAATAATATTAATAGTTAATGATAAAATAAAATGTCCCAAAATGCAAAAAAAATCATAAATTAAATTAAAAGTTATGTAAAATATAATTTCTAATTTCTTTCTTTTGGTTTTGGGGTAAAAAAAATGAGATGAAAATATAATAAAATAATATAAATACATAAAAAAAAAAAGAATCTCAATAATTTAAAGGATTTACTCAGGTAAAAGATGAAATTTATTGCATGTTGTATTCCTACGTTGTACATTGTTTTTGATAAAAGCATCTGCTAAATAAATAAATATAAATAAATAAAAGTAAATTTATTTATAATGCTAAATAAAGTTTAGATTATCACAAATAAATCCTTAATAATATTAAAGATTAATAATAATTGAGTGTTAAAATGTAAAAAAATAAATAAACAAATAAATAAATGAATACAAAATTAAACCTGTTTTAAGACGTTTTCTTAAAATAAAATAAAATAAAATAAAAAGTAAATGACAATACAAAATATAATAATAAAAAAAGTAAAAAAAAAAAAAAAAAAAAAACATCTCAATAATTTAACGGATTTACTCTGACAAAAAAAAAAAATAATAATTGTATGTTGTATTCCTACATTGTACACTGTTTTTGATAAAAGCGTCTGCTAAATAAATAAATGTAAATAAATAAAAATAATAAATACATCTATCTGTTAAATTTTTAAAGTAGGCACGCAAATAACAATATCATGACAACTAAATTCTTAAAAATATTAATGATTATTGATAACTTGTTAAAATGTGTTAAAATGCAAAATAGGTAGGTGTAGTAATAATATAATAAAATGAAATAAGTAAGTAAATAAATAAATAAATAGTAATATAATAATAAAAAAGTAAAAGCGAAGAACAATTGAATGAAAAAATTAAAAGAAAAAAAGAAAAAAAGTAAATAAACAAAAAATATAATAATAAAAAAATTAAATTACATAAAAATAAAAGACAAAATAAAATAAAAATTTTACATGAAAAGCAAAATTAAAAAAAAAAAGTATTACAATTGCAAAAGAAAAATTAAACCTGTTTTTAAGATGATTATGTAAAATATAATTTCTAATTTGTAATTTTGAGGGAAAAAATAAAATAAAATAATAAAAAGCAATGACACAGCAAAACAAAAAATATAATAAAAATGTAAAAAAAAAATCTAAATCTTAATCATTTAAAGGATTTACTCAGGTAAAAGATGAAATCTATGTTGTACATTGTTTTTGACAAAAGCATCTGCTAAATAAATAAATGTAAATAAATTAAAATAATGAATGAATGCATCTGCTCAATGAATAAAAGTCTATGACTGTCTGTCGCTGGTAAACAATGAGTGTGCAATACTCTATGATTGGTAAGTAATCAATATCTGAATGAATCTTTAAAGCACAATCAATTCTGAAACTGCTTCTTTAACTGAATAAGTGCAAAAGTTTGCTGTGATCTGTAAATGAATCCTAGTTAACAGATGAGGAGAACTAGAGCTCATGTGAAACACGACCACATTCATCCTCAGAAGCGTGACATGATACGGCCGTACTGCTCAAACACACTTCAGAGATCATACAGTACATCTATAAGAGTCAGAGCGCCGAATGAAGCTGATGGATGACATGGAGCCTCACCACACATTCGGGATTCCTCTTTGTTCCTCCAGACGAGAACAGAGAACAAACAGCGGCACATGTTTAATAGCAGACATCATATGACATGCTAAATGCTGTGAGAAACGTGAAGCGAACAGAACAGACGTCAAAGACGCCACATCAGAAAACTCTCGTGTAACACCAGCTTCGCTTCTGATGTTCTGCTGTGATGACGACACATTTATGTTCACACACAAGACGAAAGAGATCAGAGATGAGAAACACTCGCTCACGGATAATTAACCAAACAACCCATCAGATAATCTGGTCACGTAAATGGAACCGGACAATACGGCAAAAAATAACATTTAGATGTTCATTTAAGAGCGTTTGGCCAATTTAAAAATTCTGTTTAATTTTTTTTTCGGAAGTTTTAACTAGCCAACTTAAGAAAGTAACTATAACATGATTTTTTTTTTAATCTCCTATGGTGTATTATGTAAGATGTTTTCTGCTTAAAAAAAAAAAAAAAAAAAAAAAAAAAAAAACTAAGGTTGAAAATGAAGCCCCAAAAACACAGCACAAGCTAAAAATAATATAATAAAATAAACTAAAATAAAATTAACTAATTGTAAAATAAAATAAAATTGTGCCAAAATGCAAAAAATAAATGAATACATGAAATTAAACCTGTTTTAAGGCGATTATAGAAAATATAATTTCTACTTTCTTTCTTTAGATTTTGGGCTATATGAGAAAATAAAATAAAATATGATAGAAGCATCTGCTAGATAAATGTAATGTAAATTAATTTAAATAAATAAATGTAAATAAAAATAAATAAATAAATATAATAAAAATAATACATAAATAAATGCATCTGCTCAATAAATAAAAGAAGGCAGGGCAAAAAACAATATAATAATAATCCTTTTAAAAATAAAATTAAATAAAATTAAATTAAACTAAATTAATTTAAATTAAATTAAATTAAATTTAAAAAAAAAATGTGCCAAATTTAAAATTAAACCTGTTTTAAGGCGATTATGTAAAATATCATTTCTAATTTCTTTCTTTTGATTTTGGGGTAAAATATGAGACGGAATACAAAATAAATAAATTAAATTAAAATTAAAATTAAATGTAACAAAAAGTAAATGACAACAAAACAAAAAAAATATAACAAAAAAAGAAAACAAAATAAAAAAAATGTAAAAAAAAAAAAAATAAAAAATAAATCTCAACAGTTTTTTACCTAGGATTTACCTAGGTAAAATATTAAGTATATTGTATTTGTATTCCTAAATTGCACATTGTTTTTGATAAAATAATCAGCAAAATAAATAAATGTAAATAAATGAAAAAAATAAATGCATCTGCTCAATAAATAAAAGTAGGTAGGGTAAAGAAAACAATATCATAAAAATGTTTTTAAAAAATAAAATAAAATAAAATAAAATAAAATAAAATAAAATAAAATAAAATAAAATAAAATAAAATGATCAAATAAAACATTTACAAGTTGACAAATAAAATAAAACAAAACACACAGATAAATTTAAGGAAACATTAGCATTTTATTTCTATGTGTACTATAAAATAACAGTATTTTATTTAATGCTTTTTATTTTCAAATAATCGTATTATTGCATTTTATTTAGTGCAGTAATTCTATTATTACTGTTATTAATTTTTTTTTTTTTTTTTTTGGAGTTATATTTACACCATGTGCAGTTAGAGCATCAAACCAGACTGAAAAACGTATGTACCTTGTATGTGCTTCCCTGCTTATGTGTTATGTGATGTAAGTTTTGCTCACATTTTTATTTAAAACTGATATCCCTTGATTTAAAAAAAAAAAAAAAAAAATCATGGCAAAACATTACATTTGAATTCAAAAAATTCACCCAACCCTACTGTGCAAGAACCCCTCATGTGTTTCTGCTCAGATCTGCGCTTCATCTTCAGACAAACACACTTGAGAAAGCGAACGAGTCCAGCAGGGAATTCTGGGAATGTGTGTGGCGTGTGGTTTCTGCTGTGCATTAATCAGTTCATCTGGAAAGATCTTGCGGTTGTGGCATTAATTCAACCTTCACTCTCCCATTAACCCACTTCTCGACACAGAGTTTAATGAGAGACGCCACCAGGAATCAAGGCTTCTTTCATTTTCTCAGTTGCTTTTCCTCACCAAAAAATAGAGTAAAAATGTGAAATATTATTACGATTTAAAATAGCTGTTTGCTATGTGAATATCTGATCAAATGTAATTTATTTCTGTGATCAAAGATGATTTTTCAGCATCATTACAGAAGTTCATATGTTTCTACTGTAAGAATGTGACGACAACGACGACGACGACATCTTCAGTAAAACTTTCCAGAGCCACTCGATGACCTCATGCAATCAGAAGTTTCAGAGCTCGTTTGACTAATTACTGCACTCTGTTTTTCCCCAGAGATGCGCCGGTGAGGCACGCTTACTGTCGAGTCCAAGTCAACGTGAGCGTAAACCGGCCTCCAGACGTCTGGAGCAGGAAACGGTGCTTTCATAGACTTTCAAAGAGTCGTGAAGTGAAGTAAATGCAGTCTGTGACAGGAAGAGGACATTACATCAGCACCAGACACCAGACACACGCTTTCCATCAGCTCACGAAATCATATCTGCCATCGTCAGTCTCCCATCATGCACCTGCGCAGCAATCACTGATATAACATATCCTGAATAATGCACAACACAACGCAAAAATGATGGTTTCGAGTCACGGTTTAGTACGTTTTCAGTACAGCATAGGGAAAAAAGTAAATAAATAAAATTGTTGCTTTTTGTCTTTTTTATTAAAAAGCAGTTTACTGAACAAACTAAGGCTCTGTCTTAAAAAAAAAAAAATCTTGTCAATATTGCTGCAACGAGCACTTTTAGTTGTAAATAAAGCAGATTATTGGAATATGTTTTACAAAAAAAAAATACTATTTTTTGTTTTTCAACTTCAAAAGTGCAGTTTCTTTGTAACAAATTTTTTAATTACCTTTTTTTGGTTGCAAAACTTTAATTTAACTTAATTTCATTTAATTATTTTACTTTATTTTATTAAGACGTATTATATTTTATTTTAGTGAAAAAATGAACTTTCTTTGTAATTAATTGGGAAATTTACTAGCAATTAAACTGTTTCTACATCAAATTTATTTCAGTGTAATAAATATGGCTGCTACAGTTCATCCACATTAATGAATACATAAGTCTTTCTACTTCAAAATATCAAATTTCATTTAATGTGCTACTTGCTTGCAAAAAGAAACTTTTTTTGGTTGCAAAATTATCATTTTATTTTATTTTAGTGAAAAAAAAAAAACTACATTACTGTGCAGTTTCTTTGCAATTAATTGTGAAATTTACTAGCAATTTCTAAGAGTAAACTGGTTTTGGTTGCAAAATTATCATTTGTCTTTTTACTTCAAAATATCAAATTTCATTTAATGTGCTACTTGCTTGCAAAAAATAAAAAATAAAATAAAAAAATAAAAACTTTTAATGGTTGCAACATTGTCTTTTTTTATTTTATTTTATTTTACTGAAAAAAATATATATTCTTGTACAATTTCTTTGTAATTAATTGTGAAATTTACTAGCAATTTAAGAGTAAACTGTTTCTACATCAAATTATTTCAGTGTAATAAATATGTCTATTGTTATAGTCCATCCACATAAACAAATACACAAGTCCTTCTACTTCAAAATTTCACATTTCATTTAATGTGCTACTTGCTTGCAAAAAAAAAAAATTATGGTTGCAAATTTTTTTATTTTTATTTTATTTTATTTTATTATTTTAGTGAAAAAAAAAATATTATTGTGCAGTTTCTTTGTAATTAATTATGAAATTTATTAGCAATTTCTAAGAGTAAACTGGTTTTGGTTGCAAAATGATCATTTTATTCTATTCTATTATTTTATTTTATTTTGTTTTATTTATTTTGGTGAAAAAAATTACTAAATTATTGTACAGTTTCTTTGCAATTATTTGTGAAATTTACTAGCAATTTCTAAGAGTAAACTGCTTTGACATCAAATTTATTTTCAGTGTAATAAATAAGTCTATCGTTAGAGTTCATCCACATTAATGAATACATAAGTCTTTTTACTTCAAAATATCAAATTTCATTTAATGTGCTACTTGCTTGCAAAGAATAAAAAATAAAATAAAAAATAAAAACTTTTAATGGTTGCAACATTATCTTTTTTTTAATTTTATTTTATTTTAGTGAAAAAAAATATATTCTTGTCCAGTTTCTTTGTAATTAATTGTGAAATTTACTAGCAATTTAAGAGTAAACTGTTTCTACATCAAATTTCAGTGTAATAAATATGTCTATTGTTATAGTCCATCCATATTAATGAATACATAAGTCTTTCTACTTCAAAATATTAAATTTCATTTAATGTGCTACTTGCAAAAAAATAATAATAATAATAATTTTTTTGGTTGCAAAATTATAATTTTATTTTATTTTATTTCATTTTAGTGAAGAAATTTATATTATCATTCAGCTTTTTTAATAAAGTTGGACATAAAAATATATAAATATGGTACACTCACATAATGATATTTAATTTTGTTACAAAATTATATTTTTTATTTTGTTGCAAAAATTAATTATATTAACCACATTTTTTATAAAGTTGGATATATCAATATATACATCCAAACTGCACAGTCACATAAAGCAATACATACTGTACTATATAGTAAAAAACTGCTTGATTTTTGGTTTTGTGTTTTGTTTGTTTTGCAAAAATGTACATTACTGTTCAGCTTTTTTTTAAATAATTCATTTATTGATCAAATTCATTTAATTATATATATATATATACACACAAATCCCTTGATTGCAAAATGTAAACTATATTATCGTCCAGCTCTAATCTGCTAAATGCACCAACTGTATAAGGGATGAAGGTATTAAGATATTATAAACATTAACGTCATGCTGCTTTGAAACAATGTGATAAAAACTTTAACTTTGATTTTTACCTAAACACTCCGTTCAGATGAAATCACACACACGAAGGCTGAAAAACACACGAGTGCACCTGAGAAAACCTGAAACGAGAGCGTGTCGTGCTGATGAATCCTGCGCAGGACTGAATCATTGTAATGCGGCGTATTTGGCAGGACGGATCTTTTCCTGGCAACAGAACAGAACGAGAAACATTCGCTACGGGCCACCAGCAAGACCAATCCGTCATTCGTGACATCCAACGGCGCCCCGAGATCTGCAACTTTCCAGAAAGTGACAAAATTCCCACCAAATGTCCGACATGCGGGCGTGAAGCGCTGTTTGCTGCGATAAACGCTTCCATGTGCCTCCATTCACAAACCTGTAGAAACATGGTCTCTTCTGCTCAGCAAGGATGTATTTATTTGATCAAAAAATATAGTAAAATTGTGAAATATTATTACAATTTAAAATAGCTGTTTTCTAAGTGAATATCTGTTAAAATGTAATTTATTTCTGTGATCAAAGCTGAATTTTCAGCATCATTACTCGTCTTCAGTGTCACATGATCCTTCAGAAATCATTCTAATATCAAAAGAGTAACATTTATTTCAAATCGATTTACGTCCAGCTGCTCTGTTTGTAAGACTGTAAGCTATTTCCTCTAACTGTGAAAGACATTTCCTGTGCTTATCCATCTCCACCCACTGAAGATGACACAAATGAGAAAACCCGAGGAGATTCACCCACAGGATCTCCAGAAAACACTGACGTAACGCACAAACAGCAGATAAAAACACATGTGTAACGTCTCGCGTTCCTCTCAGAGATCTGAGCATTTCTATCCTGCTGTGAATGTGAACGAGTCTTTAATAACTGGCCGGTGCACAGTAATGAATCAGCAGTAGAAGCTCTCAGATATTATCGTCTGTTACCATAAACTGCGTGTCTGTGTTATTGAGCACATCTACAGCCCACAGCGTGATGGGTTATTATGGGTTGAACTACTGACCGCTGGGAATCTAGTCCTGCTGCTGCGTGTTAAAACACAGCTGAAACTCTACGATGAGCTGGACGAATCAAACCCTCACAGACACAAACATGAACACAAACATAGAGACGAGAGCGCTGACGGCACTTGCAGACACACTCAATTATTCAGCATCTCGCCTTCAGAACAAACACACGAGAGCCTGAACCGCACTGTGAACACACTAATACACACACGATCAATAATTCAATCAATGATACATGCCAAAATAATCAACACTACATACATAGCCATATTTTGAGGACATCAGAGGACGTTTTCATTGTTATATATATATATATATAGTAAATGAAGTCAAGGCTTCTTTAAAAAAAAAATACAAAAAGTATTCAGTAGGGTTTGAGTTAGTCTGTAACTAAGTCTGAAATAGTGTTTACAATTCAGAAGAATCAACTTTTCAATTCATCTGTGTGAATTTGAATTGAATTATACAACACTGGAAGTAGAATTGTAATTTGAATTGGAATGACAGGAAAACGGAATTTATAGGAATTATAATAATAAAAAAAAAAAACATGTGATGCATTCTGGGAAATTAAGTGTTCTTCCATCCTTGTCGATAAAAGAAATTTATATTCATCCAATCTTCTATCCAATCAATCATCCATTCATCAATCAACCATCCATCCAATCATCCAAACGTCCATCCATCCTCCATCCATCTAGTCATCTGATCGTCCATCCATTAAACCATCCAATCATACGTCCATCCATCATCCATCCATCCAACTATCCGATCATCCATCCAACATCATCCATCCATCCATCCATCCGATTATCCATTCAACATCCATCCACCCACCTATCCATCCATCCATCCAATCATCCGATCCATTCATCCACCCACTCATCCATCCATGCATCCAACTATCCGATCATCCATCCAACATCATCCATCCATCCATCCATCCATCCATCCATCATCCGATCCATTCATCCATCCACTCATCCATCCATGCATCCATCCATCCATCCATCTATCCATCATCCAATCCATTCATCCATCCATCCATCCACCCACCCATCCATCCATCATCCATCCACCCATCCATCCATCCAACCATCCGATCATCCATCCAACATCATCCATCCATCCATCCATCCATCCATCATCCGATCCATTCATCCATCCACCCACCCACCCATCCATCCATCAATCATCCGATCCATTCATCCACCCACTCATCCATCCATGCATCCAACTATCCGATCATCCATCCAACATCATCCATCCATCCATCCATCCATCCATCATCCGATCCATTCATCCATCCACTCATCCATCCACCCACCCATCCATCCATGCATCCAACCATCCGATCATCCATCCATCCATCCATCCATCCATCATCCGATCCATTCATCTATCCACCCACCCACCCACCCATCCATCAATCATCCGATCCATTCATCCACCCACTCATCCATCCATGCATCCAACTATCCGATCATCCATCCAACATCATCCATCCATCCATCCATCCATCATCCGATCCATTCATCCATCCACTCATCCATCCACCCACCCATCCATCCATGCATCCAACTATCCGATCATCCATCCATCCATCCATCCATCCATCCATCATCCGATCCATTCATCTATCCACCCACCCACCCACCCATCCATCAATCATCCGATCCATTCATCCACCCACTCATCCATCCATGCATCCAACTATCCGATCATCCATCCAACATCATCCATCCATCCATCCATCCATCATCCGATCCATTCATCCATCCACTCATCCATCCACCCACCCATCCATCCATGCATCCAACTATCCGATCATCCATCCATCCATCCATCCATCCATCATCCGATCCATTCATCTATCCACCCACCCATCCAACCAACTATCCGATCATCCATCCAACGTCATCCATCCATCATCCGATCCATTCATCCATCCACCCACCCACCCACCCATCCATCAATCATCCGATCCATTCATCCACCCACTCATCCATCCATGCATCCAACTATCCGATCATCCATCCAACATCATCCATCCATCCATCCATCCATCCATCATCCGATCCATTCATCCATCCACTCATCCATCCACCCACCCATCCATCCATGCATCCAACCATCCGATCATCCATCCATCCATCCATCCATCCATCATCCGATCCATTCATCTATCCACCCACCCACCCACCCATCCATCCATCAATCATCCGATCCATTCATCCACCCACTCATCCATCCATGCATCCAACTATCCGATCATCCATCCAACATCATCCATCCATCCATCCATCCATCATCCGATCCATTCATCCATCCACTCATCCATCCACCCACCCATCCATCCATGCATCCAACTATCCGATCATCCATCCATCCATCCATCCATCCATCCATCATCCGATCCATTCATCTATCCACCCACCCACCCACCCATCCATCAATCATCCGATCCATTCATCCACCCACTCATCCATCCATGCATCCAACTATCCGATCATCCATCCAACATCATCCATCCATCCATCCATCCATCATCCGATCCATTCATCCATCCACTCATCCATCCACCCACCCATCCATCCATGCATCCAACTATCCGATCATCCATCCATCCATCCATCCATCCATCATCCGATCCATTCATCTATCCACCCACCCATCCAACCAACTATCCGATCATCCATCCAACGTCATCCATCCATCATCCGATCCATTCATCCATCCACCCACCCACCCACCCATCAATCATCCGATCCATTCATCCACCCACTCATCCATCCATGCATCCAACTATCCGATCATCCATCCAACATCATCCATCCATCCATCCATCCATCCATCATCTGATCCATTCATCCATCCACTCATCCATCCATGCATCCAACCAACTATCCGATCATCCATCCATCCATCCATCCATCATCCAATCCATTCATCCATCCACCCACCCATCCAACCAACTATCCAACATCATCCATCCAACATCATCCATCCATCCATCATCCGATCCATTCATCCATCCACCCACCCATCCATCCAACCAACTATCCGATCATCCATCCAACGTCATCCATCCATCCATCATCCGACCCATTCATCCATTCATCCATCCACCCACCCATCCATCCATGCATCCAACTATCCGATCATCCATCCAACATCCACCCATCCATCCATCCATCCGTCCAACTATCCAAATATCCATCCAACATCCATCCATCCATCAAACCATCCAATCATACATCCATCCATCATCTGATCTATTCATCCATCCACCCAACTATCCATCCATCCATCAAACTATCCGATTATCCATTCAACATCCATCCACCCATCCATCATCTGATTATCCATTCATCCATGCATCCATCAATCCACCCATCATCCGATCCATTCATGCATCCATCCATCCATCCAACTATCTGATCATTCATCCACCCATCCATCATCCATCCAACTATCCGATCATCCATCCAATCATTCATCCAACATCCATCCATCCATCATCCATCTACCCATAATCCATCCATCCAATCATCCATCCAACATCCATCCATCCACCCATCCGATCATCCATCCAACATCCATCCATCCACCCAATCACTCATCCACCCACACATTATTCATCCAATCATCCATCTACCCATCATCCATCCATCCATCCATCCATCCATCCATCCATCCATCATCCACCCATCGTACATCAATCCATCCACTCATCCGATCATCCATCCACCCATCCACCAAACATCACCCATCCATCAAACTATCTAATCATCCAACCAACATCCATCCATCCAATCATTCATCTACCCTTCCGATCATCCATCCATCCAATCCATCCCATTCTGTTTCACACACAGAGATTTCCAGGTCAGATGAATCAGTAGGTCACTAGTGCACTTTAAAGCTTTTACTAACACATAAACAAATAAATAAACCACACCAACCTACCTTATTCTTACCTTAAATATCAGTTTTTAATGACCTTATTTTAAACCCTCTCACTGAGATCTGAAGACTTCTGCTGCCAACACTCATCCATCCACAATAACACTTTCAGTAAGTGGCCCTTATTAACTACGGCTTGACTGGAGCTGTCAGAGCGGCTGTGACTGACCGAAGATCAGTGGGTGGTCAAACAGAGTCACATTCACTGCTCAACTCCCACTAAACTCTGACCCAATGGAGAAAACGTCTAAGTGATCCGTCTGCTCAATCCTTGGGTTTAAAAGAGCTTTTCCACTGGAATGACAGTGGACTAATTACACGCTGAAACTCACTGACACATTCCCAGCACTCACACTAACAATCCTGATCCGAACAACCTCCTAAATCCACAGGAAACTCACACAATCACCACTAAACAAATCCCACTGCGCCTAGTCTAATAATAATAATAATAATAATAATAATAATAATAATATGTATTATTTATAAATATTTATAAACAATAACATTACATAATTAATAATAATAATAATAACTATTATTATTAGTAGTATTATTATTATTGTCATTATTTTTTTATTGTTAGATATGTTGTGTTATAATAATTGTTCTTATTACAATAGCTAGCACATAATTATATAATAAAATTAAATAAAATATATTATACAAAAATTAATAATATAATCTCTCACACACAGAGTTTGTAACGTGTCCAAACAAACCCAGCAAACAAAAAATGCTGAATAAATGTGTTCATTTTACTTTTTCCTTAGCGGTAGGAATCTGAATCTCGTATCACACTAAATCTGTTCACTCATGAAAACACTTCATCATCATAGTTAGTGGCTCACTGTTGCATTATCATTTTCAGATATGATGATCTGACTCTAAACACAAACGCACATCCATAAGAATATGAATCACACACGCACATAATGGATGATCCAGATGGAGACGGTTTAATGCTCCTCTGTAGGTTCCTCTGCTGCTCAACATAAAGGACTTAAAGGATTAGAGAATATAATCTCAATGATCCCATTATCTACAGCGCTGACATACGGCATGAGCACGGAACACAAACTTCTTGCAAAACGCCTGATACAGCAGTATTTTACCGTCTCTGTTACAATATTACAGCTTTTAGTCATATTTTGAATTTGAATTTTATTTGCATATTTTCTTATTAATTTATTGTATTCTCTTTGCAATTTTAGTAAATGCTTTAGAAATTTTGCTCTGTGTTTTTGTCAATTTTATTTAGTTATTTAGTATTTTTTTATTTTAGCGTTTAGTTAATTTAGTGTCAATAATAGATTTTGTAAATATTTAGATTTTACTTTTATATTTTCGGTTTTCATTTTAATTTTAGTAAAAATTTCGTAATTTGTCATTTATTTAGTTATTTTAGTATTAATGTAAATAATTTTGAATTAGTCATTTTAGTATCACCGATTTATGTTAATATTTTTTTGTGTTGTTATGTTACGTTAATATATATATTTTTTTATATTTTCTTATTCATTTATAGTATTCACTTGATAATTTTAGTAAATGGTTAATTGTTTGAAATTGTTTGGTTTTTGTCCATTTTTTTTAGTTATTTAGTATTTCTTTTCTTTTATTGTTTATTATTTTAGTGTCAATATACTATTATACATTTTTGTAAATATTTTGATTTTCTTTTTATATTTTCTGTTTTCAATTTATTTTCACTAAAAGTTTTCATAATATTTTTGTGTTTGTGTCATTTATTTAGTTAATTTAGTATTTTTTAAGTAATTTTAAATTAGTCATTTTAGTATCACTGATATGTTAATATTTGGAATTTTATTTTTGTATTTTCTTACTAAATTGTATTCTCTTTGTAATTTTAGTAAATGCTTTAGAAATTTTGATCTGTGTTTGTCCATTTTATTGAGTTATTTAGTATTTCTTTATTTTAGCATTTAGTTATTTTAGTATCAATAATAAACTATTATAGACTTTTGTAAATATTTTGATTTTATTTTTATATTTTCTGTTTTCATTTTAATTTTAGTAAAACTTTTTGTAACATTTAGTGTTTTTGTCATTTTAGTTATTTTAGTATTTTTTTTAAATAATTTCAAATAAGTCATTTTAGTATCACTGATTAATATTTTGAATTTTACTTTTATATTTTGTTTTATTTTAATTTTAGCCAAAGTTTTAGCCAAAGATTTGTATTTAGCTACTTCAGCACTCTAGAATTTTAGTTTTTAGTTATTTTAATATTTTTATTTAGCTTTTTAAAGTTATTTATTTATTTTAGTATTTAGTAATTTTAAGATTTTGTTAACTTGTTAACTATTGCAAAGATTTAAAAACACACAAACAAAATAAATCAACTAATAAACACAACTGATCTGATAAAAAAAAAAAAAAAAGGTCAGTTTTGAAGAATTGAGGGGTTTTACCAGCCATTTATCAAAAAAGTCAATATTTCCCTGCAAGGACCAGCATGTCTGTTTTCCACACACCTGTGGGCTTTTACTTCAGTCCTGAGTTATTTTATCCAAACATGTCAGCAGACAGACGTAAAAAATAACCGCATGGATTGAAATAATGATGCGTTTGAGGGTCTTTAAAATGATTGAGGTGGGCTTATAAAAACACGATCACATGACCTCAGACAGACAGACGAACCGCTGCACACTAGTTAGCGGCCTGAAATATGACATACTACACAAAGCCATGTCCCTGTGTATTTATATCACTGTTACAGCAGCTGCTTCACTGACATTTAAAAGAAAAACATCTCCACCTCAGCCATTATGAAGATCACGAACTACAGGACCATTATTAGCATCATAATCATCCAGCTATGATGTTTTCTTGCAAATACATACAAGCACAGACTAAGCTTTTTCTAACCAAGTAAAAAGCTCAATAAAATTAAACAAAGCTAAAAGTCTGATGTACTGAAGACAACAAGTGTATTTACACAGCCTATGGTGAAGGCTTAGCTCATGAATATTAATTAGGTCACTTCAACGGACAACCCACTAAAGTTCTCAAGCAATGTCAGCGTGACCTAATTAATATTCATGAGTCTCGCGGTTCAATATGACATCACGAGCAGTCAGTCAGTGACCCGCCCACTTGATCCGCCTCAATCAGGATAAAAATAACACACTCTGTGAGCTAAGAAGCGATCATAATGCACAGCTGCTCACTGACTAAACACGAGTCAAGGTGGAACAGACGGACAGTGAAGATGATGATACAAATACATATCAATAATATAAATGAGCTCAGAGAGGAAGAAGCACTAATGCTTCTATCTGAACTAAAAAACTAAAGAACTTCTATCTAAAAACTAAGCCTAAATCTCAAACTAGGGCTGGGTGATTTTAAAACCAAAACCTGAAACCTAAAACCCAAATCCCAATCAATCGATCAATCCAATCAATCCAATCAATCCAATCAATCCAATCAATCAATAAAACTATAAGAATAACATGCACATGGATGAAGCACTGATGCTAAATAAGCTAAAACTAAAAACTAAATTAAACTTAAAATAAAACCAACATAAACTAAACCAAAAATAAATAAAATAAAATAAAATAAAATACCTGAATAACACACACATGGATGAAGCACTGATAACTAAACTAAAACTGAACAGCTAAATTCAACTAAAAACAAAACTATACCAAAATCAAATCATAAAAAAGCCATCTCCCCCAAAAAATAAACAAAATAAAATACAACATTTAATAATAAAAGTATAAGAATAAGATACACAAGGATGAAGCATTGATGCCAAGTAAGCTAAACTCAATTAAACTTAAAATAAAACCTGATAATAAAAATAAACCTGAAAAAAAATCTAAACCAAACCAAAATAAATAAATAAAATAAATTAAATTAAATAAAACTGAACAGCTAAATTCAACTAAAAACAAAATTAAACCAAAACCAAATCAAAAACCAAAAAGACAAAATAAATAAATAAATAAAATACAAAATTTATCAGTAAAAGTATAAGAACAACATACACATGGATGAAGCACTGATGCTAAGTAAGCTTAAACTAAATTAAACTTAAAATAAAACCTGAAAACAAATTAACCAGAAACAAAACCTAAACCAAACCAAAATAAACTAAACCAAAAAAATTAAAAATAAAATAAAAATAAAATAAAATAAAATACATGAACACACACAGATGAAGCACTGATAACTAAACTAAAATTAAACAGCTAAATGCAACAAAAAACAAACCTAAACCAAATCAAATCAAATGATATCATACAACCAAAAAGCCATCTCCCAAAAAAACTAAACAAAATAAAATACAATAAAATCTAAACCAAACCAAACTGAACTAAACCAAAATAAATAAATAAAATAAAATAAAACTGAACAGCTAAATACAACTAAAAACTAAACCAAAACCAAATTATACTGTATATCCAAAAAGACAAAATAAATAAATAAATAAAATACAAAATTTATCAGTAAAAGTATAAGAACAACATACACATGGATGAATAAAAAAATAACAATAAACCTGAAACAAAATCTAAACCAACCCAAAATACATAAATAAATAAATAAATAAAAAAAATAAATGAATGAATGAATGAATGAATGAATGAATGAACGAACAACACACACATCTACCTAAACCAAAACAAAAAATAATAATAAAGCCTACTCTCAACAAAACTAAGCCTGAAATGAACAGAAAGAAAGAAAGAAAGAAAGAAAGAAAGAAAGAAAGAAAGAAAGAAAGAAAGTAGTGACGGGTCATTACACATGTATGGCGCCTCTTCAGAAGGAAAACAGAATATTCTTTGCTAAGAAAAATATAACACAAGGGCAAAATACACGTGATGTTTGTCTTTTTCCAGTGACCATAAAGTCCATTTGATTCCAGACTGTATTTGGCTCGCATTCGTTTATTTAATATCACTTACAGTTTCTCTCTGAAACATCCGCCGTCGTTAATATCGTTCGAGATGCTTGAAAAACTCGGATTTGTTTTCCAATAAAAGCTTGCGTTTTTATGGCCAATAAAATCTTGTTTCAGCCAAAATATAAATATTGCAGCCAACGTGCAGAATGACGTGCGTCACGACTGTAAAAGCCCTGAAATGTGCTGAACAGGAACGCTGTTGTTTCTACCTGCATGAGTCTGTCCTGAACACTTACATCACTTCAATATGGGTCAGAAAGAAAACCATTCAGAGACATGAACACTGCTGCTGTCATTAGAAGAAGAAAAAAGAAAAAACATCAGCAGGTCCATTGCTGAAAACAATTCAGCATGAGTGAATCTGAAGATCTGAAGGTGTTCTGGGTGGTTGCCAGGGTGTTACTAAGCAGTTGCTATGGTCTTCTGGTTGTTGGTTGCTAGGGTGTTGCTATGGTGTTGTCAGTGATTGTCAGGTGTTGCTATAAGGCTTATAGGGTGTTGTTACTATGCAGTTGTTATGGTGTTCTGGGTGGTTACCAGGGCGTTGCTAAGTGGCTGATATGGTCTTCTGGGTGGGAGTTGCTTGGCTGTTGCTAGGGTGTTGATATTGTGTCATGGATAATTACCAGGGTGCTGCAAATGATCTCAAGGGTGTTACTGTGCAGTTGCTATGGTGTTGTGGATAGTTGCCAGGGCGTTTCGAAGTGGCTGCTATGGTCTTCTGGGTGGTGGTTGCTAGGGTGTTGCTATGGTGATGTCAGTGATTGTCAAGTGTTGCTTTACGACTGATATAGTGTTATGATTGGTTTCCAGGGTGGTGGTGTGCAGTTGTTATGGTGTTATGGGTGGTTGCCAAGGTGTTACTAAGCAGTTATTATGATCTTCTGCGTGGTGGTCGCTAGGGTGTTGCCATGTCATTGCGATGGTGTTGTTGGTGATTGCCGTTGTCGCTATAAGGCTGATAGGGTGTGTTGTGGGTGGTTTCTAAGGCGTTACTGTGCAGTTGCAATGGTGTTGTAAGTGGTTTCCAGGGTGTTACTACGCAGTTGCTACATTCTTCCTGGTTTTGGTTGCTAGGGTGTTGCTATGATGTTGTCAGTGATTGTTAGGTGTTGCTATAAGGCTAATTGGGTGTTGTGACTGGTTTCCAAGATGTTACTGTGAAGTCCCTTAGGTATTCTGGGTGGTTGCCAGGGTGTTACTAAGCAGTTGCTATGGTCTTCTGGTTGGTGGTTGCTAGGGTGTTTTTATGGTGTTGTCAGTGATTTTCATGTGTTGTTATAAGGCTGCTATTGCGTTGTGAGGGGTTTCCAGAGTGTTATTATGCCGTCGCTATGATCTTCTGGGTGGGGGTTGCTAGGGTATTGCTATGTCGTTGCTATGGTATTGTGGATGATTACCATGGTGATGCTATAAGGCTAACAGGGTGTCCCTGTGCAGTTGCTATGGTGCCATAGGTAGTTGCCAGGGTGTTACTTAGCCATTTCTATGGTCTTCTGGGTGGTGGTTGCTAGGGTGTTGCTATATCACTGCTATGATGTTGTGGGTGATTGCTAGGGCATTGCTACAGAGTTGCTAAGGTGTTGCCAGTGATTGTCAGGTGTTGCTATAAGGCTGATAGGGTGTTGTGGGTGGTTTCTAAGGTGTTGCTGTGCAGTTGCCATGGCACTGTAAGCAGTTGTCAGGGTGTTACTCTGTTACTCTCTTTTATACAAGTTCAGTAAAGCAATAAGTGACTAACATTTTAGATATAATATTGCTTGTTTTTGCTCAATATTGCCAACGAAAATAGTTCCAAACAAAGATCACAGCACTGTTTTACATCTCTGAGCAATGAATGGTGTTTACTTATAGAATGAATCAGCTTTTTGAATGAATCGGTTGATAAAAATGATTCTGTGATTCACTTATTAACAGTCAAATGCTTTGTTACTGAATGAATCAGCCAATTTAAATGAATCGGCTGAATCTCATTAACAGCCACTTACTGCCACCTACTGGCAGTTTTAATTTCACATTTGGACAGTTTTTTCATGTCTTAAATTATTTCAAATATCAGCATTCAACGGTTTATGTTAAAAACAAAACATGAGACCGATTTATGCATCTGTAACTGCAGTTTAAATGCATCCATGTCCCCTCTTGAGATGCATTAAACTGTGTAAACTGTAAATGCATCTAAATGCTATAATGTCTAAATGTTTTCTTAGGTTGGAATAAAAGACACTAAGTAGCAGATGAAGTGCTTCTTATTCTTACCCAAAAATACAAAATGGAAGAAAGGGTTAAAACTAAACAATCTTGCTACTCAAGCTGTGTATGAACATTTTATATAATATTATATCTATATATATACACACACACATATTATATTAAAATATTATATAAAATGCTCATACACAGCTTGAGAAGCAAGACTGTGTTCAGTTTTTACTATTTCTTCCACATATGTGACTCTGGACCACAAAACCAGTCATAAAGGTCAATTTTCAAAATTGAGATTTATACATCAGAATATATAAGCTTCCCACTGATGTATGGTTTGTTAGGATAGAACAATATTTGGCCGAGATACAACTATTTTAATATATGGAACCTGAGGGTGCAAAAAAATCTAAATTTTGAGAAAATCACCTTTAAAGTTGTCCAAATGAAGTTCTTAGCAATTCATATTACTAATCAAAAATTAAGTTTTGATATATTTACAGTAGGAATTTTACAAAATATCTTCATGAAGCATGATCTTTACGTAATTTTCGAATGATTTTTGGCATAAAAATTATTAAAAATTAAATAATTTTGACCCATACATTGTATTTCTGGCTATTGCTACAAATATATCCCAGCGACTTAAGACTGGTTTTGTGGTCCAGGGTATGTATGTATGTATGTATGTATTTTTTCCATTTTGCATTTACTTGTACTTTTACTTTCAATACTTAAGTACGTTTGTCCAGGGTGTATATGTGTGTATATATATATATATATATATATATATATATATATATATTTTTTTTTTTTTTTTTTTTTTTTTTTTTTTGCTTTATTCCATTTCACATTTACTTGTACTTTTACTTTTAACACTTATGTATGTTTAAGATTTAAAAAATATTTTTTGCACTTAAGTACAATAAATATCACATACTTTAACACTTTTACTTAAGTAATATTCTAAACGGTGACTTCAACTTCTACCAAAGTCATTTTCTGGTAAGATACTTGTACTTTTACTTACGTATGGCTTTCAGGTACTTTATACACCACTGCTAAGCAGTTGCTAGTATGGTCTGGGGGGTAACCAGAGTGCTGCTCTGTAGTTGCTATGGTCTTCTGGGTGGTTGCTAGGGTGTTGTGGTGCTGTAAGGACACAGTGACTCATCAGAGCTGTTTCTAGGTTTGTGTGCAGCATCAGACTCAAGATCCCACCTCTTATAGACTGAACATCCAGCCAGGGGTCTGCTCTAAATTGTGTCTAATTTGGAGGAAAATATGCTTTTATTGCACAATTGAAAATAAGCGCTTATTTTGAACAGACGCGTCCCAAAGCGCGCTGAAATCCACCGTCTGACTTATCATCAAAAGCGTATAAAGTATCTTCCCCCGTAAAGTCATTTCCCACCAAAAATGGATTTAAAAGTCGATTTTCTAAGATGCTAATAAACTAATTCCAGCCTGACGCGAGGCAGAGCTTTTCAATTCCAGCTCGCTTTGCTCAGATTTGTTCTACATGATGACTGGAACACAGAAGGGAAATCGCTCAAACTCCCACCGTTTCACTTTCCTCATATTTTACACAAAAGTAAACGACTGAAAAGTGAAAATACTACCAAAAAAATAAATAAATAAATAACTTCAGTTAATAACACGCAGCAGAATGAATCACAGGCATTAGCCAAGCTACTGAATGGTGTTAATTGCAGGAGTGTAAATAGCAGTAATACTAATTACAATAATGATTATCACAATCACACCTAAGCGAGGCGTGAGCACACACACTCACACACACATTCAGTGCTGCTGGTGATTGCAATCATTGGTAATTACACTGAAGTCTCTTTCTAAGTGTTCTGTTTCTCACATTGTTGAAATAAATGACATCTGAGATACCGAGATACCTGGAGACCATCACATGCGTCCTTAAGTCTTTAAATGTCTGTGATCCCTGGCTGAAACAAACACTTACACTGTAAAAAATAAAAACCACAATTTGTTGAGTCAGCTTAAAATAATTTGTTAACCTGCTGCCCTAAAATTTTAAGTTCAGTCAACTCTAAGTTTATTCAACTTGAAATGTTAAGTTGCACTAAGTAACAGCTTAGATATTTGCGTTTGCTAAACTTAACAGATGGGTAAGTAACCCAGCTGCCTTCAAATTTTAAGTTGATTCAACTCAAATATATAAGTTGTCACTTAGTATAATTTAACATTTCAAGTTAAATAAACTTTTTTTTGAGTTGACTGAACTTAAAATTTTAAGGCAGCCAGGTTACAACATATTTTAAGTTGACTCAACAAATAGTTTTTTACAGTTAGTCTGAATCAACACCTTGAAAACCCAAACCGCCCAAATTACATGAGGTGCGTCTGATCCAGGATCTGTTCCTCTGACTTCATTAATCAAAACCAGCTGCCAGGTGATCATCAAAACTGATCTGAGGTCAGCTAAGGGTCGTCTATGTGACAGTGTCCTTGAAAGCGAGACGGTTTTCCATCTGTATTCAGCTCATAGCGTCTTTGTACGGGTCTGAAGAGAGTTCAATGGATTACAGATGAACCGCAAATATTTACACGCAAGACTTAGACCCAAAGGACGACTGGAATCGAAGGGAATTTTGAAATATGTAACATCGTGGAGAAGGACAAGAGAAGATCATCTGTGACGAGAGCATCGACGTCTGGTTCGTTTGGTCTGCAAAGACGCTGATTATCAGCAGTAATACTTTAAGATGGGGCAAAAATGAGCTCTGACACAAATCAGTGTGATTTCATTCTTACAAAAACATCATGTCCATTGAAAAACTACAGTACCCATAATTTCACATACAGAACCAAGAGCGTGCATCATTTACATGTATTCATCTAGCAGACAATTTTACAATATCATGCAAGTTTCAACATGATAACCACAAGAGAATGAACATAATTTTACACTGACAAGCTCTTGTGTTTAGATGGCTGTTCAAAAGTTTGTAGTCAGTATGATTTTGAAATGCTTTAAATTTAGTCTTTTCTGCTCACCAAGGCTGCATTTTTTTATTATCAAAAATACAGTAAAAATGTGAAATATTATTCAAAATTCAAAACAGCTGTTTTCTATGTGAATATCTGTTAAAATGTAATTTATTTCTGTGATGTACAGCTGAATTTTCAGCATCATTACTCCAGTCTTCAGTGTCACATGATCCTTCAGAAATCATTCTAATATGCTGATTTGCTGCTCAACAAACATTTCTGATTATTATAAATGCTGAAAATGATTGTGCTGTCCAGTATTTTAGTGGAAACGTGATACATTTTATTTTTCAGGATTCACAGATGAATAGAAAGTTCTAATGAATTAATGACTAAATAAAAAAAATTAATGAACTATACATTTATTTATTAAATATAATTTATTCATTTATTTATTTAGTTATTTATGATGCAGCTAAACAAACAAAATGTTTAATATTTTTTAGTAAGTGTTTAATTCAGATTTTGTAAAATTTAATATTTATATATTTAACATTTTATATTTTTAGATTTTATTTGAATATATAATTACTTATTTTTAATAAAAAATATTTAATAAATATATATTATATTTTAACCTTACCAACTCAAAACCCCCAGTTTATCTCATTTTCACTCAGAAATTGCTAGCAATTTCACAATTAATTAATAGGAACAATTTTATAGTTATTTTAAAGACTGAAAATGTATTTTTTTTTGTAATGTACTTGTAATGTGCTTTATTTTTGACTTTGGAAAGAACACCAATATTTTGAAATAGAAATCTTTATATTATACTATGTATATTATATTATAATATATAAATGATTCTTTAAAATTAATATTTAGTTATTTTTTAACATTTTATATTTTATTTATATTTATAAATAAACTATATTTTTATTTTAATAAATAATAATTTATTTTTAATAAATCATATTTTATAAATATATATATTTTTTTTAATTTTAACAACTCTAAACCCCCAGTTTATCTCATGCTCACTCAAAAATTGCTAGCAAATTTCAGCAAGTAACAATGAATTAAACAGTATTAAACTATTAAAACAGTTGAAAGACTGAAAATGTATTTTCTTGTAATGTACTACAATATTCTTTAGTTAATTTCTGACTTTGGAAAGAACAGCAATAAATTAAAAACAGAATTTTTTTTTTGTAAGTTTTACTGTCAATTTTGGTCAATCATAATAATACATAATTTAAAATAATAATTTAATTAAAAATAAAAAATTATAAATTATAAAGTAATAAAATAATTATTATAATCTTTATTATTATCATCAATGTTGAAAACAGTTGCCCAATATTTTCGTGAAAAACACGAAACATTTAATTTTTCAGGATTCACAGATGAATAAAAAGTTCGAAAGAACAGCATTTATTTGAAACAGAAAACTTTTGTAACCTTATAAATCTCTTTACGGTCACTTTTGATCAATTTAATGCTCCCTTGACATGTAAAAGTATTCATTTCTTTAAAAAAAACAAACAAACAAACAAAAAAAAAACGTAATGTGACGTGACGCCCGTTCACATTCACATTCAACACACACGCAGAGACGGCTTTTAAGAGTGGATGAAAATGGCAAATTATTTCACAGCAGGACAAAATGCACAATTTCATCTAAATAAATTAAAGCGTGAATCTCTCGCCGTGAGGTGTGACACCAGACACAAAGAGGCTCCCCCTGAAGTGCTAAATATGCAAAGAGAGAATTATGCTGGAATAAACAGACGTGTGTGTGTGTGTGTGTGTGTGTGTGTGTGTGTGTCGTTTAATTTCAATTTCACTGCATTCTGGGAGTGAAGGCAATTGATTTCTGGCTTGAGAGAGAAAGTGATCCGCCATGAAAGATTCAGCTTTAATTGAGCTTCTGTAGATCACTTCACAAACAAACCGATTCAACTTCAGCAAACTGATTCATCCGTTACGGCCACAGGCGTCTCACTTTACTGCGGTAATGAAGGAACGCTTCTGAAATGAGAAGTTTAATTCAGTCGCTGCACAAAGCCGCCTTTACTAAATTACTCCTGTTCAAGAAGGTAATGCAGAGTTTAGTTCAGATGAGTAACATCCTTAACCTTCAACTATTTAACTAGATAATATTAAAATCACAGTTGAGCATGTTTTTGAATGATAAAATCATATAAGAGTGAAATCAGGGATTTTTAATCATTTTAATCATTTACACACATTCACATGTTTGTGTTTTTCTGATGGTTAATGGTCTTATGACAGTTATTTATTTGTTTAAGTAAATGACTGAAAAAAAAACAGAAATCACAATTAAATTATAATTCTTTTTTTTTCTTTTCTTTCTTTCTTTTTTTTTTTTTTTTTTTTTAAAAGGAACATACATTTTTAAAATTTTGCAAGGTGACTTAAGCGGCTTGCTTGTATGTATATTTATTTTTTTTTGTAATTAAATTAAACAAATTATTTATTCAAGTCATTTATTTATTTATTCCCTCATTCATTTAGTCATTTATTATGCAACTAAACAAATAAAATACTGAATTCTTTTTAATAAGTTTTTTGGAAGCTAATTATTTCCAAGTTATGGCTAATAACTAATATATGGTCAAAATATTAAAAACGTCATAGCATTTATTTATTTATTTATTTATTAATTATGTAGCTGCAAGGTGACTAAGGGGCTTGCTTGTATGCATATTTATTTATTTTTTTAAATTAAATTAAACTAATTATTTATTCAATTATATATTAATTTATTTATTCCCTCATTCACTTAGTCATTTATTATGCAACTAAAATAAAATATTAAATTCTTTTTAATAAGTTTTATATAAGCTATGGCTAAGTTATGGCTAATAAATAGTAGATGATCAAAATAAAAAAAAAGTATAGTGTTTATTTATGCATGTATGCATTTATTTTTTATGTAGCTGCAAAGTTACTAAGGGGCTTGCTTGCATGCATGTTTAATTATTTATTTTAATTAAATTAAATTCATATTCATTTATTCATTACATTATATATTTATTCACTTTTTCATTTATTTAGTCATTTATTATGCAACTTAAATAAAATACTTAATTCTTTTTAATAAGTTTTATATAAGCTAATTATTTTCGAGTTATGGCTAATAACTAACAGATGGCCTATATATATATATATATATATATATATATATATATATATAAACAAATGATATTATAAATTATTTATTTATTTTAATTACAATTGATTTATTTATTTATTCATTCATTCATTCATTCATTCAGTCATTTATTATGAAGCTAAACAAATAAATTACCTAATTCTTTTTAATAAGTTTTATATAAGCTAATTATTTTCAAGTTATAGCTAATAACTAACAGATGGTCAAAATATTAAAAAAATTTGAAAGTAAGTATTTATTTATTTATTTATTTTATGCAGCCCCAAAGTGTCTAAGGAGCTTGCTTGTATAATTATTTATTTTAATTAAATTAAATGAATTTATTTATTTATTTGAATTTATTTATTTATTTGTTTAATTAACATTTAGTCATTTATTAAAAAATAAAATACTGAATTCTTTTTAATAAGTTTTATATTTTATTTATTTATTTATTTTTATTTTAGCAGTAAACAATAAAATAAAATAAAATAAAATAAAATAAAATAAAATAAAATAAAATAAAATAATAAAGTAAAATAAAAACTCCTACAGTTTAAAAATAAAAACTCCTAAGTTTTACAAAACCACTTAAGAGTGAAAGACCCATAAATCTTCAAGTAATCCAGAGTGAATTACATTTAGAAGTTTAATAGTTAGTGTCCCTGGAAACACACAAGTATTTTTCAAAGTATGTTTTACAAGAAAATACCATTTCAGTCATTCAAAATTGCTCAATGTGCATTTCAAAATTTTTAAAAACTCGATGTGCAGTTACTTTGCAATTAACTGTGAATTTTTCTAGCAATTCCTGAGTGAAAGTTGTTTCTACACCACTTTTTTTCAGTATACCTGTAAATTCAATCTAGGATCAGCGTCATAATAATACAGCTGCATGTTCGTCGTGTCCTTGGAATATTTTCTATTCTGTGACACAGTCAGACCGACAGCAGAAAGAGCCACGGGTAAACAAACACTGACGGGTCTCGGTGGACACGAGCCCGGGGAATCACAAACAGCCTCTCGTCTCATCTGCACATCTTGAGACGAGCTCCTTATCATAATCCATAACGTCCTTCAGCGGGAGTCTCTCGTCTGAACGGCAGATAAACGGAGGGATGAGCCCGAGCTCCCGCAGACGCAGGTCTCCTCGGGAGCGGCACGCGTCACCGCCGCCGCACGCCAAACACAACACACTCACACTGCCACGAAAACAAAACAATACAGGCATGCATGCGGCTCCTGACAGGGGTCGTGGCGTGTGGCCATGCATTTATTCTCTGCCATCGACCAGACCTTGATTCAAGTCTTTTGAAGCTCAGTTTGCGGTTACATTATGCTTATTTCAGCCTGAGTCAAAGGGTTTCACCCTGGGCTGAAAAGAAGCAGGCGGCTGGATAAAACAACATTTCAATGCAGCAGTAAATACGTAATTCATCCTGCTAATGAAAGTAAGAAAAATGCAAACAAATGGAAACTCGAACTCAATGGAAACTCAATCATTTAAAAATCGATCAAGTTTGGAGTTGGATTATTAAATGTTTTTGAAAGAGTCTCTTCTGCTTACCAAGGGTGCGTTAATTTGATCAAAAATAAAGTAAAAATGTGAAATAATATTAAAATTCAACATAGCTGTTTTCTATGTGAATATCTGTTAAAATGTCATTTATTTCTGTGATGCGCAGCTGAATTTTCAGCATCATTACTCCAGTCTTCAGTGTCACATGATCCTTCAGAAATCATTCTAATATGCTGATTTGCTGCTCAACAAACATTTCTGATTATTAGCAATGTTGAAAACCAATGCTGTGCTGACCAATATTTTTGTGGAAACCAAGAAACATTTTATACATTTACATTTTTTTTTTTCAGGATTCACATATGAATAGAAAGGTCAAATGAATTAATGACTAAATAATACATTTATTAATTAAATATAATTTATTCATTTATTTATTTTGTTGTTTATGATGCAGCTAAACAAATAAAACATTTAATGTTTTTTAGTAAGTGTTTAATTTAGATTTTTTAAATCAATATTTATTTTATAATTTTAAATTTTATTAACTTCAACTCAAAACCCCCAGTTTATCTAATTTTCACTCAGAAATCACTAGCAAATTTTACAATTAATTACAAACAAACAGCAAGTAACAATGAATTAAACAATTTTATAGTTGAAAGACTAAACATGTATTTTCTTGTAATGTACTACAATATGATCAATTGAATCCATCCCTAAAGAATAAAAAAATAAATAAATTATATCCTTAAAGAATTATAAATATAAAAATAAATATAAAATTGTTTTATAAATTATAAAGTAATACAACAAAGTAATTATTTAGTGCTGGGCGACAATTAATCGTGATTAATCACATCCGAAATAAAAGTGTTTATATAATATATTTTGTTTTGTTTATATGATATATGTGTGTGTGTACCGTGTATATTTATTATGCATATATAAAGACACACATACAGTATATATTTTGAAAATATTTAAATATAATTAATATTATAATATTAGTATGTCAATATAATTTATTCATTTAATCATTTAGTTATTAATGATGCAGCTAAACAAATAAAATGTTTAATCTTTTTTAGTAAGTGTTCAATTTAGATTTTTTAAATTTCATATTTATTTATTTAATATTTTATATTTTTATTAACTTTATCAACTGAAAAACCCACTTTATCTAATATTCACTAGCAAATTTTACAATTAATTACAAACAAACAAAGTAACAATGGATTAAACAATTTTATAGTTTATAGACTGAAAATGTATTTTCTTGTAATGTACTACAATATTCTTAGTTATTTATGAAGCAGCTAAACAAATAAAATGTTTAATCTTTTTTAGTAAGTGTTTAATTTAGATTTTTTTAATTTAATATTCATTTATTTCATATTTTATTAACTTTATCAACTGTAAACCAGTTATTTATGAAGCAGCTAAACAAATAAAATGTTTAATCTTTTTTAGTAAGTGTTTAATTCAGATTTTTTAAATTTAATATTCATTTATTTCACATTTTATATTTAGATTTAAAATATTTATAAATATTTATTTATATTTTTTTATTAACTTCAATCAACTGAAACACCCCCGTTTATCTAATATTCACTCAGAAATCACTAGCAAATCTCACAGTTAATTACAAACAAACAGCAAGTAACAATGAATTAAACAATTTTATAGTTGAATGATTAAAAAAAAAATTCTTGTAATGTACTACAATATTTTTTGCTTTATTTTTGACTTTGGAAAGAACAGCAATAATTTGAAATAGAAATCTTTTGTAACATTATAAATGTCTTTACTGTCACTTTTGATTGCAAGAATGTATAACTCAGAGCACATGAATATTTAATGAGCTCATTGCTGAGGCTGCTGCTGATTGGTCGACTGCTGCTAAACATCCTTGATAAATTAAAAATACCAACCGAAACTGAAAATTCTGGATGCACTAGGCTGAAAACCGAAACCAAAACTGAAAATGCTTTGTAATGATTATTTATTGTTTTATTAAATAATATTAAGCAATTCTGTAAGTCTTATTAGTTTAACTCAATAATTTTAATGATACTGAATTAAAAAAAAAAAAAAAAAAAAAAAAAAACAAGCCTATAAAATAACCACACTTTTACCGAAAGTAACACAATGAAATTGGATAGATTGAAAATTACTATTAGTAACACTTTACAATATGGATCATTAGTTTTCTACTTTAGTTAAAATGTACTAGAATGAACAATACTTCTTCAGCATTTATTAATCTTATTTAATATTAATTTCAACATTTAATAATGCATTATTAAAATCAACAGTTGCAGTTAAGTCAATGCACTCTGAATTAACACGAACTAACACTGAACAGCTGTATTCTCATTACCTAACATTAAGAAAGACTAATAAATATTGTAATAAATGTATTGTTCATTGTTCATTCATGTTAGTTAATACATTAATTAACATTAACTAATGGAACCTTACTGTAAAGTGTTACCTAAATCCTTTAAATAAATATCAGTACATTATTTCTATTCAGTTCCATGCAACAGGATCAGTTCTTACTGACCCCAAACCTTTAAACGGATGTGTATATTTGACCAGAATAAAACTCTACTGATGAACCAAAGCATGTGGAACACAGAGGAACATCAGGCTGTTTTTGGAAGCAGACGTGACGCACTTCACACTGTAAAAAATAAAAAAAAACACAATTTGAGTTGAATCAACTTAAAATTTTAAGGCAGCTGGATTACTTACCCATCTGTTAAGTTTAGCAAATGCAAATATCTAAGTTGTTACTTAGTGCAACTTAACATTTCAAGTTGAATAAACGTATTTTAGTTGACTGAACTTAAAATTTTAGGGCAGCAGGGTAACAAATTATTTTAAGTTGACTCAACAAATTGTTTTTTACAGTGCAGCATCTCAGATATATGAAGCTCAGCTGACGGCAGACTGCTGGAGACAATCAGAGAGAACTACATAGGTGCGTTCATGAAGAAAACAGTGTTTACCTGTGTGAAACACACTATGGGTGGTTTCTTACTGGGGTTTCTCAACCTTAAATCTGAGCAAAAGCACGAGTGACTTAAACATGACCGAATCAAACGCACAGCTGTCAGAGCAAGCACATGCGTTTACGGTGCTCCTGTTTAATTAACAATCATCCTGTTGCTTTCTACACTACACATCACTACAGCTGGAGACGGAGGAGGAACCTGCACCACGGCCGAGGACAGATCTGAGAGAAACCACGTTAATATTTCAGCAGTTTCTGCTCCAGGATCAGTGTGTGATGAGAACATCAGATCAGATCAGATGAGCTGAATTATTCCTGCCGTCCGCTGGGGAGCCAATCAAGAGCGTCACCTCAACACACACTCACTTGCACACACACACGCACGACACAAAAGCACACACTCGCACACACATACAAACTTACACACAGACACAAACAAACACACACTCTCACTCATTTGTGCGCACACACGCACAAGCACACGCTCACACTCACACATTCACGCATACTCTCACTCGCACACTTATTTGCACACACATGCACACGCAAACAAACACACATTTACTCGCACACTCAAGCACATGCACGTACACACACACACTCACGGTCACATGCACATGCACACACTCACTCAGACACGGACACACATGCTCGCACATGCTCACACTCAGTTGTGTGCACGTCCACACACACACACACACACACCAACCCACTTGCACACTCACAAGCTTTCACACACACATTCACACTCATGAGTCTGTGTGTATTCATGTTTAGGTCCCCACCAGAATATTAAAAATTATTAAATTATTTAAAAAAAAAAAAAAAACACACACACACACACACACACACACACACACACACACACACAGTTGTGTTTCCATGTTTTATGGGGACATTCCATAGGCGTGATGGTTTTTATACTGTACAAACCCTATTTTCTATCGCCCTACACCTAAACCTAGCCCTCACAGGAGACACACTTTTTTGTGCACACTTTTACTTTCTCAAAAAAACTCATTCTGCATGATTTTTAAGCCTGTTTCCTCATGGGGACCTCAAAAATGTCCCCACAAGGTCAAAATTTACTGGTATTACTATCCTTGTGGGGACATTTGGTTCCCATAACGTGATAAATACCAGGTACACACACACACACACACACACACACACATTTGTTTTTGTGAATTGTGGGGACTTTCCTTAGACTTCCATAGTTTTTATACTGACCAAACGATACTGTTTATCCCCTAACCCAACCCTAACCCTAAACCTACCCCTTACAGAAAACATGTTTGCATCGTTACATTTTCAGATAAACATCATTTACTATTTTTAATCAGGCCGGTCCCCACAATGTCAAAAAATTCAGGTTTTACTATCCTTGTGGGGATTTGGTCCCCACAATGTAGCAAAAACAAGTACACACACACATAAACAAACACACACTCACTCACTCTTTCTCTCTCTCTCTCTCTCACACACACACACACACACACACACACAAAGCATTAAAAACTAAAATCAGTGATTTCACACATCACAATATTATGATCCAACATATGAAAAAAGGTTAATCATTTTGACAATGGTTGCATTTATAAGATTTATTTTTGAGATGTTCCATTTAACTTTGATTAAATTTATCTGAAATTATTTAGTGATCGACCAAAAAAGTTTTTTTTTTAAGTCATCTTAAAAAATAGTGTTGAAAATTAGCAGTCTTTCATGGTCCATTTAATCTTCATATTACAACAATAAAAACATTTTATTCATAAAAAGCATCAGCTGCAACACTAATAGGCAAAATAAATGTAGAATGTCTAATGTTTTCAAATGGAGAAAATAAATAAAGGACAGGAGTCAGATCAACTTCTAAGCTGTTTAATATAAAGAGTGAAGAATAATGTTAATTCACTGAATAATATTCTCTGGAATACTGGAATATAACAAAACATCATATTTTATTGCATTTCTCAACTGGTACGTTCTATCAGAATTACTAAGGTTTTTGACAAACATTAGTAAACAGATCAATATCCAATTACAGCAAAATGCTTAAATATCACGAAAACTATCAGTAATACGATATATCGGTCGATCATTATTAATATTTTTAAGGATTTACGTGAGATGTGGTGGAATATAAAACAGGGGAAACAAGAATGACCAATTAAAAATGCAATATCTTCACACAATTTTGATTAAAAAAAAACAATAACAATGTTCGATGTGTGATGTGCATTTCTTTTTTTCTCTGTAAACCGATTCATTTTATCATAAAAACTATTTAATCTTCTCTGGCGTTGTTGTGAGCGTTCGCCATCATGTTTTCTCTCACGCACCGAATGTAAACGCAGCACATGAATGTTACTGTAACTCACACAGCATGTGAATATTTAATGAGCTCATCAGCGAGGCTGCTGCTGATTGGTCGCTCTCTGCTAAACAACTCACTGCAACATTTAAACTCCAAATGGCTTCACAATCAATGGGACAAACTCAGATTTACTGGTGTAAAACACCGGTCAACCCTGAGTTAACAGCGCCATTAGCCCAGCATAAAAAGCCCAGCAGGACACGTCTGCAGTTCGTCTCTAATTAAGAGAAGAAACTGTTCACTGAAAGACGCTCAGTGACCTTGAGACGAGCGCAGCGTCCTCCTGCGAGTCACTTTATACACTTTTGTGCATGTGAAAGCAGCTCTCAAACACACACAAAGACCGATAAAGCTCATAAAGACACTGCAAAAAATCTTACTGAACCACCTGAAGAGCACAAGCACACTTTACAAGAAAGACAGAGACACATTTGTATGTGACTGAAGTATCTAAATACTTGTTGCAGACACTGAATGAGTTCAGAAAGACAATAATATAAAATAAAAAAATACAATAAAAAATAAAAAATTGATACAATAAAATAAAAAAAAAATATTTGCACAAGCAAAAGATTATTGATTATTCAATATATATATATATATATATATGTATATATATGATTATTCGCAAATATATTTTTGAAAATAATTATAAACAATTTTTCTTGAAAATACTTTTTGACATTTAACTTAAAGAAATTATTTAAAAAATGATAAAATAAAAATTATTTGCACACGCGAATGATTATTATTGCATTTTTTTTTTTTTTTTTTTAACAAATTACACAACTTTACTCAAAAAATTATTTGCATTAAGAGCATTACTGTTGGAAACACCTTATAAAAAACATTCAATAATAATAGTAATAATAATAGTAATAATAATAATAATAATAATAATAATAATAATAATAACAATAATAATAATAGTTGTTGTAAACAATGTTTAGAACATTTATACAATTAAAATATATTAATAGCAATAATTAAGATTAGCAGCATTAATAATAACATTATTACCATTATTATTATTATTATTATTATTATTATTATTATAACAACATATAGATATAAAATAAAAAATAATATAAGCATACCATTTTAGTTTATGCATTCCATAGACATTTCAGAATTTAAATTTTACTGATCTATTAAACAAAATTATTCTTAACTCATTAAAAGTAATTTAAAAATGTCTGACAATAATTTATGATTATTCTTAGCAAACTGTAACTCAAGATTGACTAGTGATTTACTGCAATAGATGTCAGTTTATTTTGTAAAAATTAATAAATACCATAAATAAATGGATAGAAAATAATCATAACAAACATGATTTAAAAAAAAAATTCCAAAACAATTCTTTAAATATAAAATATTTGTGAAAATATTTAAAAATATTTGTTTAGACAATAACTCATTTTGTAAAATAATTACTTAAAAAAATGTAAATTATTATAAAAAATATAAATCAATGCATCTCATGAGTGATTACGATATTCAGCATCATGCCACAAAAGCTGCTGAATGAGTTAAGACTTGTACTGAATACAAAACATTCTTTCAGTGGTTGTAAAATTATTTAAATCAACGTGCAATGTGTAAGCAACAAGACATGAGGCCAGTCATGTTCTCAGTGTGAAGATTTCGATACGGAGTATAGAAGAGGAGCATACAGTATCTAAAATCACATGACGGTTCGACAGCAGGTGCTGTGTGTTTCTACACTTATATGCTCGCCTGTGCTCAGTTTGTGCATTAAAGTCTAAACTAAAATCACATATGGAAAGATAAAGAATCCTCAGCACTCAGCAGAACGACATACCGGCTGAAATCCATGGAGCTGCTCATTAGACGGCAGAATGAACACAGCGGCTCTGTTCATCCAGGACAGACTGTGACGGGGAAACGGTCCTAACGAGGTGGGAAAGGTTGTGCTGCGGATCCTGCGCTGTCACCTGCCCTCAAAAAACACCGAAACACACTGACACCAGAGACTCGCTTCACAACGACCCAGAAAAGATGGGATCTGAGGCTGAACTCGCGGTTAATCTGAACTGAAACGCTCATATGGGAAAAAAAAAAAAAAAAAAAAAATCACACCAAAAAAATAAATAAATAAAATAAAAACAGGCTATATATTTTATTTTAATACAATATTTTGCAACAAAATTGCAGCAGACGAGCATCTTTAACGTGAATGTGAAACATATGCGTACAACCAGTAATCTATTTATTTGCATTTCTTCCTAAAAGTTTATTGATTTGGTATATAATTCAGGCTGATCACACCTGTGTAAAATTCTATATATAATAGTATAATTATACTACTAAAAAAAAAAATAATAATTATACTACTAAAAAAAAAAAAAAAAAAATCAGACCAATGAATCTCCAAAAAAAACATCAACAGGGGGCTGGGTTCATGAAAATATTAAATCAAGAAATAAAGAAAAAAAAAAGAAGAAATATTTAAAAAAAAAAAAAAATGTTCTTGGATAATTCTTAAGTTGTTCACAAATTAATAATTTTTATAATATTCACAAATAATATTTTTTATTTAATATACTATTAAAATCAATGTCTTTAGAACATTTGTGTTCTGTTCTCCATTTATAATATAGAATGTAAATGTGACATCTAAAATAATTTATAACATTTTATTTTAATAAATGTGTAAGAAAACACACTGACCCCTAGTAATAGTAATATGAATAATATACAACTAGTGTTGTTTTTTGTTCTTAAATGCTATTTTAATTTAAATTTTGAATTTCTAAAAACATTTCTTAACAATATTCTTACTTTTTTTTTTTTTTTTAAGGAATTTAAGTTTTGTTCTTAAGACAATTCCTTTAAAAAAAAATCCTTAAAAATGTAAGAATATTCTTAAGAAATGTTTTTGGAAATTAAAAATTAAAAAAATCTTACATTTATTCTTAAGTTAGAAAACAAAAACAAACTATATATATATATAACTCATATGGTTATATGGTGGCTAAATTGCTTTAATGACACAAACAGCAGCAGGTATATTAGGCTGTGGTCACTTTAAGACCTAATGCACGGATTCAAAACCTTGATACTTATCAGATTTTCTCCCACATATTCACGTTCAAGAAATAATCAACTGTGTTTATGTGTACACTTAGCAACACGGGCATTTCGACATAATTCAACATAATTGTATGTGTATGTAATTGTATGTGTGTTTAACAAGTGATTTTCTGTGTGTGCACTGACCAAGTAATTATTTTGCGGTTAAATGACGAATTATGCATGATCGCAGTCACTGAATTGTGGGAAATTGGAGAGAATACATAGAAACAGATGAACAAGAACCAATAAATCAGGCTGCTCACAAACCAAAACCAAAATAAAATTAACTATTTGACCAGAAATGACTGAAAAAGTGGGAAAAAGACTAAAGATGCATGTGTCGCAAGATGTACAGAATCGCACACTCACACTAAAAAAAATGCACAGAAAACACACAAAAAATGCTTTTTACAATCCGTTTAGCTGGTGAAGAGGGTTTTATGTGTTTGCTGACACGCTTGAACACACACACGCACGCGTTCACACACACACGGGGCGTTTGGCAGCGCTCCTGAGCCGCGGCTCTGCCAGCACTCGCTCACACTTCAAACGGCATGGCAAACGCAGGCATGAACGCGTGTCAGGAGATCAACCGCGGGCCAATCCTGCAGGGACGCACTTTCTGCATGTTAGATTAGCGCACTGCTCGCATCCGATTGGACGAATTCACATTATGATTCACATTACATCAGCCAATGGGATCAAAGTGCCAAAAATGGTTGAGAGGGAAAAAGCGAAGGCAAAAGTAAAGTCAAAACCGCTGCTTTCTCAACAACAACAACATCCAGAAGCCATTCTATGTTTCTACAAGAACATCCAGCACTATTTCTGCTATATATTTTATTTTAATGCAATATATTACAACACCATTGCAGCAGGCGAGCATCTTTAAATAACGTGAATGTGAAACTTAACACATATGAACAACCAGTAATCTACCTATTTGCATTGTTTTTTTTAAAATTGCATTGATTTGGTATATAATTCAGACTGATCACTCCTATAAATAAGTGTAATATTTAAAATTTTTCCATGATACAAGCACATTTTTATTATAATTGCATTATAAATGTATAAGTTTATTATAATTGTAATAAATTAAGAAATGTTTCATATATATATAGAAATTAAATTAAAAAAAATTAAATAAGCAAATACATTTTCATAATTATATATATTTTTATATTTATATAAATACTTGTACAATACAATAAAAATAGAATTTACAGAATATTCCACAATAATTCCAGAAAATTAAATTAAATTAAAAAATTAAATGAATAAATTACATAAGTACATTAAAAAAATGATTATATCCATTTATATTTATATATTTATATTCCAATTGTACTATAAAAAATAATAATAATAAATACCAGAATTTACAGGATATTCCACAAAAATTCCAGAATAAATTATACATTTATAATAATTTTATTATAATTGCAAAAAATAAATAAATAAATAAGTATAAATAAGTAAGTAATGTTTTTCTTCAAGTAAATTAAAAAAAAATAAATAAATATATAAAGATACAGATAAAGATAAAGACACACACACACACACACACACACACACACACTCCAACTGTACTATATAAATATGTGCCAGAATTTACAGGATATTCCACAATAATTCCAGAATTATACATTTCTAATAATTTAGTTATAACTGAAATAAATACATAAAAAAAATAAGTAATTAATAAATAAATAAGTAAATACTTTTAAATTAAAAAAATAAAAAAGGATATGATATATATATATATATATATATATATATATATATATATATATATATATATATATATATATATATATATATATTATATATATATTTTATATATTTTAATTTAATAATTAACAATTAAATTAATTTTAATAAAAAAATTAGATATTACACCTTTACAATAATTGCAACACATAAATAAATTAAAAAATAATTAAATAATAAATTAAATAAGTAAATAAACTTAAATGTAAAAAATAATAAAATGAAATATTTATATTTATATTCATTTTCCAATTGCACTATAAATATATATAAAAAAAAAAATCCCAGAATTTACAGGATATTCCAAAACAGTTCCAGAATAACGACTTGTGCAATTTATATTTACTCTGTTCTCGTCAAACATTTGAAATGAACGAGCGCCTGCAGTCATATTAAGACACAAACACACTAAACAATAAATCAACAACTATATTAACCGCACTTCGGCTACTTGTTGCTACATTTCACCACTATAGCGATTAATATTGATCAGCAGAGGCGGCGGGCTGGCTGCGGATCAATAACGTGGTGTTAATTAGCAGCGCGGCCTGCTGGGAAACATCTGATGGCAGATGAAGAGCTGTACGTGTGACGCTGCCAGAGACACGCGTCTCACGAGAGACATCGGTCCGTCGGCTCATGTCTGACACCATCCCACATTACACGACACGGAAAGAATTAGTCAAAGCTGATGACGTGCTAATATCTATAAACATCGGCGCTGAGATCAGATGTGTTCAGATAAACACAGCAGCTGATCTCACACGCGCCTGCACTGCACATCTGACACACAGCTTTCCGGGTGTGTTTACACTGATCTTCATTATGTGAAAGGATCCAATCTGATTTCAGATTCTGAACATTCTGTTTACATGCATGCTAGACTTGAGTAATACTTCAAATACTCCAAACAAGCAAAAAAAAAAAAGTGCATGCAAAGTGCATCAACCGCCGTATTCGAAAGTGGAGAACCGGAGTGTTTTTGCCTTGATTTAGAACTTTTTTAGCAATTACTGTATAAACAAATACATTCATAAGACTTATGTAAACACAATTTATGGCCATGAAGACGTGTGCATACAAGATTTTTTTCAGTAACGCATTACTTTTTAATTTACAAGAAAATATCTGAGTTACTTTTTCAAATAAGTAACGACAGTTACTTTTTTTTTTACCCAATTATTGGTTTAAAGCTCTCCTGTCCCCATGAGAAATGGGAGTAAGATGTTACTTTAGTTTTAGAGTAAATGTGAACATGCATTAATTCATCTCACTCACAAAAAACAGATTCAGTATTCTTCAAAATGAATTAAAACAGTGAAATGCAACTCAGAATATGACGCAAACCTGCAATAATCAAATATGTTAAATAATACACATATCCTTTATGCATTTAATCCCATTTTATTAACCAGTGTCTGTGCTGCTGACCTTCCATAATCCAATTCCACCACACTAATAAGCAAAAATTACTCAAGATAAACTAACATTTGTTTCTTCTTCTTCTTTTATTGCTGAAGAGTGTTGAACTTTCTTCTTCTGTGTTCTGCTGTACAGACATGAATTTACTTTTCCTTCAGCCTGAGGCTTTTGGTGTGAACGGGCTTTTGCATTTGCCAAAAATAGAACTTTTTATATTAAAAACAAACTAGCAAGCCCTGTCCAGATTTAAAAAGTAACGCAAAAGTAACGTAACACATTACGTTCCATAAAAAGTAACTAAGTAACATAATTAGGAAGGAAGTAACACAGTATTTTAATGCATTACTTTCAAAAGTAACTTTTCCTAACACTGTTAATGGATTAGTAGGTTGCACACAAACACAGCCATTGTACATTGCTTAAAAAAAGATAAAAACAGAGGAAAGCATCTCCAAAGAACATCACCAGGGGCCGGATTTATGACAATCTTAAGTTCTGAAATGTCTTACAACAACCCACACACACACACACACACACACAAAAAAACAAAACAAAAAAAAACAAAACAAAACAAAAAGAGTTCTTGAAAAATTCTTACATTTACAAATATTTTATTTTATAATGACTTTATGAACATAGTCTTTTATATTATATTTATAATATTCATAAATAATATTTTAATTTAATATATTTTAATTTATTTTAAATATAATATAAAGTAAATGTCTTATGAACATTTATTTTCTGTTGTCTATATGTAATATAGAATGAAAACGTACATTTATGTATTGCATTTTACTATAAATTTACTACAATACATATACAATGCGTAACAAAAGTATAATTACATAGTAGTCATTACTGGTTATTCACTGACCCCTAGTAACAGAAAAATGAACAATATGCAACTACTGTTATTTTTATTTTTTATTTCTTTATTTTTTATTTATTTTATTTTATTTTATTTATTTATTTATTTATTTATTTTTTGGAGGAATTCGGAAGTTATGTCTTTAGAACAAAACTTAAGAATTCCTTAAAAAAAAAAAATATCCTTAAAAATGTTTGTGGAAATTAAAAATTAAAATTCAAAAATTCTTACATGCATTCTTAACCCTAAAGCATTCTTTATATAGCACCTTCGTGGACAAATCTGGGTATGAAGGTCTCAGGTGTGATCCCAATTTTGTTTTTAAAAAGTCATATCACTGTCATTGATAAAATAAAAACTCAATTTATGCCATTTTTTTTTTTTTTATTTACCTCTAAAAGTACCATATTTTTAAAATGTAAAATATGCTCATTTTTATGTTATATTTAATATTTCTTACAATAAAAATAAAAATAAAAATCATTCCAGTAAGTTACCATCTAATAACTAGTAAGTTTTGGGGACTTTGATGACATATGATGGTATAAAAATATAAAACTATCAAAAATATCGACAGCCACTATAGCTTAAGAATTCCTTTAAAAAAAAAATGTTTTTGGAAATTAAAAAATGTTTTTGGAAATTAAAAAAATTCTTAAATATATTCTTAAGCCTCAAGCATTCTTTGTATAGCAGTCCTTAATTTGTCCTTCGTGGACAAATTGGGCATGAAATCATAAAAATAAATAAAATGTCATACCACTGTCTCTGATAAAATAAAAACTATCAATTTGCACTTTTTTTTTCTGTTTACCTCTAAAAGTACCATATTTTTTATGTAAAATATACTTATTTTTACATTATATTTAATATTTCTAACAGTTCAGTTAATTAAAATAATTCCAGTAAGTTTCCACCTAATGTTTTGGTGTGAAATCTGGTGACATATGATGGTATAAAATTATCAAAAAAATCACTATATGGCTATAATACTCCATGGCAGCATATAGTCTGAAGTCTATAAACCACTGTTTTTAACAAAAAAACAAACAAACATAAAATTTCAGTAAATAAAATGGAACTGAATGGTGATGATTTTGCTCACATTTGTCCTGAAGGATTCTTGAGGGTTAAGTTAGAAAATAAGAAGAATATAGAACTTAAGAATAATTTTATTCTTAATAATGTTTTGCAAATCCAGGCGCAAGATCTGACCATCAAGTCTCATCCACACCTTCATGTCATCTCTGATTCTATCCGTCCATCATGAATATTATGAGAAAACATCATAAATAGTTCCCATCCAGCATAATCTACAGGCTTCCCACAACATTTGGCAAGTGAAATCCATGAAGAATTAAAGTTTGCCTCTGAGGCCTAAACCATCCTGGGGTCTGAATGAATCAAACCACAATCCTCATCATCATCCATGAACACAACCCTTAAATCAGTTTTATTGGGAATCCTAAACCTCATTTATGACCTGAAGAGCAAAAAAATCCCCTGAATGCTCTTGAGAGACTCCACGTCACTTCAGATCATCTGCTTTCTGCTCTACGGGTCACAGAATCTACTTCAGGCCAAAAACAAAAGAACTACAAACTCCAAACAGTCCTGTAACCCGATCGGACTGGATAAAGCAGCTCAGAGACTCAATATTGACTGAATATGATCCACACTTGAGACTGAAGAATCTGAGGTTCTCTTACCTGAGGAGGAGGAGGAGGACGGTGAGGAGGAGGAGGAGGAGGTCAAGAAGCCGCGAAGAAGCAGCGGCGTCACGATACATGGAGAGAGAGACACAGAGAGCGTTTGATTAGCCGTGAGTTATGATAACAATAATGAGACATAAATATTCATGGGCGTATCGTGTCCCCGGCGGGACGGCGATTCGTGATGTTGATTGTTAAACTGATAATCAGGATCCTCCCCAGGAGAACGTCAGCGCATCTTCATTTATTATTCAGCGCCGCACATCATTATGATGCTGTAAGTCAATAAGCAAACTGTGTGCAAACACACACACACACACACACACACAGTGTTTGAGTTTGTAAACATGCATTGATGACACTTCATCTACAGTCACTACACAAAAACTGCTAAACACCAGCCAATGCTGATCTTCTGCTGCTTTACACAAACAGTTAATAATAGATTTCAATCATAATATGTAATTCATTCATTCCATATAACACGTTATAAAGACTACAAAATAAATGTTATAAATTAAAATACAAAAAAATAGAATATAAAAAAGCTATATTTTATATATATATATATATATATATATATATATATATATATATATATATATATATATATATATATATATATATATATATATATATATATTATAGCCAAAAAAATAATACATACATCATGCAAACTCACACGTATTGTAGTAAATTAATAAATAATAAAATTGTATATTTTTTATGTAAAACATTTACACTTAATTTAATATACCATAAAAGAAATATATAGAACAAAAAAATAGAACAACAAATTAAATATCCTAAATCTGACATAATAATACAAACAGTTAAAAATACATTTCAATATAATATATAATTCATTCATTTCATATCATATGTTATAAAGGCTATAATTAATATTATTATAATAAATATTGCACTTAAGAATATATATAATTATATAATATATATTATATATATATATATATATATATATATATATTATATATATATGGATCCAAAAAGCTCATCAAAGTTGTCAGAAATGACAAAAACGGGTATTGTTTTGGGTTTAGGACAACTTTGATGAAAGGTTTTGATCCACTATATATATATATATTAAATAGCAAATAAAATAATATATACATCATTACATCATGTAAACACATGTATCGTAGTAACATAATAAATAATAAAATATATTATAAATAATATATTTAATACACCATAAAAGAAATACTGTAGAAAAAAAAAGGTATAACAAATTAAATATTAAATTATATAATACAAACCATTACGAATAATTTATAGATAATTACACTTAATAAATAATTTTAGATTACTAAATTAACATTGAATATATTACATTTTAAGAGAAAATATTAAAAAAATTAAATTATTATACAATATATTATTATTTAATATATAATAAAAAAATGTAAAAATGATAATAATTTTAAAATATTATATTAATTTAAAGTAATTATTATATATTACATATCAGTCCACCGTACTCATGCAGGTTGTAATGAATTAATAAAATATTACATTGTAATAAATTATTTTAGATGTAATAAATTTGCATTCTATATTATGCAAGAAAACTGATGAAATGAAAGAGATAAAAAAAAAGAAAAGAGCAAAAAAAAGATCATGTCCAGTGTGTGTGTGTGTGTGTGTGTATGTAATATAAATATATAGAATATAATAATAATAATAATGATGACAATAATAATAATAATAATAATAATAATAATAATAATAATAATAATAATAATAATAATAATAATAATAATAACAATAATAATCTTTAATATAATAAAATTCATAATAAAAACTTAAATAAACAAAATTACACTCTTATTATGTAAAATATATTATGTAAAATAATAAAATATTTAATTTAAAGAAACAAACAAATTAATAAATCATTTAAACTCGTGTGTGTGTGCAGAAAGTGAATTTCAGCATAACCGGCAACAATATGTCTCATAAAGCTGAGAAATAAGAAATAATAATAAATACATCAGACTCTATTATAAACTTAAATAATTGGCTGTTACTACTGTTTTTGTACTGTTACTAAAAAACAGGTTTCCACTCTGATATTTTGTAACCCTGTTTGAAAGCCTCCGGTCGTGACCTTTAGTGTGACCTTTGTTCCAGACCTTCAGCTGTCAATCAAACTCTGTTACTCATCTGCCATCAACAACACAACACACATCACTACACATTTAACAGATAAATCAATGTATTTGTTTATTATTCATTTATATATTACATTAAAATGTAAAAAAGTTGTATATTTATTTATTCCTTTTATATGTAAATTACTTTAAAATTAAATTTTTACATTTCTTAGTATAAATGTATTTATTTATTTGTTTATTTATTTATTTTGAAATGTAAATCAGTGTATATATTTAAAAGAAATACTGGATCTTTTTTAATTAGAAATAAAATTACATTGTTTATATTTATACTATTTACATTTATATAATATTTTCATATTGTTATAATTGCATGTATTCAATAATAATTATTCATATTAATTTGAATTTAATTATTAATATTCACGGAAATTCAGTTAAAATGTAAATAATGCATCCATTTATTTGTATTAAAATTTAAATAATAACAATAATGTGTATATTTAAAAAATAATGTAATAATTTAGATAAAAAATAAGTTAGAATGTATATATTTATTAATATTAGAATTAATATAAATAATGTGTATATTTATATTTAAATTCTAAAATTCTTGTTATAAATCTTTATTTATTATTTATTTATGTCCAATTTAATGTGAAAAATGCACTTTTTAAAATAATATTGTATGTATTTATATAAAATAAATTAGAATGTATTTATTTATTTATATCAGAATTTAAATAATGTGACTATTATTTTATTTACATATTTATTAATTATATTTATATTTAAATGAATTTTACATTTAAATTATTTTATGCGTCTTATTAGTAATTTTTTTTTATTATTTATTTACATATTTAATTATGCGAATAGATTCAAGGAAAGCTAAAAACAACATCAAATTAGACCAAATGTTTAACGAGCAAATGCGAGCGTGTTGTGTGACTGCTGGGTGTCTCTGTGAGGTCCAGCAGGTGTGGATCTGGACGTCGGTCTGTTGGCTGAACCGAAGGTCCGTCTCCGGCGGCGGGACCTCGAGCGGCGCTTTGATCTCGTTAAAGCGCAGCCGCGTTTGGCGTCCGTCTGAGCATGTGATGTGACTCAATCAACAGAGTCTCATAAAAGCCACATCAAAGCAGACGTCCTCAATGTGTTTTAACCCACAGTCCACTGCAGACCGACACGTCAACGGCACACAACGCCCGGCACGCACATTCATGAACCACAACATACACGCCATCGCTGGGATTCCTTCCCGCTTACACACCAGATCCAAAACCGGGACGGTCCGGTCATCTAACACGGATCACCATTACAGTCTGGACAGATGATTGATTTATCCTCCAGACTAAATAAACAACTCCAATCACAGCCACTCCATACAGACACACATACAGATACACGTACACCAGTCATGTTTTACTATCAGAGATACTGTTATACTTTATATTTATACAATTTCTGTTTTCATTTTAATTTTAAAATTAAAGTTTTACCAATTTTATTGTGTTTTTCTTTCTTTCATTTTTAGAGTGTATTTTTTATAGATTGGTCCAAACAAAGTGTTTCATTAACAGTTAAATGGTTATTTAATTGCTTGGTTAGTGCAATTATTTAAGTAAAAAAAAAAAAAAAATTATAATTATTAATGATCAATTTCATGCACCAGTCTTATTTTACTATTTTAATTAATTAATTAATTAATTAACTTTATTAATTATAATTATTATTTTTTAATTATCAATTTCGGGCACCAGTCTTATTTTACTATTTTACTTTATTAATGAATGAATGAATGAATTAGTTATTTTACTTTATTAATTATAATTATACATTTTTAATTATCAATTTTGTGTACCAGTCTTATTTTACTATCAAAGATACTCTTATAGTTTTTATTTATACATTTCTGTTTTTCATTTCAATTTTAAAGTTAAAGTTTTACCAATTTTATTGTGTTTTTTTTTTCTTTCATTTTTAGAGTGTATTTTTTATAGATTGGTCCAAACAAAGTGTTTCATTAACAGTTAAATGGTTATTGAATTGCTTGGTTAGTGCAATTATTTATTTAAGAAAGCAAGTAAGTTTAAAAAAAACAAAAACATGCACATTGATAATTATAATTATTAATTTTTAGTGATCGATTTCATGCACCAGTCTTATTTTACTATTTTAATTAATTAATTAATTAATTATATTAATTATAATTATTATTTAATTATCAATTTCGTGCACCAGTCTTATTTTACTATTTTTCTTTATTAATGAATGAATGAATTAGTTATTTTACTTTATTAATTATAATTATAAATTTTTAATTATCAATTTTGTGTACCAGTCTTATTTTACTATCAAAGATACTCTTATAGTTTTCATTTATACATTTCTGTTTTCATTTCAATTTCAAAGTTAAAGTTTTACCAATAATATATATGCTTGGTTAGTGCAGTTTTTTTAAGTAAGCAAGTAAGTAAAAAAAAAAATAAATACATGCACATTATTCATTATAATTATTCATTTTTAATTATCAATTTCATGCACTATTTTATTAATTTACTTAATTATTTTACTTTATTAAAATATTTCTGTTTTCATTTAAATTTTGAAGTTAAAGTTTTACCAATTTTATTGTTTTTTTTTTGTCATTTTTAGTAGCTGTGTGTATATTTTAGTATAAACATGCGCACACACACACATACATAAAGTATTAAAAATATATAATTTTTATTTATTTGTATATTCATTTGTTTTTTTGTTTGTTGTTTAGTTATCCCATTTAAATTTAATTTATTTAAAATTTTAGTTTCAGTTACAGCCTTTGTTTACTATAAAAACCCTAATGCACACCACTGTCCTATTTTGTTTTAAAGAAATTAATACTTTTATTCAAGTAATGATGCAATTAAATTGATCAAAAGTGACAGTAAAGACATTTATAATGTTACAAATGATTTCTATTTCAAATAAGTGCTGTTCTTTTGAACTTTTTGTTCATCTGTGAATCCTGAACAATAAAGTGCATCACAGTTTCCACAAAAATATTGTGCAGCACAACTGTTTTCAACATTTCTAATAATCAGAAATGTTTGTTGAGCAGCAAATCAGCATATTAGAATGATTTCTGAAGGATCATGTGACACTGAAGACTGGAGTAATGATGATGAAAATTCAGCTGTACATCACAGAAATCAATTACATTTTAACAGATATTCACATAAAAAACAGCTTTTTGAAATCATAATAATATTTCACATTTTTACTGATTTTACTGTATTTTTAATCAAATAAATGCAGCCTTGGTGAGCAGAGCACTTTTCATAACACTTCATTCTGTGAGTTTTATAAGCTTGTTTTCTCACAGGGACAAAAAATATTCCCTCAAGTTCAAAACTGACTGGTATTACTATACTTGTGGGGACATTTGGTCTTCATAATGTAGTGAATACAGGTACACACACACTCACTCACAGAGAGTTTGGGAATCAGAAAGCTCTTGTACAGTGGAAGCGTGACGAGGACCGTGACCAATGCGATTCGTTGAGCTCATAAGAGACACGATTCAATCAGCAGAACAGTGACTAAATCTGTCCTGATCACACGCGACTACCCGACCAAACATCATGAGTCACGCTAAATACTCTACTACTACCAGAGTTTAAATCATGTATGTTTATATTGCTTAAATATTGATCTAAATGTAAATACCAGCAGAGAAACTGCAGATGTATTCATGGAATCACTAAAAGCAACTCGCAAAACACTACAAACGTGTTATAGAGCTGAGAAATCAACACGGACAGATAGAATTAAACCCCACACACACAAGTCTCAATCAGCGTGTTAATAATTCGCAGTATCATTATGAGGAACATGGACGCTGAGGAGAGATATGACACTGAATACAATAAGCCCATCTTTCCCCGCCGTGAGGAATGTGCAGGGAATTAAATGAACATTAGGACTCGTTTGATTCTCTTTGTCTGCGCCGCATTAATTGAAGGGAACTGCTGTGACCTTCACAACACAATTACATCTCCATCACTGCGATTACACACACGGCAGCAGAAACACGTGAACACGGGACCCGGCGCCGCCGCTGGTATCCCACGATTCCCCACTGTGCCCGTCAGTCACAACGATGGTGGTACATGCACACTTTACATCACTAACGAACGAACTAACATCATGCATTTATGATATGTAAAAATTTATATAAAAATTTATATTTGTTTATACAATACTAAAATATAATTAGAATAAATGTAATACATTAAATACATAATAAATAATTTAAACATAAATAATTAAATAATTTATAAATAAATAATTTATGAAAAAATTAATGTAATATAAATGAATAATGCATACATTTATAATAATTAATATTATATTGTTTATATAATAAAATATAAACATAATGAACAAATGTAAATTCAAAAAAAAAAAAAAAAAAAAAATAGCGCTGTGCATTGATTAATCACGATTAATTGCATCCAAAATAAAAGTTTTTGTTTATATAATCTATGTGTGTGAGTACTGTGTATATTTATTATGTCTTTATAAATACACACACAGGCATGGATATATTTAGGAAAAAGTTATGTTTATATATTAAATATATTTATATATAATATTAAATGTAAATGTATGTAAATATTTTCAAAATATACACTGTATGCGTGTATTTATATATATTATGTAAACAAAAATTTATTTTGTATGCGATTAATCGCAATTATTCATAGCACAGCACTAAAAAAAATACATTTTAATTTACTATAAATAAATAATAATTGCATGCATAATAAGTAATATAAAAATAATTATTTACATTTTATATTTTTTTATATTTAAAATTCTTTGTAAAAGTAACTAATTTAAATATAAAGGAAAAATAAATAAATATGAATATGAATAAATAAAAGTAATGTGAAAAACTATTAAGCTGTAAAGCTGTATTTAAATATTAATTTATACAAAAGAATTACATTCTCATTTAAATAAATAAATAAAATTTGTAAGTCATAAATATATACATCATTATTAAAATTGTTGAATAAATAGCCACATGATTATTTATATTTTAAATTTATAAAATAAAACTGAATTTATAATACTAATAGAAAATATTAATTTATATTGATTTAAAATGTTTAATTTACAATTTATTTACATGTATCTATTGCTTTTGATATATTTAATATATAAATATAAAATTTTTCTTAAATATATATCATTGCATGTGTCTGTATTTAAATATATACATAATAAATATACACATTACACACATATATATTATGTAAACAAAAACTTTGATTTTGGATGCCATTAATCATGATGAATTGTTGCACAGCATTCATTTATAATATATAATAATTAATATAAAAATATTATTTGTATTTATCTATACAACAATAAAATATAATTAGAAGTAATTAATAGACAATAAATACATAATAATTAAATAAATCAATAAATAATGAAAATCAATAATGCATACATTTATAATAAATAATATTTTATTTATATAATAATATAAACATGAATGAATTAATTAAAATTCTAAAACAATTACAAAAAATAATAAATGTTATATTTTTTACATTTAAATTTTTCAAAAGTAACTAATTTAAATAAATAAATAAATACTTAAATTATAGAAAATATACACTTATTTAAACTAATATAAATTAAGTATTATAAAAACTAATAAGCATTTTTATTTTTTTTAATTCAAAATTCTCACTTAAATAAATAACTAAATAAATGTGTAAGTCGTAATTATATGCATTAACATTTTAAAATAAATAACCACATGATTATATTTTAATTTAAAATAAAACTAAAATTATAATACTAATAGAAAATATATATATTTACACTTATTTAGAATTTTATATTCAAATGTATTTAAAATAAATGAATACAACCACATATTAGCAATAATAATACAATATTACATTAGAGACATTATCTGTGATATATTTCTGTCATGTGTCCCAAAAAAACTTTTTTAAGAGAAACTTCAAGTCAGAGAGGATCACGAGAAACTGAAGCAGCAGGAATCATCTCTGATTAGTTCATTCACATCCGTCACTCCGCAGACGGACAAACAGGCCGATACAGACAGACTAATAGAGAGTCAGAAAGAGCGTCTGTGAATCCTGATGGAGTTTAATGAACTGCTGGAGCTCTAATAAAGCCATTAGACGTCCCATCCAGTCCTTTACTCGTCCTGCTGGACTGATGTGAGCATTAAAGCAGCTCTTAAAACAGACGCATCTGATCCAAACAAGCCACGGCAGACACAGCCAAACAACAGAAACTCAACAGTCAACAGAGCACATTCACTAACAGCATCAAAACTGTCATATCGGGAGACATATAACACAAACACACCAACAAAACAAGCACAATTACACTGACACTGACATCACAAACAAACCTCCAAACTCCCTGTGACTGAGTCATTTGATTCAGTGAATCAGTTCAAACCAATGACTCCAGTCTGATTCAACTGGTTTGGGTGAATCATTCCAACTTATGTTAGTGCTAACATGACATCGCTAATGAATCGCTCGCTAATGACTTGCAGTTCTTTATAATGACTGAATAAATACATTTTAAAATCATTAGGAAGAAATGCACCGAGTGATTCATTAACAGTGCATTCGTTAATGAGTTCAGCTCACTTAATGGAGCTTTATAATGAGCTATAAACACACAAATAAATAATAATAATAATAAAAAAAAAAAAAGAATAAATAAACATTTCAAACAAGCACTAATTTAACAATTCATTAACAGCTCATTCGTTAATGAACTGCTTGGTTAGTGCAGGTCTTCATAACAATGAATGAATAAGTCAACATTCTTTAAATTCTGAAATAAATAATTAGAATTTGTTTGAATAATAAAATGAATAATAAATAAATTATTATTATTATTATTATTATTATTATTATTATTATTATTATTATTAATGAAATGAAAATATTGACAAAAATATGTATTCATATTTTGACTTAAATTTACAAATAAAATACATTTTACATTCAAATAGATTCATTAACAGTGCATTAATTTATTCATTAAAGAAGAAATGCACTAACAGTTTCATTAAGTTTATTTGTTATTGAATAGCTTAATAAATTAATTAATTAATTCACATTATTAATTATAATTATTAACTTATTTATTTATTATGAATTATTTTATCACAATAACAGTCATAATAGTAACAATAAAAGTAATATAAAATATAAAAATGTATTGATTTATTAGATTTGCATTTATACATTTATAAATGAGTTTTATAAATAAATAAATAAATGTAAAAAAAGAGAAAAAAAGAGCTAAACATGCATGCCATAATAATAGTAACAACAAAAGTAAAATAAAATATAAAAATGTATTGATTTATTTATTAGATTTGTTTTATAAATAAATAAATACATATAAAAAAAGATTTAAAAAGATTTAAAAAAGAGCTAAAAGTGCATTTGTCATAATAGTAACAATAAAAGTAATATAAAATATAAAAATGTATTGATTTATTTATTAGATTTGCATTTATACATTTATAAATAAACACGTTTTATAAATAAACAAATAAATAAATAAATTTAAAAAAAGATTTAAAGATATTCAAAAAAGAGCTAAAAGTGCATTTGCCAATAATAGTAACAAAAAAGTAAAAAAATAAAATAAAAAAATATTGATTTATTAGATTTGCATTTATACATTTATAAATAAGTTTTATAAATAAATGTAAAAAAAAAAGATTTTAAAATGATTTAAAAAAGAGCTAAACGTGCATTTGTCATAATAATAGCAACAATAAAAGTAATATAAAATATACAAATGTATTGATTTATTTATTAGATTTGTATTTATACATTTATAAATAAACATGTTTCATAAATTAATAAATTAAAAAAAAAAAAAGATGCAAAAAGATTCAAAAAAGAGCTAAAAGTGCATTTGTCATAATAGTAACAATAACAAAAAAAAAGAAAGTTTATAAGTTTATAAATCCATTTTACAAAAAAAATCCTGAAAGATTCACTAACAGTCAGAGTTGATTCATAGTAACGTGTCAAAGCGACTCCACTGCAGGCGTCTGAGCTGCAGCGTCGAACGTGAGCGTATCTGTGATCACGAGTGTTAAACGTGATAAACGGTTTGGCGTTTGGGAGCGTCGAGTCTCTGGCCTCCCGCAGACACACAATGAAGAGTGTCAGATAACCTGCCACATTATCAGCTCTTCACTTCACGCCACGGCACATCTGAATCCACATCATAGCACCTATTAGAGCTGTGAGGAGACGACTGAGACAGACGGACGCAGATCCGGAGCCTGTCTGCGTTACTGACCCCGTCAGAGCAGAGGAACGCCACCCATCCTCCAGAGGAGAGGAATGACAAACGGCTGCTCGGGAATCACTGCATGGCTTCACAGGCTTCATTTAAAGCCACACATTTGAGAGAAAAATAAAATAAAATAAAATAAAATAAAATAATACATTGCATTACAATGTAATAAATGAACTTTAAAAAATGTTTTATAACAGCATTCTATATCCTTTGCAATATATGCTGTCTAAAAAATTATAATTAATTTAAAATAAGTAAAAAATGACAAGTAAATAAATAAACAACACTGTTACTTCATAATAAAACATTTATAATTTATAATTTATATGTTCAATTTATGTTCATTTATTGATTGATTTATTTAAACGTAAAAAAGTATTTATTCATTTTAAATTAAAACCATATATTAGTTCATGTATATTATGTTTATGTTTATTATGTATATAAAGAAACATATAATGTAAATATTTATTTACTTATTCCTTTTGTTTAAATAAATTATTTAAATGAATAATTCTATTTAAATAATAATTTAATAATAATAATAATAATAATAATAATAAATAAATAAATAAATAATTGTATATTTATTCATAAG
>CM070014.1:37278932-37466432 GCA_036247105.1 Cirrhinus mrigala
ATTAATTATTTCTTTAATGTTTATTAAATTATTTACTTTTTCAAAAAAAGTAATTATATAATTGTCTAAGCATTTATAATTAAAATAATCATTTAATAAAAAATAGTAAATTATAAATTAATTACATTAATATATAAATATTATTATTATTATTATTATATATTACATTATTAATTTTTATTATTATAATATTAATTAAACTAATAATTAATATGAATGAATAAATTCTGTTTATATATATATATATATATAAATTAGTTAATTAGTTCACCCATTTATTTAGCAAACAAATTATCTATTCATTAATTCACTTATTTATATTCTAATAATAATTTATTTTATTATTTATTTATCTATTTATTTAATATAAAATAAATAAACAAAAGTGTTTTAATGTTTATTAAATGATTTACTATTTTTAAAATGTATTTATATGATTATTAAATGTATAAACATTTATAATTAAAATAATTTTAATAATTAAAAAATGAGTAAATAAATTCATATTAATATATTATTATAATATTAATTAAACTAATAATTAATATGAATGAATAAATTCTGTTATTATATATATATATATATATAATATATATATATATATATATATATATATATATATATATATATATATATAAATTCTACGTTTCTATTAAAATTAAGCTACATTTCAATGTTATTTTAATACTTTTTACATTTTTTTTTTTTTTTTTTTTAAATATATGTTATACAAACTAATACAATATTAAGATATATATTATATATGTAGAGAATAAAAATGACACATATTACACACATATCTATATCATAAAAATAACTACATTTAGAAATGTGACACAATAAGTGACATTATAGTGACGGCTGTTTCTTCACAGTGGGTGAAAGTGCATGTGAAAGTGTGTGATGAGTAATTAATGTGAACACGAAGCTTTCAGTCAGATCTTGAGCCATTTTAAGAGTCCCTTTGACTGTCTGATGTGTCACACGCCGATGGCAGAAAGGTCTTTAAATGAGTAATAAAGCGCTGGAGACGACGGCACACTTGACCTTTATGACATACAACACAACAGCTCCAATAATGATCCGCTCTGTCAGCCGCACACGGAGAAACCGCTCCGTTACAGACCGCCACAGACCAGCAGAAACCACAGACAGAGCCGCACAAGACCGGAACACACCGCAGAGCGCCAGACACGGCGAATACGGCTCACGTCCTGAGAGAACGCTAATAGTCTTTCAGGTTGAGGCGATCTGATAAAGCCGCTGGCCGAGAGGAGTTTAAAGAGCCATCGAGGACTGGAATAAGAGCTGTAAGCCAAAGCAAATAGTTATTACGGCTCTCAGAGGAGCGACGCGTGTGTGGAATTAACCTGAGCGACCGTCATCACACACTTCAGACCACGGATTCACAAACTTGGGTTCGAGAGTTGATGAAAAGCTAATAATAAATAAATAAAATGTAAAATTATCAAAGATAAAGATTTTATGCATTTACCTGCATTAAGTCTAAATTATTTATTTATTTATTTAATATATATATATTTTTTTAATTAATTCATTCATTTGTTTAGCCATTTATTTAATAAATTAATAAATACACTTAAGGAATTATTTAATAATTTATTAAATAAATGTATAGTTGAATAAATTAGAAAATAAATACATTCATTTTTATGTAGTTATTTATTTATAAAGCAAGTTTAATAAGTGTTTATTCATTTATTTATTTTGCCATATATTCATTCATTTTCTCACATATTTGTGTTTCATAAAGAACTAAGTAAATACATACATAAATGTATTTTTTCATTTATTTATTCATTTAATTAGCCATGTATTTAATAAATCAATGTAATCATTTATAGATGAATAAATTAGAAAATCTTTTTTATTTATTTAGCCATTTTTTAAAACACAAAATAACAAGTGTTTATTCATTTAGTTATATATTTATTAATTCATTTACTTATATATTTGAATAAATGTATTTTTTCATGTTTTCATTCATTTAGCCATGTATAAATAAATTTAACAGTAATGTATTTATTTATTAACTTAAATATTACATATGTAAAATAAATACATGTTTTTGTAATGTTTATTTTAAACGATTTACTATTTTTAACATATTTATATGATTATTAAATATATGTCTAAACATATAAATACATACATTTTATTTATTTATTCATTTAACAAAAATTAATAAATTTTTAGTCATTTATTTAGTCATTTAATACATAAGCCTAATAAAATAACGTGCTTATATATTTATTAATTTATTCATTAATTCATTTATTTAGTCATTTTAAAAAAGCTAATGAATAAATGCATTTAAAATGTAAAATGTGTACATTTATTGTAATAAATAAAAGTATAAACATAACTAAAAATAAATAAATGTATAAACTATGTATGACAACTACCTACTGAAATAAAGCAAGCAAAATCTATTTTATTTTTAAGTGATTTTATTTAGTGATTCATTTAGTCATTTAACAAATAAATCTAATAAAATAATGTGCTTATATATTTATTATATATTTGTTAAATTTATTCATTAATTAACACTTATTTCATAATTTTATATGGTGTAATCTAATGTTTCATTTATTTTTGTAAAGCACTTTGAGAAGTAACATTTAAAGGTGCTATAGAAAATAAAGATTATTATTATTATTATTATTATTATTATTATTATTATTATTATTATTAACTAAAAAAATAAATAAATTCATATTATTTAGTCACTTTAGTCATTTAACATAAATCTAATAAAATAACATGCTTTTATATTTATTATATATTTGTTCAATTTATTCATAAATTAACACTTATTTAATAATTTTTATATGATGTAATTTGATGTTTTATTTATGTAAAGCACTTTGAGAAGCAACATTTAAAGGCACTATAGAAAATAAATATTATTATTATTATTATTATTAACTATAAATATTAATGAATAACTTAGTTATTCACTGATTGATATTCATTAATTAACACTTATTTTATAATTTTTATATGGTGTAATTTGATGTTTTATTTATTTATGTAAAGCACTTTGAGAAATAAAATTTAAAGGTGCTTTAGAAAATAAAGATTATTATTATTATTAACTAAAAAAAATAAATTAATTTTATTTAGTCACTTATTTAATCATTTAACACATAAATCTAATAAAATAATGAGCTTATATATTTATTCATTTATTTAGTAATTGGTTAAATAAATAAATATATAAACAGATGTGACCATTTACAACATCAGACAACTGTAAATATGCGAATGTGTTGTTAAATTACTGAAATATTAACTTAAAATTCAAGTGGAACTTCAAGTTTTGCTCAAAGGGGTTGGGCTGACCAAAAAAACGTGAAAATCGTTGTTTTAGTACAAAGACGGCGGGGTGAAGGTTATACAGAGCTACTGTTCTGATGTTATAGAGTAACGTGACGATAAAGCAAACACATTCATACATCATCCGTCGCTCTCACGCTAATCACATTCATTTGACATCAAAATCGCCAAGAATCCGAGCCTGAGAAACAACATGGCAGAGATTTCACACGTCAAAACACTGATGTACTACACTCTTACACTTCTACTTTCCATCTACAGAAAGGTCCGGTATGAAATATATCCTACGTTTAAAGTAAAAACATGCATTTGCTGTGGAAAGACACGCATCCAATCCAAACCGTTTGAGATCCCAGACCAGGGAATTATGGGACGGGACGGATAATGGACTAGAGGAGCGCAGCGAGGGTGCGGACGCCAAACACAGCAGATCCCGTCAATCTGACCATCGGCTCTGTGTGTAAAGGCAGATCTCCAGCACGAGTTCAGCAGGTTTAAACTCAAGCAAACGCGTCCAGACGAGTCAAGAGAGCAGAAATAAAGTCAGAGCCTGCGCCTTTAATTCATCTGCATGTTCTGTGTCTGCGTGTAAACGAATGCTGTCCATTCATCAGATGAATCACAAACTCACAAACAACATTCAGTGTGATTTCAGCGTCTGCGTCTCAATATATGAGCACATGAACACACGAACATCTCCAGAGCTGCTCTGAAAGTCACTTCAGCTGGTTTACAGCGTTTACTTGAAGGAAAACTATATGTGATTATCAAACTAATAATATCAAACTCAAAAATCTGTACTTATCAAATACAAAGATATTTTTGAATCCAGGTTTTTATTTATACATTTGTTGTAAATTAAATCCTTATTTGATTACATTTAAATATTAATGAGAAGAAACGAGTAGATCAATTTTAAATGTAAAACTTTTTTTTAATTCTTTAACAAATGTAATAAAATTTATTTATATATTTTGTCACTATTCATTTAGTAATAAATAAATTAATTAATTAATTAATTAATTGATAAATAAATCAAACAAAAACTAATGAATGAATGAATAAATAAATAAATAAATAAATAATGAGAAATATGTGATTATCAAACTAACAATATCAAGCTCAAATATCAGTACTTATCAAAGTAATATTTTTATTTTTATGGGATATATTTTTGAATCCATGTTTTAATTTATAATGCTCTGTTGTGCAGCATATTTTCTGAAAATAAATTTAAAAAAATGTTTTGTTGTAAATTACATCCTTGTTTGATTACATACAAGAAGAAATGAGTAGATCAATTTTAAATGTAAAACTTTTTTTAAATTCTCTAACAAATTTAATGAAATGTATTTATATATTTTGTCACTATTCATTTAGTAATAAATAAATAAATTAATTAATTAATTGATAAATAATCAAACAAAAACTAATGAATAAATAAATAAAATCAATAAATAATGAGAAAGAAATATATGTGATTATTAAACTAACAATATCAAACTCAAATATCAGTACTTAAAGTAATATTTTTTATTTTTATGGCATATCATATTTTTTAATCCATGTTTTAATTTATAATGTTCTGTTGTGCAGCATATTCTCTAAATAAATAAATAAATAAATAAAAACAATGTTTTGTTGTAAATTAAATCCTTATTTGATTACATTTAAATATTAATGAGAAGAAACGAGTAGATCGATTTTAAATGTAAAGCTTCTTTTAAATTCTTTAAGAAATTTAATAAAATTTATTTATATATTTTGTCACTATTCATTTAGTAATAAATAAATAAATTAATTATTTAATTTATAAATAATCAAACAAAAACGAATGAATAAATAAATAAAATCAATAAATAATGAGAAAGAAGTATATGTGATTATCAGACTAACAATATCAAACTCAACTATCAGTACTTAAAGTAATATTTTTATTTTTATGGTATATCATATTTTTGAATCCATGTTTTAATTTATAATGTTCTGTTGTGCAGCATATTTTCTAAAAAAATAAATAAATAAATAAAAACAATGTTTTGTTGTACATTAAATCCTTATTTGATTACATTTAAATATTAATGAGAAGAAACGAGTAGATCGATTTTAAATGTAAAGCTTTTTTTAAATTCTTTAAGAAATTTAATAAAATTTATTTATATATTTTGTCACTATTCATTTAGTAATAAATAAATAAATAAATAAATTAATTAATTAATTAATTAATTGATTGATAAATAATCAAACAAAAACTAATGAATAAATAAATAAAATTAATAAATAATGAGAACAAAGTATATGTGATTATCAAACTAACAATATCAAATTAAAATATCAGTACTTAAAGTAATTTTTTTTAATGGGATATCATAAGATATTTTTGAATCCATGTTTTAATTTATAATGTTCTGTTGTGCAGCATATTTTCTGAAAATAAATAAATAATTTTTTTAAAAAAACAATGTTTTGTTGTAAATTAAATCCTTATTTGATTACATTTAAATATTAATGAGAAGAAACGAGTAATCCATTTTAAATGTAAAACTTAACAAATTTAATAAAATTTATTTATATATTTTGTCACTATTCATTTAGTAATAAATAAGTTAACGAATTAATTAATAAATAATCAAAAACAAACAAATGAATAAATAAATACTATTAACAAATGATCAACAATTGTATTTTTATTAGCTAATATTTAAAACGATTAATGATATAAAAATATATTGCTTTGTTAGTTCATGTTACCCAATGCATGACTTTATTGTAAAGTAATAGCAAAAATGAATTTCTATGAATTTTAATTTATTTTACTATATGTCCTTATTTTATTTTAATCCGTATTTGATTACATTTAAATATAAATAATAAAAATAGATCCATTTAAATGGTAAAATAATTGTAAAAAATGAATGAATTTCTATGAATTTTAATTTTAAAAATTAATTACATTTTTTGCAGTTTTGTTATAATTTAATTAATTCCTTATTTGATTACATTTAATTATAAATAACAAATATTAAAAATAGACACATTTAAATGGTAAAGTAATACCAAAAAATGCATGAATTTCTATGAAATTTAATTTATTTTAAAAATTAATTACATTTTTTGCAAAGTTTTGATGTAAATTAATTAAATCCTTATTTATTTACATTTAAATATAAATAATAAAAAAATGGATACATTTAAAATATTATGTAATACAAAAAATGAATGAATTTCTATGAATTTTATTTTATTTTAAAAATTAATACATTTTTTTTGCAAAGTTTTGATGTAAATTAATTAAATCCTTATTTATTTACATTTAAATATAAATAATAAATAATGAAAAAATGGATACATTTAAATTATAATGTAATACCAAAAATGCATGAATTTCTATTCATTTTAATTTATTTAAAAAATTAATACAATTTTTGCAAAGTTTTGATGTAAATTAATTAAATCCTTATTTATTTACATTTAAATATAAATAATAAATAATAATAATAAAAATAGATACATTTAAATTGTAATACCAAAAAAAAAAAATGCATGAATGTCTATGAATTTTACTTTATTTTAAAAATGAATGATACTATTTTTGGCCGTATCGCCCAGCTCCCTCTTTCCCTCCTGCGGTGTGTTTGAGTGTTTTTGAGTGTGTGTTCATGCTCCGTTCCTGATGTTTCTCTTTGCTTAAACTCCAGCGAGTGTCTGTCTATCAGCTGATAAAACACTGACCTTCAGCTCAGCAGGAGGAGCTTTCAAAGAAAAACCTGCCGCTTCAGACTGAACGCAGACGCTCCGATGGACACACGTGTGTTTGTGAACATCAGGCGTGTTCAGACTGACGGAGGTGTTGAAAGAGAAACAACATGACAAATAAACTCAGAGCTGAAGAATCGCAGCGCTTCCCATTCTAGAATGAAAGGAAGAGGAATTTACTGAAATACAGTTCAAGTAAAGCATTCTGGAAAATTAAATGTCCTTCTATCTTGATTCACAAAATGGAATACAGAAACTAAATACAAATTTATATACACTAGAAAATTGAGTGATTTTCTTTTAAACTAATTTCACTCAGAAAGTGAATTTTACAAATAAACAGCAAGTAACATGATGAATTAAACAAGATGACAAAGTATTTTCTTGTAAAATATAATTCAAGAATCTCTTTTTATTCACAACTAAAGCACTTTGGTCAACAATAGTTGCTTTTAAATGCGCTTTATAAACTTGTACTGCATTGTATATGTAGCTAAATACAGTGTTATGTGCCATTTCAAACAAAATACACCTTTTTTTTATTTTTCAAACAAGGTTTTATCAAGTCAGCATGTGAAGTTCATTAAATTAAAGCTTTTCTAGTGACATAAAAAGAAAATAACACTTTACATAATGAAATACATCACTATTGTATACTAAAATGTACTTCTCAATATTCTAATAATGATGAACATCAAAATATTTTTTTTACATACATGTTTTAATTTAAACAGTTCTGTTGAGCTGCATATTATTTCACAAAAAATAAAAAATAAAAATAAAAATAAAAATACAACGTTTTAATTGCTATATTTGATCACATTAAAAGATTTATTAACGGTTTATTCATTTTAATATTTTATTTATTAATTTATTTAAAAACATTTTCATACATTTTAATTTAAACAGTTCTGTTGTGCTGCATATTATTTGACAAAAATAAAAATGCAATGTTTTAATTGTTATAATTTCATTTGATTGCATTGAAAGATTTATTACTGGTTTATTAATTTATTTTAATATTTTATTTATTAATTTATTTTAAAATAATTTTAAAATCAAGTTATATCTGTTAACATTAGTTAATACGCTGTGAACTATTAACAAATGATAAACAATTGTATTTTTATTAGCTAATATTAAAAACAATTAATGATATAAAAATATATTGCTCTTTGTTAGTTCATGTTAACCAATGCATGACTTTATTGTAAAGTAATACCAAAAATGCATGAATTTCTATTCATTTTATTTTAATCCTTATTTTTATTTAATCTTTAAAATTTAATCCTTATTTTAATCCTTATTTGATTACATTTAAATATAAATAATAAAAATAGTTAAATTTAAATTGTAAAATAATACCAAAAACGCAAGACTTTCTATGAATTTTAATTTATTTAAAAAAAGAATTTAATTTTTTTGCAGTTTGTTGTGAATTAATTAAATCCTTGTTTGATTACATTGAAATATAAATAATAAAAATAGATCAATTTAAATTCTAAAGTAATACCAAAAATGCATAAATTTCTATGAATTTTAATTTATTTTAAAAATATTTTTTTGCTAAGTTTTGTTGTAAATTAATTAAATCCTTATTTGATTACATTTAAATCTAAATAATAAAAACAAATATATTTAAAATGTAAAGTAATACCAAAAATGAATGAATTTCTATGAATTTTAATTTACTTTACAAATTAATTTAATTTTGTGCAAAGTTTTGTTGTAAATTAATTAAATCCTTTTTGATTACATTTAAATATAAATAAAAATAGATACATTTAAACAGTAAACTAATACCAAAAATGACTGAATTTCTATGTATTTGAATTTATTTGAAAAATGTATTAAATTTTTTGCAAAGTTTTGTTGTGAATTAATTAAATCCTTATTTGATTACATTTAAATATACATAAACAATAAAATGAGCTACATTTAAATTGTAAACTAATACCAAAAATGCATGAATTTCTATGAATTTTAATTTATTTTAAAAATTAATTCAATTTTTTGCTAAGTTGTTTTGTAAGTTAATTAAATCCTAATTTGCTTACATTTTAATATAAATAATACATAATAAAAAATAGATGCATTTAAATGGTAAAGTAATATAAAAATGCATGAATTTCTATGAATTTTAATTTATTTTAAAAATGAATGCAATTTTTTGCAAAGTTGTGTTGTAAATTAATTCAATCCGTATTTGCATACATTTAAATATAAATAAGAAATAAGAAAAAAAAAGATCAATTTAAATTGTAAAGTAATATAACATTTTTTTTTTACTTATTTTAAAATTCATTTTAAATATTTACATTCAAATTTCAATCTAATTCAGAACTGAATTTGTATTTAAAAGGCACGATTTAAAGCCTTTCATAATCGATAAATGTTGCAGCATTAACACACCGTTTTATAAGAAGCGCTTTAGAAATAAATGTCCAGCAGGACTCATGTTGATGTACTGGAGTACATTTCTGTCTTCAAATCTCATTGAAACGACTGAACTTCACAACCCCGTCACACAATCAGATTCTCATTCATCTTTGACATTTAAAGGACAAATAAGGAACAGTTAATCAGTTCTAAAACTTCTGCGTTTCAGCACAAATCTCCAGCGAGACGCCGCCTTTAATTTACTTTTCTCTGACAAATTGGCTTCTCGGTCCCTCGGTGCCCAAGAACCCCAACAAATTCTCTTCATGGGAGATTCCCAGCGCGCCGCCGCACGGAAATAAGCCCGATTCCGGCTTTCCGAAGAGCAAAAGAGTTTTAATAAGCAATTAAAGCCTTCAATAGGAGCTCCTAATTAAAGGCATGTTAAACAAACAGTTATGAATACAGAAGAAATATTGACAATGGTTTAGGTGCCGCAAGCTCACCGGGGAAAACCTGAGCTTATTACAAAGCATGAAATTAATTTCACCTCGGCCTGCGAGAAATCCCTCCTGCGCCGATATACGGAACGGACGCGTTTCGGGACGTGAACGCCAGCGTCTGCGGATGGACTGAGAAACGACGAGCGATTAAACATGCTGCTATTCGATAACACCTGAAAAAAAGTTCAATTTATCTCCATTTTTTTAATATTTAACAAACAAAAGTTTGGGGTCAGGAAAATATTTTATGTTTTTTTCTTCTGCTTACCAAGGCTGCATTTATTTGATCAAAAATACAGAAAAATCACTAAAACTGTGAAATATTATTACTATTTAAAACAGCTGTTTTCTATTTGAATATATTTTAAAATGTAATTTATTTCTGTGATGCGCAGCTGAATTTTCATCATCATTACTCCAGTCTTCAGTGTCACATGATCCTTCAGAAATCATTCTAATATGCTGATCTGCTGCTCAAACACATTTCTGATTATTGTCAGTTCATGTTGTTGTGAAAACTGTGATAGATTTTAGCTTTCAGGATCCACAGACGAATTAAAAGTTCAAATGAACAGCATTTGTTTGAAATAGAAATCTTTTGTAACACTGGCATTCAAAACTTTGAGATCAGAAATTTCTTTCTTTTTTTCTTTTTTTTTTTTTTTTAAATAAATTACAAAATGCATTTTAAAATATATAAATATATTTTAAATATATATTTGTAAAGAATATTACTATAATATTATTGTAAAAGTAAATATGATATTTTTAAAACAAAATTATTCTTTAATGCACTAAACATAATATAAATTAATTATATAATATTAACATATAAATTAGATAGATTTCTATTATGAATAAACACATAATACTCAGCTAATACTCAGATTTTATGTTCTTATTAATTTCACACAATGTTATATTAAAATAAAAATTCTTATTAATATTAAAAAAAAGTTTGCATAATAGTTTTTGGTGTGTGTGCTTAATGTATAATTAACAATATCAAATAATTTATAATTTTTTTTAATTCATAAAAAAGATAAAAATGCAGTAAAATGTGATCATATTCAAAACTTAGATTTTTTTTCCCCCTCACATTTATTCAATAATGGAGGTTTTAGTTTAAAACTATGATGTTCCGACTGATTTATGAGAGACGGTGCTAATGCAATAACGTAAAGCAGCTCCCAGCAGAATTATTGCATTCATAGAGAGATGTTTGTCCTTCATTATTTCAGCTCTTTCAGTCTCACGTATGATCCGGTCCCTCAGAAGTTTGAGGGATGAAATATCGAGCTGCGATTCTCCAGATAACAACAGTAAATACGCTCCTGAAATACGGCATGCGATTCATTCGCCGGGAATGCACTCGATCTGAGCCAAGAACACCAACGCCTCAGACGTCCACGGCTTATTGAAAAATCACCCGCAGATAAGAAGAGGATTCCCTCGCCGCGCCTCGATAAGAGAAGTGTGAACGTCTCCCATATTCTGGGAGGTTCGCTCTGCGTGTTTTGGTATTTATCACGACACATGGATCTGGTTACGATACACGGCCGCACATTCATCAAGCGCGCCCGAGTGCCGTTAGGATGTCAAGCGCTTGTGTAATTTGGCAGCGCCTCGTGCGTATTTCATTTCTTCGTTAGGACGCTTTCTGAAACGCGTCCGCGACCCGACGGATTCGATATCGCCGATGATTCACGATATCAAAAGACAAAGCTCTCACCTCCAGCCTGAGAGCCGTTATACGGAATCTAAACGCCTCCCGTCTCATATAAATCTGTCCTTGCGTGTGATTGAGTTCAGCGAACGTTTGAAGTGAAATTTCTCTTTGGCATCACCGGACGAGGCTTGGAAGGGAAGGGCGTTCATCAGTCATATGGGGTTTTGTTTAGTATTCACGTGTTGTTTAACTGCACTCAATTCCATTACAGTCCTGCGGCTCTTAATGAAAGGAAAGAGACTCCATTCATTGTTGAACTGGCGGAGATGAATCTGTTCAGATGTGATGCTGAGGAGGAGCACGTCTATAATCGCTGGGACCAGACACTTACATTCACATCCTAAAATGAGTTCTTTCATTTTTCTCTCTCCCTCTCTCTATATAAAATAGTTAACATTGATCTGTAATAGTTTATCATAAATTTCCTTTTTTTTTTTTTTTTACTATTATACTTTATATACTTTTTATATATATATATATATATATATATATATATATACATTATTTTATATTTTATATATATAATTATAGTATAGTAACAAAAAGTATAATATTTTAAAACAAATTTAAAATGCATTTAATATAAAGTATATTAATTATATAACAGTATTTTATTTAATAACTTTTTTAATATTATACGTTTTATATACTATTTGTTATATATACATATATGTATTTAATGAAAAGTAAAAATTAGTAAAAATAATAAGTAAAAATAACAAAATCAATATTTTTAAAACCATTTTTATTAAATTAATTATATAATACAATATTTTATTTCATAAATTTCAATGCTTTTAAATATTATACTCTGTATACTATTTGTTTATATATATATATATATATTAGGGCCGGGACTTTAACGCGTTAATTTGGATTAATTAATTACACAAAAATAACGCGTAAAATTTTTTAACACATTTTAATCGCACTTATTTTTGCACCGCGGAACGTTTCTCACTGGATGAGTTTCGGCGGACCGATTATACTGGAGCACCAACTAGCGTTCAGACAAAAACAAACCACAGTGAACATGGACAAAGAAGCTGATGAGACCGCTTTGGTTGGCTCTTTATGTTGTTGGTGCAACTGAAACTTTACGTTGAATTCTTTATTGTTTTGGCCAAGGTTATTGAGAGTTGGACTGAAATTAATTTTATTTTTTTAAACCAGCTGTTGGTAAATCAACAAAGTCTGTTATGGCCTCTGAAGCAACAGAGATGTTGTCTACAGTAATAGTCAGGGTTTCCAATGTTCTGAATGTACTTGAAAGTATTGTGTTTTACTTAAACAGTTTACAGATGGTCTACCTACCTATAGGGTACCTGATTTTCTGAAATGTAGGCTACTATATTTCTAAATATCCTATTGCTACACTTAATGGCAATATTGCACTGGTCTGTTGGACTTGGTTAAACAAAAATAAACAATATTTAGTTGCTTAAGCTTATGTATTCAGTCATTATTCAATGGTATACTAAAAATCCATATGAAAAAACTTACTTCTCACTGTTCTCAGGTCAAATATTTATATGCGATTAAAATGCGATTAATTTCGATTAATTAATTACAAAGCCTCTAATTAATTAGATTATTTTTTTTTAATCGAGTCCTGGCCCTAATATATTATATATATATACACACACACACACATATACACACACACACATATATATATACAGGGGTTGGACAATGAAACTGAAACACCTGGTTTTAGATCACAATTAGTATGATATTGGGCCTCCTTTTGCAGCCAATACAACATCATTTCATCGTGGGAGTGACAAATACAAGTCCTGCAAAGCAGCCAGAGGGATTTTGAGCCATTTTCCTCTTGCAGAACAGTGGCCAGGTCACTATGTGATGCTGATGTGGGAAAACGTTTCCTGACTCGCTCCTCCAAAACACCCCAAAGTGGCTCAATAATATTCAGATCTGGTGACTATGCAGGCCATGGGAGATGTTCAACTTAATTTTCATGTTCATTAAACCAGTCTGTCACCAGTCTTGCTGTGTGTATTGGTGCATTATTATCCTGATACAGAGCACTACCTTCAAGGTACAATGTTTGAACCATTGGGTGCACATAATGAAACTTTACACTCTGCTCTAACTGGTGTAATGTACAATAAGTGAAGATTGGGCACCAGACAGCGCAAATATAGCCATGAGACCTCCAATACTATATTGGCGAGTGTTTCAGTTTCATTGTCCAACCCCTGTATATATATATAAAAATAATGAAAAATAAAAAAATATATTTTTGAAAAAAAAAATTCTACAACACATACAATGTAAATTAATTATATAATACAGTATTTTAACATACAGAATTAATTATAAAGCAACTAAATCTTACATAATGCATTTCAACAATGCAAATTAATTACATATTATAATTTGTTGAATTCTTGCTTTACATTTGTTATATAAAATATTAACTAATTTTACTTGTGAGTTAAAAAGATCAATTTCTCATGTCGCAAAGGTTTGTCACTAGACACACATATTCATGTTTACCAATAAATTTTATCCCAATTTTTTGCATTTAATATTATGTAAATTAATTATCTAATATTTATATATAAATTATCTAATATTTAATATATATAAAATATCCAGGTTATATATATATATATATATATATATATATATATATATATATATATATATATATATATATATATATTATATATATATATATATAAACAATACTTTGATAAACATTTATAATTTGAATATAACTAATATATAATATAAAATAAGTATATAATAATAATTATAATATAGATACTTTGTATAATAATATTTAATATAATTACATAATTATATATAACTTACACATTTTATTATTTAACTATATATATATATATATATATATATATATATATATATATATATATATATATATATATATATATATATATATATATTATTTAACTAACTAACTATATATATATATATATATATATAATAACTAATTAATCCTAATTAAACTGCAGTTAGGTTACTTTGATTTTAAGTAAAAATAACAAAAAAAAAAACACAGCTAACTAACACAATACAACACAAAAACATGATAACATAAGAAACATGATTTTTGAAAATGAAAAAAAAAAAAACAACAGACTTTGTTTTTGCGAATAAACTCATAAATATATTTAAACGTTATTATTTAACAAAAATGTAACATAATCCTACATGCAAATGTAACATAGTACTGATACATGTTTCATGCTGCAGTGGTTCATCAATAGATTTAGCTACAAAAACTTTTACAAAAGTTTTTTTTGATACTAATATAACTTCACAGATGGTTTCACAAAATGTATTTTTGACACATATACCCGGGTCACAATGACCCGAACATGAAATGTGACACGTCTCTTAAAAAATAATCTGAAAAATAAATCATGGGTATAATAAGGGTCTTAAAGCATTTGCAAAGTTGTGCTCCCTTACTAGCTCTCTTCCAGGCCAAAATGGAGTCAAGTGTGTTATGGCGGTAAGTATGTTAAGAAAGCAAGCGCTGAAGTCATGAAGGACAAACCGTCTGCGTCTCTGAATGCAGTGAGTGTGGTGGTAGCGGGCCTGGGGAGCGCCGCTTAAGAACCGCTTTCCGTTATTACATTAACTATTTGCTTAGCAGAGCCTCTCATTCAGAGCGACTCAAATAGCTTTCACGCACGACCCGTTTATACAGCTGGAGCAAACCCGGCTAAGTGCTGCTCTCCAGGGCTTCCCGCAGAAGCGCGCCTCCCTCCGCCGGGAACCACGCCGCCCGGAAAACACACGGCGCTCGCGGCCCGACGGCGGATCGACGTAATTAATTTAGCCGCGGCGCAAATGAAAATATCAGAGGGAGGAAGGAGCGGGCTAATCCAGCGGTGAGGGGTCAGGAGAAACGGCACGTTCACACATCCATTACTGAGAGAGAGAGAGAGATTCATCCAAACCAAACACTGAACACTGAGCAGCTGCAGACGAACACAACTCTACATGTTCATCAGCTGCAACATCACTCACAATTAATAAGCACATTTCACTGTTTATCACTATGGATTTCCTCACGTATCCATCAGGAATAATTACACCCTCATTTATGCCGCTTTCGGACCTGCAGATCATTTGCTTTCCTCCGAAAAACAGACTGAAAATGTTACAATGTTGCATTTTCTCCTTTGTTCAGTTTGCTTTTCACAAGGTCATTTCCAGCCAAAAACAAAACGTGTTGATGCAAGTCACATGTGGGTAAAACACATAAATAATAAAATATATACATACATGCATGTAAAAAAAAATAAATAAATAAATAAAAGAAGTATATAGAATACATGTAAATAAAATAATAATAATAATAATAAAAAATAAAATAATATATAATTAATCAATTTATATATTTATATTTTTAACAATTTATAAGAGCAATTGGCAAGTTCACATGTTTTTATTTAAGTTTCATATACACATATTTAATCTAATCTAATGTTTTATGTCCAAACTGTTATTTTAGTATTACATGTGTACTATTAAAGTATTTATTAGCATTTTGAATTCACTTTTATATTTATATTTTTCATTTTCATTTTCATTTTTGTTTAAATTTTAGTAAATTTTATTGAGTGCTTTTGTCTTTTGTATTATTTTATTTTATTTATTCATGTTTTTTTTGTTGTTGTTGTAAAAATTCTAGTGCTGGGCAATGATTAAACACGATTAATCACATTATATGTGTGTGTGCAGCGTATATTTACTATGTATATATATATTATATATATATATATATATATATATATATATATATATATATATAAGACATGTATTTACATGTATAGATTTATACTGATATAATTTATGTTATATATAAATATATTTAATATATAAACAATTTTTTTCTTAAATATATACATCCGTGTGTGTATATTATTAAAAATATACTTTTTTCTATAATTATTTTTTTAATGTATGTTTATATTAAAATTAAGATTTTTAAATATATATTTTCAAAATGCTATATATATATATATATATATATATATATATATATATATATATATATATATATATATTATATATATATTTCTTATATTATATATTTTTCTTATATATATATATATATATATATATATATATATATATATATATATATATACATATATTTTTTTTTTTTTTTTTTTTTTTTTTTTCTTAACATTTAGGACTCCGAAGCCTCACATTATCTACAATAATATTAAAATAAGATTTCAATGAATTACCTTTTAATAATATTCTATTATTTAATTTAATAAGTCATATATAAATATTATATATAACTAATAATAAATTAATAATAAATACAATTTAAATGAATTTAAATGAATTTGATAAAAATATATTTAAATTTAAACTCTAACTTATAATAAATAGTTATGCATTATTATATATTATACAGTACTCAACATTTAAAGTGGATCAAAAAAGTTAATCAAAATTGCCCTAAGACAAGAACAGGTATTGTTTTTGTTTAGAAAAAAAAAAAATCTATATATATATATATATATATATATTTTTTTTTTTTTTTTACTCAGTCTACCTCAAAAATGACCTCCCTACAGAGAATAGACTGGGAACATTAAATAAATGGGGTCATTTTGATTTCATGTTGACTTTAGACAACATCAAATACACACACACACACACAAATGTTTCTTATTTTTCCTTCATTTCTTGTTTTTTCATCATAAAGTCTGGTTCCTGCTGTGTGTGTTTGATCCAGGACTGGTTAAGCGTCTGTGATCATGAATCTGGTCGTGTGGTGAAATAAAAGTCACACCAGTGTAAATTACAGGCCGTTGTCCTCCAGCTGAAGCTCAGTTTCTCCAGCCTGACCTGCTGAACCTCACCGACCCAAACCGACACCGCGGCCCGATCCCAGCCGTCCCATAACCTGACGGGAAGCGCTGGAGAGAAATCAATCAGCGTTTGATGAAGGGTCAGGGGTGAGGATCCTCAGCGCTCTTCTGCAAGAATCATGATGTGATATTGGCCAACCACATCTCCAATAAATCCAGAAATCATAAAACAACGGCACTGTATCTGGGCAGGACTGTAAATTCAATATTGTGTTAACGCCGAACGAGCCTGCGGCGGCTGTAAATCCATACGTTACAGCAGGAATATCAACAACATCCTCACATTCTCCAGTCACAGACGCTTATTACAGCACAACTAAAGCGGACGAAATAACATTAGTCCGGCTTATTCATCATCGCACGCGTGATTTATACGCAGGAGGATCGTCTGCAGTCGGACAGATTTACTTCTGATTCTCACAAAACCACCATCCCAACAAAACACTGTAAATATGGATTATTAGACAAGCACTGCTCAACATTTACAACTCCAACACCTTTCCATTACCCACAACAATATTCACAGTTTTACATTCAAAAACATTTTTTTAATTTTCAGATTTAGGAATGTCCATACATTAAAATAGATATTTTAATATTAAATATTAAATATTTATAATTTTTATTTAAGATTAAACGCATATAAAAATATATACATTTATTTAAAAAAAAAATTGTTGCATCAAAAAATAAACCCTAACTTAAATGAAAAAATATATCAGCTAACATTTTCAGAATTAGGAATGTCCATACATTAAAATAGATACAAATAAGATATTTAAAGATTAAATATTTATACATTTTATATAAGATTAAACATATAAAAATATATACATTTATTTAAAAAAAACAACAAGTTTTTTTTGTTGCATCAAAAAAAAAAAGTTAAATGAAATGAAAAAAATATATCAGCTAATATTTTCAGAATTAGGAATGTCTATACATTAAAATAGAGAAAAATAATATATTTTAAGACAAAATATTTAGATTAAAGATTAAATATTTAATATTTATACATACATTTATATAAGATTAAATGAATATAAAAAAAACATTTATTTTTTTTAAAAATTGTTGCATCAAAAAGTTCACTTAAATGAAATTAAAAAAAATATATATCATCTAACATTTCATTTTCATTTAATTTAAATAGAATTATAAATCACTAAAACTAAAGTAGAAATTAATAAAAACTATCTAGACAAGTTAAAAAAAAAAAATCTTATTTAAAAATCTATGGTGACTAAAATACTTATAATTTAAATAATTAAATTTCAGAATTCCAAAAGATTTAAGAGCTTAATGTTATTTATGAATCATTATTAAATTAAATCATTTCCTTTTGATCTTAGCATGCCCAAAGCATTTTACAATTTTAATAATTTAAAAAAAAAAAAAAAAAAAAAAAAACACAACAACAAAATTACAACAAAATGAAAATGAAAAATAATTCAAATATTAATTTAAAACTCAGCATATCAATGAAACTAAATGATCTATAGTGACTAAAATAATTATGAATATACTTTAAATAATTCAATTTCAGAATTCCAGAAGATTTAAGAGCTTAAAGAGTTTAAATTCAATTCAATTCAATTATTCAAATTGGAATGGCTTCATGACTTCCAGTCGTTTGCAATTTACTAGATTAGAATTAATGAGAAGGAATTTTACTCACAAACCCAATCAATTATTTTAGATCTTGGCATAAATAAATAAATAAATAAATAAATAAATAAAAAGCAGATTCATAGTAAAAATGCCCAAAGCATTTTAAGATTTTAATAATTCATTTTTGGTTTGTTTCCGAAAATATAGCAAACACAAAATTAATTTCTTAATTACTTAATTTTTATTCATTTAAAAATTAAAACTAAATTTAAAAAAAAAAAAAAAAAAAAAAAAAAAAAAAGTTACACTAAATCCATTTTAGATGCAAAAACATTTTGAAAAGGCAATGATGCTTAATTAATTAATTATAATTATAATTATAAACTGAAATAATGCAAAGCAAACAAAATCAAACAACTCTATTCCAAAAATATATGTAGAGTTAATCTGAATTTATATTTAAATCAAAATAAATGACTAAAAATTAATTACTAATGGTTCAAAGATAAAAAAGAGGGAAAAAAAAAAAAAAAAACAGTTTTTGAGTGGGTGAATTAAAAAGAAATATTAGATTTTTAATATATTTTAAAGCTTTTTTTTTTGTCTTGTTTTAAGTCATCTTGAAGGCTCCTGTTTGAGAACCACTGAATTATACAACAGACTAATATGATTATATAATAACATAATTCATTAATTAGCTGTGCCTGTATTCACTACATAACACAAGCTCTTGTGTACAGAAGCTTCATATCCAGATAAACATGAAGACGTCAGATCTTCAGAAACACATGCAGCATCTGAGGAGCACATGAACACATTCTCATAAGACGTCTGACGTCTTTAAACGGGTGTGTTAACGCTGAAGACGCGCCGATCCGCTGAACGACACCTGCATGCGTTTAAGCCTGAACCGCAGCGCTCTTCTGCCGTCCACAAACAGAAATATGACAGAATAATCCAAAACAACACCAAAGATGGGATCAAACGCACTCACGCATATGGAGAACACATTTGAGGCCCGATGGCTTTCAGAAAGCATCTCTGACCTGTCTATTAGTTAAACGAGTAAACGGCTCTTCTGCACGTGATGTATTGCAGTAGCAGCGTCCGGAGAGGCCAACGTGGACGTGTGCATTTCTCGCTCTCTTCTGGACTCTCCGCCGTCATTTCCTTCAGGCTAAACAGCACGACATTGAGAAACGGCTTGAATCAATTCTTAAACACGCTACAGTCCGACCGAAGAAGCCCAGAAGAACAGAAAGCAACCAAAACCGACAATTACGAGAGTCTGGCATCAATCATTCACAGACACGTGAGAAAAATGACTTTCATTATCCAGTGAACAATAAGGAGCGAGAGAAACTTCTCCATCCATCCTTCAGAAAACTGCACACATCAGCAGATCATGTGAGTTTTAAAGGGCTCACATCATGCATCCTTTATTTATTTTTATTATTTATTCTTGCAATCTACTGTAATAGAAGTTTTTATTTCAAAAACAGTCATTATTTACTTTGATTTTAGAAATAAAAAGGTGGTTTTGCATTTGTATTCACTAAGAGACAACATATTTGTATGCGAAATGAGCAACACAACGAGCTGCAGCTTATTTTTGTGTGCTAAAAATTCAAATGAATGGTAAAAATAATTTATTTAAACTGAAATACTAGTAACAATGAACAATTAAAAATAAAAGTAAATGATTTTTTTTTTGAAGTTTCAGGATTTTGACAAATAAAAAAATAAATTAAAATAAATAAATAAAATAAAATAAAAGCTGCTTCACCATGACAGTAGGCAAAGTTTAGGATTTTGACAAGTAAAAAAATAAATAAATATTAAAAAAAAAAAAAAATAATAAAAGGATTCATGGCTTTTCCAGTCATTTGTAATTTACTAGATTAGAATTAATGAGAAGGAATTTTACTTACAAACCCAATCGATAATTTTTAGGTTTTGACATAAATAAAAAATAAAAATAATAATAAAAAGTAGATTCATAGTAAAAATGCCCAAAGCATTTTAAGATTTTAATAAATTACTTTTTGTTTGCTTCCAAAAATATAACAAGGACAAAATTATTTTTCCTAATTACTTCATTTTTATTCATTTAAAAATTAAGACTAAATTTAAAAAAAAAAAGTTACACAAAATCAATTTTAGATGCAAATACTTCAGAAAACCTTAATCTAATGAACCATTTTGAAAGGCAATAATGTAAAAAAAAAAATTATAACCTGAAATAATGCAAAGTAAACAAAATCAAACACGTTTTGAACACTAATGATATAAAAACTTTTTCATACATAAGAACTGAAATTTTTTTTTAAAAAACAAACAAACAAACAAAACTCTATTCCAAGTGCAAAATTTAAAACTTCACTGGAAAAATATAAAAACAAAATATATATTACTCCACAAAATAAAAATTGAAACAAATAATGCAATGCCAAACAAAAAAAAAAAAAAAAATTTGTGCTAAAAAAATAAAATAAAAAATAATAAAAAAATAAATAAATTAAAAGAAAATATACTAAAATGAAAAGTAAAATTTAAGCAGCATTTGCTATTTTAGACATTGTTGATGCATCTGAAAAGATCCGCGAGAATGTGATGCATAACATGAGCCCTTTAACATGTGTGTGTGTGTGTTTGTGTGTTTTGAGTGTTCGGTCCGTCCGTACCTGTCATTAATGGTCCAGTTGAGGCAGAGGTTGAGGGACGTCAGGTTCCGGCACTTTCTCACCACCTCCATGACGGTCTCGTTGTTGAGCTCAGAGATGTGCCGCAGGTCCAGACTGCTCAGGTGCTGAAGCTGCAGGTGCAAACACACACACACACACACACACACACACACACACGGTCAGCACGTCCTGCAGGTGCAGTTGTTGATGCACATTAGTCACTGAACACTCCTAAACCGTCCCATTATCATCTCTATATGACTGTGTTTGACCTTGACTGAATCAAATGAAGCGTCTCACCTGCTCTTTTTGGACTGGAGAGCAACTTTTGAATTACAACAAAGTACAATCAACTCTTATTTCAGAAGGGAAACATGATCCTGCGCAATGTGAAAAAAAAATAAATAAATAAATAAAATAAAATAAAATTTCTAAAATTCTTTTTTTATATCTTCTTTGTGCGTGAAAATAATATAAGGTATTCAGAAAATCTCTGTAAGGCAGGACTTTATATCCCTTAATTTATGTAATTTATGTTTTATTAATTATGTAAATTGCAAAACTAACATCATGTGTGTTGTATATTGGCATTTGCAATGTTATTTTATGTTCTTCTTGCGTAATGTTAAATGTATTAAAAAAAAAAAAAAAAGAAACTCAAGATATAAATTGTAGTCTTGTTTTCTGAAAAAATAATCAAAATGAAATGAGTTTTTGCTTAAAATGGAAGAAAATATCTCCCAGTGGGATCGGCTAAATTTAAGCAGTTAAACAACAAAAATAACACTAAAAGGAAAAATGAATTATACAAAAATATTTTGGCATTATATTTTGAATATTTTGAAATAATGCAACATACATTAAAAAATGAGCCTAACCCAAAAATATAATAAATGCAACATTATGTTTTTTAAATAAAAACTCAAAATTAAAAAGAAACACAATAAGTTTTTTTCAAATAAAGATGTAAATATTTTGGTCAACTTTCTACTGTAATAAAACCTTTCAAAAACTAATGATCTAAAAACTTTTTTGTTTTTGTAAAAACTGTAAACTGAAATAATGCAAAGTGAAAAAGAAAAGAGAAAGAAAGAAAGAAAGAAAGAAAGAAAGAAAGAAAGAAAGAAAGAAAGAAAGAACAAAAAGCAAGAAAGAAAAAGAAAGAAAGAGAAAAAAGAAAGGGAAAACGATAAAAGAAAAAAGAAAAAGAACAAACAAAAAAGAAAAAAGAAAGAAAGAAAAAGAATGAGAATGAACGAGAATGAGAAAAAAAAAAGAAAGCACAAACAAACGCAAGAAAGAGAAAAAGGAAAGAGCAAATAAAAGAAAGAAAGAAAAAAGAAAAAGAAAGAACAAACGAACGAAGAACAACCCAAAGTGCAAAATAAATAACTCAATTTTAAATTTGAATTAAATAAAAACAAATTACTAAAACCGAAATATAAAAACAAAATGCAAATTTGAATTTGTAACTTGTATTTAGAATTTTTTTAATAAATTGCTTATAAATAATAAAAACTGAAACACACTTACTGCATGCAAAAAAAAAAAAAAAAAAAAAAATCTCTCTCTCTCTCTCTCTATATATATATAAGGCATTATGTTTCTCAGGTAAGTCTCGCTGATTTAAGAATTTTTTTTTACATATTTTTACTTCAAAACAAAAATACTACGCCAAAAATAATTTTTCCCAATGCAATGACCATATTTCAATCACATGATTGGCACCTGCAGTTAAAACGTATATGTATAAAACGTATACTTGTGTGCAGCAGTGATTGTGTGCTGTATTGTGACTGTATATCGAGTGTCTGCATGTTGTGCTCTTGACCTTAATGAAAGCAGAAATGTTCGCTGCGCTCCCGGCCCACTCAACAAAACGCTCCCCGCGGCGCCCGAGGCCAAATTACCCACGATTCCTGCTCCGCTCCCGACCCCAGTGACCGGGAAGAGAATTGGAGGCGGCAAATACGCTAAAGGTGACGGCCTGAAAAATGTCACGGAGCGGCTTTAACTGCACATAAATTACACTCTGAGGTTACGATCCGTCACATTTACTCACAACAATACTGCAGAAAACAACAACAACAACAACAAAAAACCTATAAAGAAACTGGATCATATTTGTGACTCCGGAGCACAAAACCAGTCGTAAGTATCACGGGTATATTTGTAGCAATAGCCAAAAATACACTGTATGAATCAAAATGATACATTTTTCTTTTATGCCAAAAATCATTAGAATATCAAGTAAAGATCATGTTTCATGAAGATATTTTGTAATTTTCCTACTGTAAATATATATATATATATATATATATATATATATATATATATATATATATATATATATATATATATATACATATATACACACATACATATATATATATATATATATATATATATATATATATATATATATATATTTTTTTTTTTTTTTTTTTTTTTTTAATTGAATTAAAAATATTAAAAATATTTTATTATTATATTTTCAATTTTCACTTTAATTTTTAAAGTTTCAGTAATTTTGTCGTTTGTCTTTTTTGTTTTGTTTTTGTTTGTTTGTTTTTTGGTCAATTTACTTTTTATATGTCTACATAATTATTATAAATTAATTTTTATTTTACTATACTATTATAGTTGTTCATATTTTTAATCAAAATAAAATATATAAAATAATTTTATTTTTATATTTTATTTTTCACTTTAATTTTAAAGTTTCAGTAATTTTGTTTGTTTTTTTGGTCAATTTAACTTTTTTATGTCTAAATAATTATTAATCATTTTTATTTATTACTATACTATTGTAGTTTTTATTTTTAATTGAATTAAAAAAATATAAAATATTTTATTATTATATTTTTAGTTTTCACTAATTTTTCACTAAGTTTTAGTAATTTTGTTGTTTGTCTTTTTTATTGTTTTTTGTCAATTTACTTTTTTATATGTCTATATAATTATTAATTTGTATTTATTACTATACTATTATAGTTTTTGTTAATATTTTTAATTGAATTAAAAATATATAAAATATATTTTATTTTTATTTATTTTTTTCCACTTTAATTTTAAAGTTTCAGTAATTTTGTTGTTTGTCTTTTTTGGTATATTTTACTTTATTATGACTATATACATATTATTATACTTTTGTATTTATTACTATAATATAATAGTTTCTGTTAATATTTTTAAACAAATTAAAATTATGTAAAATATATGTAATTTTTTTTTAATCTATAAAGTTACTACATTTTATTTAATAGAAAAAAATACTTTATTAAAAACTAAATTATAACTTTATTAAAAACTGGGCAGTGTTAATAATAATAATAATAATAATAATAATTCTTCATCATATAAATATCAGCATCTGCATCATATTCATAATTTGAGTCTCTGAAAAAAAGAGAGCTGTTTTTTTCCTCCAAATTCTCACTATATCAGACTATATGAGCCATGAAACTTGGATCAAATATGATACACTTTTTGACAAAGTTTAAAAAAAACTGTTGGATTTATTAAAAAAAAAAAAAAGAATTTTCTGCCTATTATTTCACAAGTCAGTTTTGACACACAACACACTAAATCAGACGCACACAGGCAGTGCTAAAAAAACATCTGGTTTTAATACAAAGACGCAAATATGCAGCGCTGCATGTACGCAACATTAATCATGCATCTGCCTTCACGTGATGTGGTTCTTGTAAATCTCTCTGCACACGAGCGGTTGAGCAACTCTGGCCGTCACTGTGACCAACAGCATATCGAGCGGCTCAATTACACATGCAGGGATGCGGCTGCATTGTTTGCAAAATAAAAGGGCAGCAAACCGTGAGAAAGCAACATTAAGCAGACACCACTCTACAGACAACACTGTTTCAGTCAGACAAGTTAAAGAAATAGTTACTGCACATGGAAAAGATTTTTTGTTTGTTCATCAAATTTGTATAAATGTGTCATACCATCACTGTCTCACCAATGGATCCTCTGCAGTGAATGGGTGCCATCAGAATGAGAGTCCAAACAGCTGATAAAAACATCACAATAATCCACAAGTAATCCAAACCACTCCAGTCCATCAGTAAACAGCTTGAGAAGATGAAAGACCTAAAGTTTTGGACTGTTTTGGCTTGTAAACGGTGCTTGATCTGTGCAGATTTCTCTCCTGATTCAGACCAGACCACTTTTTCACTGGTGGAAGTGTTGTTATGGATTATGGACTCGGATTTTAGTTAAAAATGTCTTGTTGGATTTGTCAAGATATTTTGATTAGCTGTTTGGACTCTCATTCTGACGGCACCCAACAAAACAAAACAAAATAAAATAAAATAAAATACACACACACTACATCTGATGAGCAAGTCTCTTATTTATAGCTGTCGAGTAAAAGAAAAAGGAAAAAAAGTAAATAAAAAATCTAGAAATTAAATATTAAAAAAAGGACCAATTATGGAAATTAAATATTAAAAACATAGAAAAATAATTAAATATACGGTACAATTTTATATATATATATATATATATATATATATATATATATACGGTACAATTTTATATATATATATATATATATATATATATATATATATATATATATATATATATATATATATATATATATATATATATATATATATATATATAAAGCCTTTCTTGCAAAATTAGGATTAAATTACATTTCTTAAACTTCTGCTGTCATCTGAGGAGTCAGTCTTACAGCTGTTGAGTAACTGTAAAAAACAAAAAACAAAATAAAATAAAAAAAAAATTTAAATAAATTAAAACAGATTGCACACACTATCATTCAAAAGAACAAGCCTTTCATTCAAAATTAAGATTAAATTAAATATAAACCTGCTGTCATCTGATGACTGAGTCTCTTATTTATAGCTGTTGAGCAAAAAAAAAAAAAAAAAACAAAACAAACAAAAAAAACACAAAAACAATGGATCCTCTGCAGTGAATGGGTGCCGTCAGAATGAGAGTCCAAACGGCTAATAAAAACCATCAGAATAATCCACAAGTAATCCAAACCACTCCAGTCCATCAGTAAACATCTTAAGACGACGGAAGACTTTGACTGTTTTGGCTTGTAAATGGTACTTGATCTGTGCAGATTTCTCTCCTGATTCAGACCAGACCACTTTTCCACTGGAGGAAGCGTTATTATGGATTATGGATTCGGATTTTAGTTAAAAATGTCTTGATGGATTTGTTAAGATGTTAACTGATGGACTGGAGTGGTGTGGATTACTTGTGGTTTATTGTGATATTTTAATCAGCTGTTTGGACTTGCATTCTGACGGCACCCATTCACTGCAGAGGATCCATTGGTGAAACAACTAAATAAAATAAAATAAAATAAAATAAAATAAAACAAATTACACACACACTACATCTGATGAGCAAATCTCTTATTTATAGCTGTCGAGTAAAAGTAAATAAAAAAAAAAAATCTAGAAATTAAATATTTAAAAAAAAAAAGACCAATTATGGACAACAACAACAAAAAAACAAGCCTTTCTTGCAAAATTAGGACTAAATTATATTTCTTAAACTTCTGCTGTCATCTGATGAGTCAGTCTCATAGCTGTTGAGTATGGAAAAAACAAACAAAAATGAAAATAAAACAAAATATTAAAAATTAAAATAAATTAAAACAAATTACACACACTACCATTCAAAAGAACAAGCCTTTCAGTCAAAATTAAGTTAAAATTAAATATAAATCTACTGTCATCTGATGACGAAGTCTCTTATTTATAGCTGTCGAACAAAAATAATACATACATAAACACACACACAAAACCGCTGCTGATAAAAAGTAATGCTGAAGATTAAAGTTTGCATCATAAAAATTAATACAAAAGTCACACAGAACATTGTTATTTAAATTGTAAAATTTCACAATGCGTAAAAATGTCATTCCATCACTGTCTCACCAATGGATCCTCTGCAGTGAATGGGTGCCGTCAGAATGAGAGTCCAAACAGCTGTTTAAAATATCACAATAATCCACAAGTAATCCACACCACTCCAGTCCATCAGTTAACATTTTAAGAAGACAAAAGATTTAAAGTTTTGGACTGTTTTGGCTTGTAAACGGTGCTTGATCTGTGCAGATTTCTCTCCTGATTCAGACCAGACCACTTTTTCACTGGAGGAAGCGTTTTTATGGATTATGGACTCGGATTTTAGTTAAAAATGTCTTGATGGATTTATTAAGATGTTAACTGATGGACTGGAGTGGTTTGGATTACTTCTGGATTATTGTGATGTTTTTATCAGCTGTTTGGACTCTCATTCCGATGGCACCCATTCACTGCAGAGGATCCATTGGTGAAACAACTAAAAAATAGAAATTAAATATTAAAAAAGGACCAATTATGGAAATTAAATATTAAAAACTTAAAAAAAATAAAAAATAAATATACAGTACAATTAAAAACAACAACAACAAACAAGCCTTTCTTGCAAAATTAGGATTAAATTACATTTCTTGAACTTCTGCTGTCATCTGATGAGTCAGTCTCATAGCTGTTGAGTAACTGAAAAAACAAACAAAAACCAAAATAAAATAAAACATTAAAAATTAAAATAAATTAAAACAAATTACACACACCACCATTCAAAAGAACAAGCCTTTCAGTCAAAATTAAGATTAAATTAAATATAAATCTACTGTCATCTGATGACAAAGTCTCTTATTTATAGCTGTTGAGCAAAAAAAAAAAAAAAACAACAAACACAAAAACGCTGCTGATAAAAATAGTAATGCTGAAGATTAAACTTTGCATCATAAAAATTAATTCATAAGTCACAGAGAACATTGTTATTTAAATTGTAAAATTTCACAATGTGTAAAAATGTGTCATTCCATGACTGTCTCACCAAAGGATCCTCTGCAGTGAATGGGTGCCGTCAGAATGAGAGTCCAAACAGCTGATAAAAACATCACAATAATCCACACCACTCCAGTCCATCTTGAGACAAAAGATTTAAAGTTTTGGACTGTTTTGGCTTGTAAACGGTGTTTGATCTGCGCAGATTTCTCTCCTGATTCAGACCAGACCACTTTTTCACTGGAGGAAGCGTTATTATGAATTATGGATTCAGATTTTAGTTAAAAATGTCTTGATGGATTTATTAAGATGTGAACTGATGGACTGGAGTGGTGTGGATTACTTCTGGATTATTGTGATGTTTTGATCAGATGTTTGGACTCTCATTCTGACGGCACCCATTCACATCCATTGGTGAGCAAGTGATGGAATGACACATTTCTACAAATCTGATGAAGAAACAAACTCATCCTAATCCTGGAGTGAGCACTTTTTCAGCAAACTATTCCTTAAATGTGACACTTGCTACGCTTTCATAAAAACGTCTGTAATATCTATTTTTATAGTTTTATAATTGTATATTTTTTCAGTCTATTATTACGCTTTACAGGGTTAAAACACACACACACACAAAAAAGATGAAGCTGCTTAACTGCACGTCAGAAGTGGAATTTGCTTTTTATAGTTTGCTTCTTTGCTCATTAAAATGATTGAAGTTACCAAGCGAAACCAATTTTTTCCTCTTTTATTAATATTGCCTTAAACAAACACGTTTAATTCATCAGAGGCGTTCAGGTCAGTCCTATATGTGATCTAAAGTTCTCTAGTGAAGGAAATTTGTTTGTTTTACACTAATATTAAATTATTAAAGCAACATTGATTACTCTGGACTTCATTATCTACAGAGCACACTGTGGTTAAACAAATTAAAAAAAACGTCCAGCGTAATTTGACGTTGAGCTCGACCTGAAATGAGTTCAACAGCCCTGGTGTAAATAATAGAAATCTCATTAAAGTCTCTCTTATTATTCCAACCGTATAAATATGTGATCCAGCAGCAGATATAACACCATTTATCCTCGTACGGGAACACGTGACGACTTCAGACGGAGGAAATCTCCTTTAGTCTGTTTCTACAGAGTGACCTTTGACCTCTGAGGAGCTGCTCATATCAGGAGGGGTTACAGAAGAAGAAAGAGAGAGAAACCGACTCAACCTGACCCATAATGCATTACAGCGAATCTGAGATCTGATGTCACGCATCAATGCAGACATTCATATCCTCAAAACAGCCGTACGGCGGAATACTGCTCCAGATTAGAGACGTACATCACAATACGACATTAATAGAAAACAAATGAACAAAGAGCTTCATCACACAGACTCGTCCTCAAACTCCTCGATGTCTAACCACAGCAAGACAGTCTGTCCATCCAGACAGGACAAGATGATGACACGGTCTTAAAAATACAACAGTAATGGCACAAGATGCTGGAAAACAGCTATTTTTGACATATAATTCAAGTTAATATTTTTAATTGAATTAAAAATATATAAAATATATTTTATTTTTATATTTTCTGTTTTCATAATTTTAAAGTTTCAGTATTTTTACTGTTTTTCTTTTTTTGGTCAATTTTACTTTATTTTTTTTGTTCAAACTATTTTTTTTTTTATTCATTACTACACTTTTGTAGCTTTTTGTTAATATTGTTAAATAAATAAACATTTTATAAAATATATGCCTTTTTATCTGTCTATAAAGTTATTACAGTTTATTTATTAGTTTTACTAGTTCTGTGCACAGTGCGCTCTTGTATATCTAATTGGCAGTGTTAATAATAATAAAAATAATTATTATTTTTAGTTTATTTAGTTTTAGTTATTTTAATACTTCAAGTTAAATTAAACTAATCACAAATGAGAAACGTAGAAATAAATACTTTTTTTTATTTTATTTTATTTTATTTTAATTTTTTTTTTTTTAATTGAACCCTTATTTTTTAGTTCAAGTAACAAAAAGAGTCTTGTTGGTTAGTAAAATAGTTTCAGGCTTTTTATTTATTATTTTATTTATTTATTTGTTAAGTTATTTTTTTTTAACTTAATGTAACTATAATGTGAACAATTAATCCATGAATGTTAATAACAACAACAACAACAATAATAATAATAATAATAATAATAATAATAATAATAATTTTTACTTTATTTAGTTATTTTAGTACTTCAAGTTAAATTAAACTAATCAAAAATGAGAACGTAATATATTTAGATATTTTTTTTCTCATTTTTGATTAGTTTAATTTAACTTGAAGTACTAAAATAAACAAACTAAAAAAAATTGTATAATATAATAATATATAATAATAATAATAATAATAATAATAATAATAATAATAATAATAATAATATTATATATATATATATATATATATATATATATATATATATATATATATATATATATATAAAAATTATTTATTTTTATTTTATTTTATTTTATTTTATTTTAGTGAACATTTATTTCAAGTGACAAAAAAATCTAGTTGGTTAGTCTAATGGTTTTAGGCTTTTTAGATTATGTATTATATTTTTATTTTATTTTATTTTATTTTTTTTGTTGACTTAACATTTAACTATAATGTGAAAAATTAATCCACAAATGTTTTTTTTTTTTTTTTTATGTTCTGACCTAAGACTGAAATAAAATAAAATCAATCAATCAATCAAATCAAATCATTTTTTTTCATATTACCAAAAAAAAAAAAAAAGAAAACAAAGGACAGCAGCACATAAATAAATTACTAACACTTAAAATAAAACCTAAAGACCTAAATTTTAAGTATTAATATTTAAAATGTGCTTTTAATAGCAACAACAAGACAACTAAAATTTATAATAGTATTGCAATAACACTAAAAATCAAACTAAATGCATGAGGTCATGAAGTTTTCCTCAGGTTAAGAAATAAAAATAAATTCAAGCTAATTAGACATACTAAACAAATAAAAATGAAAGCACATTAAGAAACTTAACAAATAAAACAAAATACTAAGATGAAAACTATACTAAAACAAGACGGGTGGAAAAGCAACAGGAGGATGTTAAACTAAACGACACATAACACGATTTCAAGACAAGCTCATATAAAGGTGAAAGTAAAGCAATCAGGTCATGAAGTTTCCTGGGTCTGAGAGAGTCGTCATCTCACATTCTGCACGCTTCGCTCTCCTCCTCTGAGCTCAGATTGATTTATTTCATGAGCTGCTCTCTTCAGGGCTTTATAAATATAATCCACACCTGAGAACGGCCCGGAGCTTTGATGATCTGAATAAAAACCGTCCCTCTGGTGGAGGAGCCGCTAATTTCACATTCGCAGCTCTGAAGTGGAGTGAAATGGAAATGTGTGTCCAAGGAGAGACGGAGCTGGGACTTCATTTAAATAACTATTGTGCCTGCTGATGCCACCGGCTGAATTGTATAATGTAATGATATCTTTACCAACTCCCGCTGCTGCAAAACCACAGTCAGCACTCGCAGTCTTCAAGAAAGTTCAGACGGGGATTCGCTTCAGGAAGTGACTCACCGCATCAACACGTGTGACGGCTGGATGACTACTGAATCAGCTACGGAACACAAATGACTCGTTTGAACTGAATCTTTTGAAATGATTCATTATGCATACCTGACTTCATGCAGTCTGTAGCACACGTATAACTGAATGACCATTATTGTTAACTAAAACTAAAATGATTAAAAACTGTTTTCATTAACTGAAATAAAGCTGAAAGAAAATTCAAAAAGTATCAGATGAAACACTTTGAAAACATAAATTTAAAAATTAAATTTTAAACTAAATTTTAATTGAAATCGAAATGAAAACATTTAACTTGTTAATAAAAATTAATTAATTAACCTGAAAACCTCAAATAAATAAATAAATAAATAAATAAATAAATGAATGAATGAATGAATGAATGAATGAATGAATGAATGTAGAAACGTTAAAGATGAGGTACTAAAATTAATAAAACTAAAACAGAAAGCTGAAAGAATAAACCTAAACAGAAACGACAAAAATGCAATAAAGGCAAGAGCAAATAATAAAATTACTAAACCTTAAAATAAAATAACAAAAACTAAAAACATAAATTTAAAGTACACATATTTCACCACAGCACTAAAATTGCTAAAAGCAAAATTGGGGGAAAAATAAATAAATAAATAAATTATGAAAAGTGATATTAAATAATATTATATTATATTATATTATATTATATTATATTATAATGTTAGTTATATATAAAATAAACCTCAATAGAAATTACAAAAAAATCTAATACAGAAAACAAAAGCACATAATAGAATGACTAAACCTAAAAAGAAATTTATAACAAAAAAATAAAAACATGAATTTAAAAGTACTAATTTTACTAAAGCACTAAAATTGCTAAAGGTTAAATTGAAATAAAAATAAATTATAAAGTTTTAAACTAAACTTTAATTGTAATTACAATGAACACGTATAACTTGTTAATAAAAATTATATTATTATGTTTAAATAGTATTATGTAAGAAATATTCAATATTACATAAAAATATTTTTAAAACAATTAATAAATACTATAATAGTATCGCAATTAATAAACAAACCAGAAAACCTTAAATATTAAAAAAAAAAAAAAAAAAAAGTTTAAGTACTAAAATGAATAAAACAAACTGAAAGCTGAAAACTAATACAAAAGACAAAAGCGCGTCATAAAACTAACCTCCAAATAAATTAACAATGAAAACTAAAAACATAAATGTAAAGTACCAATATTTCACCAAAGAACTAAAATTGCTAAAAAAAAAATTGAAAAAAAAAGAAAAAAAAAATTAAAGTTTTATATATTATATTAATTTGTACAAAAATAATTACATAAAATAAAATAATAATAATAATAATAATAATAATAATAATAATAATAATAATAATAACAACAACAAAGGACAACGGCACACAATAAAATGTAAACTAAATAAAATTTAAACAAAAAATATAAATATAAAAGTTAATTCAAAATATCAATGAATACTTTAAAAGCACATATATAATACTAAAATATTATATTATATTATATATGTTTAATTTTATCATTATATTTGTAACATTTAATAGACCAAGTTACAATATTTATATTATCATTTCATTATTATAATTGGTGTATAACGTAATATAATAGTTGATGTATACAGCAGTTAATAATAATATTAGTTAGAAGCAGCATGTTGGATATAACTTGTCTCTATTTTAGGTTCCTGATGTCCTAGTTTGTGTCTCCAGAATATGCCAGTGAGAAAAAATAGGGCCAAAAACAAAACCCAAAAAGCAAGAATATCATTACCTAATAATTTCCATGCAGGCAATTACAGCAGCTCTTTAGCTGCGCCGGTGTGTTGAAGATAGCTTTCTCTCATTAGCATGCTAATGCGCAAACAGCGGGGTGTGTTGGATCTTCAACATTTTACGATTCACCTCATTACACATTAATGAGATTTAAAAGTGAAGGCAAAATAAAAATAACTCGTCTTTGTGAAGTTGGAGGGACGTGTTGAAATCAAAGCCGCTCATTACAGGTGAGTCGCTTCAAACGGGACGATTCACTCGTGGGACGGGACGGGACGGGAGCGCGTCTTACCCGGGTGAGGTGAATGACGCCCTGAGACGTCACCGAACAGCCCATGAAGCCCACAAACTGCAGATCGGGACAGTTCTCCGCAAACGCCTGCACCGATTTATCCGTCACCTGAGAAACAGAGGAATAAAAACACGTCAAAACCAGACACAACTCGTACTTACACTTAATATTTGTTCTGCAACTAGTGCTTTAACCAGTTCTGGTAAAGTTGATCAGCCGTTTATTACAAGCAAAACTTGCTTGACACATGGAAAGCACAGAAAAGCCCTACATTCAAACAAGGGATACAGGAGATGTCTTGGGGGAAAAAATAAATAAATAAATAAAATGTTTAAAACAATTTTAAAAACTTAAAAAAAACTTATTAAAAAATAAAATTAAATTAAAACAGAAACTATAAGGACAAAAACTAATCTTAAATATTAGGGGAAAATTGTATATTATTTTAAATTATTTTTTTAGTGTATGTATAGGGCATATTTTTTTACTTATTAAAAAAAAAAAAAAAACAGATAAATAAAAACCAGACACACAAATAACTTTTGACAAACATGACAAAGATGTTAAAATGGAGGGTGAAGACAATTAAGACTTACATTATAATGTTTATATTAAATTTGAAAAATCATATTTTGAATAAAAATGTCTGTTATATAAAAAAATAAAGCTAAATAAAAATTACAAAAAAAAAAAAAAAAATACAAAAAACAAAAGCACATAATAAAATGACTAAACCTTAAAATAAATTTTGAATGAAAACTGAAACATAAATTTGAAGTAATAATATTTTACCAAAGCATTAAAATTGCGAAAAGTAAAATTGAAATAAAAAAAATATCTAAAGTTTACACAGAATTTTTACAAAAATAAATTCATTAATATTTTAATAAATATCTTCATAATTTATTAAGTCAGTTTAATAGGCTTAAGTTACAATGTTTTATTACATTTGAAAAAATATTTTAAATTAATTCATATTTAAAATTAAAATTATTTTACAAATCATGTTTGTTTTAAATATTGCACTAAATAATTAAACTGATATCTTTTAGATATTATATTATATAATGTATAATTTTATTATACTTATATTATATATTATAGCACTGAAAAATACACTTAAGTTACAATATTTATTTTAAATAAAAAAAAAATCATATTTTAAATTGAATTCATATTTTACAAATAATATTTGTTTAAAATATTGCACTGAATAATTAAACTAATATCTTTTGGACTTTAAAAGACTAGTATTTAATATTTATATTAAAATAGCAATTTATATTATATATTATATTATATTATATTATATTATATTAATTTTTATTAAGCGTGTTTTAGAATTTAATATTTCATTGATTTTGTAATACAATATTACATATATTATGTATAATTCTATTATACTTTTTTTATTAAACGTGCGTTTTGGACTAATATTTAATTGATGTTGTAATATCAATTAAATATGTTTTTATTAATAGACTTCAATAGACTCAATTTATATTATATTATATTATATTATATTATATATATTATAATATTATAATGCGCACATAAATATTCATAATATAACAGAACAATACACCACACTGAATCATTAAACTGTTTTAAAAACTTATGAAAATTTCAATCTTGCATCCAATCAGCTCTTCTCCTCACTTTGACCTTTGACCTTATGCAAAAGGAAGACGCATTCAATCAATTTCCCCCGGCGATACAGAAACCAAATCGAATCTGCGCTGATCAAACTGAGCTGATGTGATTAATGGCTCACCAAACTCAATAAGAGCAGCGTGATCCCGCCGGCCGTCCTCTCCGTCACCCGTCCCGGGTCAGAGGTCGAGTGCCGCCCGACACATTTAACACGGCGCTTATAAATGGTGATTCTGGCACACTTTTCCTGGCACGGCCACAAACATTATTTAAAGCACACGGCACGCTGATGTGAAAAACAGACTGCTATTTCAGGCCGTACATCACGCGGCTTTTGCTAACTGTATCTTAAAGGTCATCCGGGCGAACGAGAGTAAGACGGAGGAGCGCGGTGGAGGAATTACACCAGCGCCTCATCCATCTTAAGACTCTTTCTAAGACAACAGGGGAATGTGGGGATTCTAGAAGCTTCTCTGACATCTCAGTGACCCCTGCAGGACATTCATTCATCTGGAGTGACGGGACGGGAACCCATTCACACCCCTGACTCTATAAACACACTCAGGACTAAAACTGAGTAATTTCACGATTTCATGATTCAATTCAATTTTGATTCACAAACATGTCATTTAATTCAGCTATTAGGAATACTGCACTGGTGCATTATTTTATGACACATTAATAAGTATATTGAGATCTTTTGCATTACTGTAACTTAGAATATCAGGAAAATAATGCAAATTTAAAAAAAAAAAAAAAATAAATAAATAAAAACACATTGATATTGATTTTTTTTAAGTAACATTTCTTATTTCTGGGTGAAATTTTTTGGCAGGTTTCGTATATGCATGATTTATGAATTTTAACCAATAAATAAACACATAAATAAAATAAAATTTCACTGATGCATTACATGAATGACTTTTTCTTTCATTATGGCAATGAGATTTTGATAAAAAATGTGTTTTGTCATGAAAAGTATACAAAACAATGCAATGCTAAATTATTAATGATTGTTATTTCTATTATATTTCTATTATAATAAGTTATATGTGACACTATATCATTATCATTATTATTTCTATTATTATTTTCATATAATTGTATTATGATTCATTTAAATCAGCATAAATTAATAAATCACATACTGCAATGATGTATGCATGGTGTAGAAATATTTTGCCAATAAATTAAAACAAACAAACATTTCACTAATCACTGATGCATCACATTAATTAATTAATTAATTAATTTATTTATTTATTTAACTTTTTTGTTTCATTAAAAAAAAAACAATTACTGAGAAAAGACACCTTAAAAAATATTTTTGTTTTCCTGCATGGGATAATTATGTGTTTTTGCCAATAAAGTAAAATAAACAAACATCTCACTAATCACTGATGCATCACATGAATTGACTTAAATTTGTTTTATTATTATTATTATATATTTTTAATATTATTAATTTTTTTTTTAATTGACAAGAAATTTGTTTTATTATCATGGAAATTGTGCAAAACAAAGCAAAAACTCTAAATGATCAATTACCCTAAAAACTGTAAATAAACAACGCAATACATTTTCTTAATGCATCATATAATTTCTTATTTCTTTTGATTTTGGGGTGAGATTTCTTGACAGGTTTTGAGAGATTCATGACACTCTTCAAAACAAAAGAAGAGCAAAAAATAAATAATATTTTACAAAAAAAAGAAGCCTTAACTTTAGTAAGAATATATCAGTTTATTTTTTCAACTACTATTATTATTTTCATCTAATTTGCAATATGATTCATTTAAATTAAATACTGCAATGTTGTATGCATGGTGTATATTTGTACTTTTAATATTGTACTTCATATAATATTTATTAATTTATCCATTTTTAAAAGAAAAAAAAACCTCTTAACTAATGCTGTAAACTACAACAAACCCTGTCAGTTGGTGCATTATTATATTAAAGTTATTAAAACTAAAATTATTATATCATAAAAATGTATTATAATGTCTTTTACGGATATGATCATGTTTCTACTTCAGTTTGTTGTTAAAATAAAAACATTTAAACAGCGGACGCACAACTTATTTTCAAGATTTATTCAAACCTGCATTAAAAATTGAAGAACAGATTAAATAAAAATATAATGAATATGTAATATAGTGCATATAATTATCATAATGAGTTATTTTGTCTAGCCACAAAGACACATTTATTGACTGAATTTCATTCTAAAACGGATTTTGAATTTGAAAGCTGAAACATTGTTTCAAAAGTAACCTTTAATTCCTGCAATGATTGGACGGGAGGTGTTACATTCTAACAATGTTACATGAAGTTTTGTTCATGTATCAACTGAAAACAGCAGAGATCGATTCTTTTGGGTTTAAGAATCAATATCAGTTCATCGACATGAGAATCGATATTTTCACTGTAGCTCACATAAGGGCATGTGCTGCATTTGGCAGCTCGTCCTCTTGTCTTTAACGTTGTGAACTCAGTAAAACAGCAGTGGGTCTGGCTGTGGATTGAGCTGGACTCCTCCTGCTTTTAAAGCTTTGGATGGTAATTTCAGCTCAGAACAGAGACGTGAACGAACGCCTGCCAGCGTTCGGCGTCACGGTGGCCAGAGCCATAATTCATACGCTTTAATTGTTCACGCACCTTTATTTCCATTCATCAAAATTCCCGAATCATGACAATGATCATTTGTTTTGTGACTGAATGATTGGAAACACGTTCAGGCCGTATTTCACCCCAACAACCAAAAGAAAACCACAAACGAGAAATTATATTTTACATAAGGAAAAGCACATTTTTTTGCACAGAATTTTTATGACACATTGAGTTCATTTTTAATTTTGTAGTTACAGAATTATTTAAAATAGCATAAATTAATGCACACACTACATTGCATGCATAAATAGGAATAATTGTTTTTTTATGCAATAAATTAGTTATTTTATTTTTTGCATTATATTAAATAAGAATCAAAGGAAAACAAAAAAAAAAAAAAAAAAAAAAAAAAAAGAGAAACAAGCCTTAGCATTAAAAATATTTGCATTATTGAGTTTGACTGTTTTTAATATTATAGTTATATTGTTTTCATTATGATTTGTTTACATCAGCATACTATACATTAATAAACATATTACCATGTTAAATAATTTTTGCATTAGCAGGAAATGTTTTTAAATGTCATGAAAATAATATAAAACAGTGCAAAAAATTACATTATCAACTAAATATTGATTTAATTTTCTTTATGCAACAATTAATTATCTTTTTTGATTTTGGTGTAAAAAAAAAAAATTATGACATGCAGAAAAATAATCAAAATGAAAGGAAGAAGCTTTTTTTATTAAAATAAAAAATAAAACAATTACTGAAAAAGACACTTTTTTCTGCATGTCATAATTTTTTAATTCATAAAAATGTAACAATTTTTTTTTAATTAAAATAAAAACTAAAACGATTACTGAAAAGACACCTTAAAAATATTTGATTTGTTTTCCTGCATGGCATAATCTTTTAAATCATAAAAATGTAACACTAAATACAATTTTTTTTTATTAAAATAAGAATAAAAATAAAAATAAACCAATTACTGAAAAAGACAAGTTTAAATTTTTAATTTTTCCCAGCATCTCATAATTAAATCATAAAAACGTAACATTATTATTATTATTTCTTTTTTTTTATTAAAATAAAAACAAACAATTACTGGAAAAGACACCTTAAAAACATTTTATTTGTTTTACTGCAATGTCATAATTATTTGAATCATAAAAATGTAACATTTTTTTAAATAAAAAAAAAAACTAAAACAATTACTAAAAAAAATACACCTTAAAAATATTTTTATATTTTTATTTGTTTTCCTGCATGTCAATTATTTAGATGATAAAAAAGTAATATTAAATACATTTTTTTAATCAAAATAAAAACTAAAACATATACTTAAAAAAGACACCTTAACAATGTTTTATTCGTTTTACTGCATGTCATAATTATTTGAATCATAAAAATGTAACATTAAATAATTTATTTAAATTTATTTTATTTAAATTTTTAATTTTCCAAAAAAAAAAAAAAAAAAAAAAAAAAACACATTGCCCAACCTAATTCTCAAAAAAAAATTATAATTATAATAAATTAAATAACTAACTACTAAACATAAACAAGTAACAGCAAAATTTACAGTCAATCTGAGTAGTGTGTACCCAACAAAATGTATTTATTTATTTATAAACAAAAAATAAATTATTATAAGCATTATTAGCAATATTTGCACTGATGCATTAATTTCATGACACATTATTTAGTTTATTTGTATTATAACTACTATTATTAACACTTTAACCAGCATAAATTAAATTATACCGCAATGCTGTATGCATGGTGTAGAAATAGTCTGCAAATAAATAAATGAATAAATAAATAAATACTTAATGCATTACATTTATTTATTTATGTATTTATTTAGGCAATGCTAATTGGAGTGAAATGTGTTTTATCACTGTGAAAATTATGCAAAACAATGCAAACAAATCTAAATAATCAATCCTAAATACTGGCTTCATTTTTGTTATGCAAAATATTTTTTCCTTTTGATTTTGGGGTGACATTTCTTGACAGGTTTCGTGCAATTCACAGCACTCAGAAAAAAAAGAAGAAAAAAAAAAAGCAAGTTTTACAAAAGAAGATAAATTAATAGCTTTAAAAAGACAAAAAATATGAGACGGAAAGCAACAAAAAGCATCTGAATCTTTCGTTGCACCTTATTACGAGAATAAAGAGCTGATCATCAGACGGCAGACGATCCGTCCGCAGAACAAGTCTCCTAAATCTGAATATTGCACATGCGGTCATAAAAGCGCGAGACATCGACCGACAGAACGATCCGTTCACAAACGCACACACGTGTTAACGGCTCCTCTGACGATGTTTCTTCCTGTCAGACGGCGAACAGATTACAGAAGCGCTCGGCCCATTCATTCTCATTACTTTATTTGGGCTCGTAACAAGCCGCCCTTCTAACAGCCAATTTACTCCTGCAAATGTGAGTCTCTAAAGCGTCCGCAGCAGGGCGTCAAAAGTGCTGATCATCCGTTTTCTGCCGCACTTCCTGTCGCCACCCACCACGCAGAGAGGCATTATGGGAGGTGGGAATAAAGCGAGACGAGCAGAGCTTTATCAATGAGATGGATGCGGGTCAGCGGGACGCTCATCTATCAGCCTAATTGTGCTGCGTCCATCTACTCGCGGGACGGAGAGATGCAGGTGTTTACGTGCCCAATGCGTCCGTGTCGTTTACAAGACTGATGGGGAATCGCAGGGAAACCTATAATGACCCCAAAAACACTGAAACTAGTCCACATGCCGCAGCTCGAGTCATTACCACTGATACGCTTCCTAAAACAGACCTGCCTGAACAAAGTCGGACACTATAACCTTCCTCCAGACTTATTCATTTATTTACTTTCTTAATACAGACAACGCAATTGTAAACAGATTAAAGCAACTTTGCTGGAATTCATGTGTTGTTGGAAAAACGTATAATTCTTTAAATCATAAAGATGTAACATTAAATACAAAATACTTAAATATTACATTTTTTAAATTAAAATAATTAAATTTATTTGTTTTAATCATTCAATTATTGTTTTAAATATGATTTAATTATTTAAACCATAAAGACATAACATTAATTTTTTTTTATTAAAATAAAACAGATAAAACAATTACTGAAAGACACATTTAAAAACTTTATTTTAACTTTTTTACATTTTTTAGCATGTCATAATAATTTAATTCACAAAAATGTAACCTTAAATCTTTTTTAATTAAAATAAAAACTAAAACAATTAGCTAAAATTACCTTTAATTTAATTAATTTAAATACTAAAAATGCCACTTTTTTATTAAATTAAAAGTGGCAATTTAAAAATATTTTATTTGTTTTCCTGCATGTCATTGTTATTTAAATCATAAAAATGTAACATTAAATACAATTTTTTTTAATTAACATAAAAACTAATTACTGAAGAAAAAAACATTTTTCCCTGCATGTCATAACTATTTAAATCATAAAAATTCAACATTAAATAATTTTTTTTAATTAAAATAAAATTAAGTCAATTACTAAAAAAATACAAAAATAAAAAAAATACACCTTTAACAAATATTTGTTTTCCTGCATGTCAATTATTTAAATCATAAAAATATATTAAATACAATTTTTTTATTAAAAAAAAATGACTAACTAAAAAAGACACCTTTAAAAATATTATTTGTTTTCCTGCATATCGTAATTATTTAATATATTAAATATTTTTTTTTTTAATAAAAATATTTATGATATGTCTATTTAAAATAATTTATTATACATTTTATTTATTTATTCATGTTATTTATTTATTAAAAATAACTAAAATTAAATAGAAATACAAGAATAAATAATAGATAGATAATGTGGATAATTAATGTCATCAATATTTTGCAGCTTTTAGGAATACATAATATTGAACAAATTAATGAATGAATATATATATATAATGTAATATAATTTAATTTTAATGGGGGTTTTAAATGCAAAAGCAATTCACAGTTCACTCACAATTTAATCTCTCATTAATCTGTGTTTTTTTTTTTTATAGTAGGCACGGTCAAAAATGGCATCATTAAACAGGTGTAACATTAAACTGCTGCCATGCATGTTTTATATTACAGCAGTGAGATGCTAAACAATCAATATATCGCCCTCAGATGGATGTGTGTGTGTGTGTGTGTGTGTGTGTGAGAACGCAGAGGTCAGTGTGAAGTGTGCGAGAGCGTCTCATTAGTCTGCCGTGTGTCTCTCCCGTCAGCATCACGCGTGTCACCTGAGCACAAACACCCACACGCTCGCGCCCGCCGGGAATTTATCAATTAACAGCGCAGCGCTAATTAACACACTCTGCATTCAGAGCGCAGAGCCGCCGACCTTCAACACGTTCTGATTATGGAGAGTTATTTCTCAAAAAATATATATTTAGATTCAGATTTAGCAAAGCAGAATAAAAGCGTTTGAATAAACATTAGGCATTAAAACAGAGTCGACCGCTCAGCATTTTAATCAACCGTGTAATTGTGAGCACAAAGCAACCATTTATTCACTACAAACACAAAGAGTTACACTATTCAGGTCCCTGTGAGAAAAAGTTAGAAATAAAAGTTTGATTTTTTTTTCTGGATTCTTTTTTTCCCATTTTAATTTCATAAAACATACATTTTAACAAAAGTTTAACCATTTAGAATAATACAAAAAATACATTTTTAAAGCCAATGAAATCCGTTTTATTTATTTATTTATTTATTTATTTATTTATTTATTTATTTATTTACTTATTTACTTACTTACTTACTGGTATTCTTTGTTGTCTATTTTATAGTTTCCTGGTTTTATGCTTTAATACAGATTTTTATATAAAAAGGTTGTAATCAAAACTAAGGCATTCATTCTTTTTTATTTTTTTATTTTAATTTCATAAAATGTATACATTTTCACAAAAGGTAAAAATAAAAATAAATAAATAAATAAATTTTTAAACCCAATAAAATCTGTTTTATTTATTATTATTATTATTATTATTATTATTATATATTATAGATATATATATATATATATATATATATATATATATATATATATATATATATATATATATATATATTATTCTGGATTCTGTTTTAATAATTTACATTAAATATTAATAATCAAAAAGCACATCTAATCAGTTAAATTTCTAAAGCCTTAATTTAAGAATTTATTATTTATTTACTTATGTACTGTCAGATATTCTCTGTTGTCCATTTTATATTTTACTGGTTTATGCTTTAATAGAAATTTGTATATTAAAAATGTCAGTCAAAAGAAGGAATTCATTTTTTTTTCTATTTTAATTTCATAAAACTTATACATTTTAACAAAAGTTGAACCATTTAAAATTATACAAACGTTACATTTTTAAAGCCAATGAAACCTGTTTTATTTATTTTATTTCTGAATTCTGTTTTAATAGTTTAATTAAATAATAATAATCAAAAAGCACAGTTAATCAATTAAATTTATAAAGGCTTAACAATTTAAGACATTTTTACAATAATAGTGCCCAATATGAATTAATTAACTTACTTTCAGATATTCTATTGCTTTAATACAAGTTTATATATAAAAAGATCATAATTAAATAAGGGCAATAATTCCTTTTTTCTATTTTAATTTCTTAAAGTTTATACATTTTAACAAAAGTTTAAAATGTAAATTTAAAATTATACAAAAAAAATATTTTTTAAAGCCAGCTTATTTATTTATTTATTTATTTATTTATTTATTTATTTATCCACCCCAAAATTCAGTTTTATTTTTCAGTTTATTATTTCTTTTAATAGTTTAATTAAATATTAATAATCAAAAAGCACATCTAAATCAATTAAATTTATAAAGCCTAAACAATTTAAGAATTTACTAACATATTCACAATAATAGTGCCCAATATTTATTTATTTATTCATTTATTTAATTACTTACTTTCAGGTATTCTCTGTTGTCTATTTTATATTTTTCTGGTTTTATGCTTGAATACAAATTTATACATAAAAAGGTCGCAACTGAATGAAGGCATAAATCACTAATTTAATGCAATTTGTACAATTCCTTTTATTTTTGGCAAAGTGCTACAAAAAATTAAAATAAAAAAAACCTTTTAAAAAACTGAAATATGGAATAAATTTAATGATATTATCTAAAGTATTATTATTATTATTACTATATATTAAAGTATATTTCATTGTACAGTAGCAATAATATACAACTCTTATAGTAATATATAACTAAATATAACTATAAAAATAATAATTTGACTAAATATAACACAACTAAATAACTCTCGCTAATCCTTATATGAAAAGACCTACAGACTACGTGATTAAAGCTAAACATCATCCAAAATATTCTGCCTTTAAAGCTTTGAAATTCATAAATCATTTACAAATCAGTCTAGGAGGAAGACTGAACCCAAACAGAACGGGATGTTTCTGGTACGATATGATATCAGCAGACACCCGGCCGTCTGGATGCTAATATTAACGTGATAAACGTCATTAATAACACGACGTCTGAATCCACACGGCCATCACTTCACAAGCTTTGTGTCTGATTCTTTATCACTATTAAATCAGCAGCAGAAGCGTTTTAATAGATGCGACTGAACTCGAGGGATTTACTTTCTGTCATCATTTACACAAGAATAGATATTCAACAGCTTTAGTTCCCAAATATGAAACGTGAATAATGATTCGAACAGCTCCGAAAACATAAAAAGTATCATAAAAGTTCCTTATTAAAATCTCCTTTTGTGTTTCAGAACACGCAAGAAAGAAATTCGTACGATTTTGGAAGCAAACGCGTGTGTGTAAATCATGACAGAATCATTTTGGGTGGAATTATTTACGATCCATCATCATATTTCATCTAAACCGCTGGTTGGGCCAACAGCAGTGTTACAGAATATTTACAAATATTTTAATGAGTGACAATTATATTTCAGGAGTACAGTGAAGTTCTCATCTGTGCTAAACTGACGTGAGTCAGACGGTAATTAATTGCGGTTGACTGTTAAGGCTTTTTTTTGCGGGAACGTCTGGCTTTAATTTTCAGGGCGTAACGAGTTACTCGTGACTAAAACATCTGTTTCACCCTCCACCACATTCACTTTAAAGTCAAAACAGCACAAATGCACTTATATTATATTAGAATTATAATTATAATAAATAAATAATAAATACATTTAATAAATAAATATTATATTATTATAACATTAAGATTTTAGGTTATAATTTATTATATAATTTATATATTATAATTGTTATTTTATTTGTTTTTTTGTTTTACTTTTTATATTTTATTTTTAAAAATTCAATTTTGTTTTTATTTTAATTTATCTGTTTATCTGAATATCTTCTATCACATTCACATTTGAGTCCTGCAGCTCGTGTTGGATGCAGGGTTGCCAAGTACACTTTTTTTTTTTTTTACACAATTGGGCTACTTTTAAACGTTGCCACATGTGGGAAAACTATTGATTTGCACTTTACATTTAATTTGATGTACACTATTTCTTTTTATTTTAATTTTTATTTAATTATTATCTTTTAAATTATTTTATAAAATTATTTATTAAATTATTATTAACATTGTATATTTTAAATACACTTAATGCATTTTATTTAATAATTTTATTTGATTTTTAACCATTTTTATTGCATTTTTTATTTTATTTAATTTCAATGTAATTTATTTACACTTGATTTAGTGTTGGATGCAGGGATGCCAAGTACGCATTTTTTTCTTTTTTACACAATTGGGCTACTATCTGTACGATCAAAAATGACGGAGTAATTGAAGTTCTTTTTGGCGTTATCAGAAAAACTGCCACAAACCGCGCCAGCGCGTTTTTCGACCGAAAATACTGAATTATTTTCCATTCCATTCCATTGATTTAATAATTAAATTTAGTTGTTTTTTTTTTTTAATTCATGTAATTTTTAATTTAACAATTTATTTGCACTTTACATTTAATTCTTTAATTATTAATTTTAATTTATTTACACTTCATTTAATGTACACAAATTTTAAATACACTTAATTTATTTCATTTAATAATTTTATTTGATTTTTTAGTTTAATTTTAATTGTATATTTATTTAATTTTAAGTTAATTTATTTACACTTAATTTAGTGTTGGATGCAGGGTTGCCAAGTCTGTGTTTTTTCCATGGAAAAATGGGCTACTTTTTTTAAACCATGATTTAAAAGTTTGAAATATTGCATAAGTTACATTTGACTGAAATGCTTGCACTGAAATATTTTCCATTCTACGTATGATAAAACAGCACTAGATATTAAGTTTTGTAAAGGAGGGCTACTGGTAGACCTACACCTAATTGAATTGAATTGAATTTAATTGAATTTAATTTAATTTATACTTAATTTTATTTTTATTTGATTTAATAATTAAATGTATTTTATCATCTAATTTTAATTTTATTTTTTATTTTTATTTAATTATTAATTTAACTATTTATTTGCGCATTTTAATTTAATGTACACTATTTCATTATATTTTTAACTTATTTAATTTTATTTAATATCATTTATTTACACTTCATTCAAAATGTACACTAATTTTAAATACACTATTTTATTTAATTTTTTTTATTATTATTTTGAACTTAATTTTAATAGCTTTCATAATTTTAATGTAATTTATTTACACTTAGTGTTGCAGGGTTGCCAAGTCTGTGTTTTTTCCACAGAATTGGGCTACTTTAAACTTTTGCTGTGTGTTAATTTTCCTAGTGAATTAAAGGTTTGAAATATTACATAAATTACATTAGACTGAAATGCTTGTACTGAACTATTTTCCATTCTAGTTATGATAAAACTACACTAGATGTTAAGTTTTGTAAATGAGGGCCACTGGTAGGCCCACACTTAATTTAATTTAATGTATACTTAATTGTATTTTATTATTATCTTAATTAAATTTAGCTTTTTATCCAATTTTAATTTTACTGTAACTATTATTTGCACTTTACATTTAATTTAAAAGTACACTTTATTAAATATTTTTTATTATTTTAATTTGAATCTAATTTATTTACACTTTATTTAATGTACACTAACTTTAAATAAACAATTTATTTTATTTAATAATTTTATTTGATTTTTAACTTAATTTTAATTGCATTTAACTTTACTTAATTTTAATGTAATTTATTTATACTTAATTTAGCATTAGATGCAGGGTTGCCAAGTCCATGTTTTTTTCCCACTTTTTTTTGGGGATACTTTTAAACTGTTGCCGCCAAATGTTAAGTTTTGCGAAGGAAGGCTACTTATTTGTGATAAATGTGCATAACTGTGACTATAAAATATGTATTTTAGGTATGAAAATGCCATATTTTAAGTCATTGCACTACTTTGGGCTGTTTTTGAATGGCATGGGTGAGTTTTGTCACGCAGACCTGGCAACCCCGGCTGTGGCAGAGCAGACACTTTCAGTTCAGAATTGTAGCATACATTTTCAGACAGAACAAAATGATTTTATTCCTATAAAAAAGCAAAACGACAGTACAGCCCTCTAGTTTGTGCTATAAAAACCTTGAAGGACTTCAGTAAGACAAAGAAAAGAGTTCGCACAAGACATCCTGCCATTAAACGACATCCGCCCACTTCCCTCTCAGCCGCGCGTGAAAGCAGCTCAGCGTGACGAGGGTCCGGACAGCTCGTCTGATCCGTGATGGAAAGGTCAGTCGCTCGTCAAAACACCATTAGAAATGACAGAAATACGTTAGTGCGTGTCACTCTTCCTCTGAAACTAAACGACAAACGTCACAGCGAAACCGCGGCTCATCCGTCCCAATCAATTCCTACAAATAAACCAGGATTTCCTCGATGATCAATAAAGGCGAACATCTCGCTGGTCGTTCGTTCAGAAAGCAGCAGATTGATTACCGAAGCCGTTCTGTTCTCAAACGCGTGTCTTTGACTCGTTTCTCCATCAAAATGCACGAGGTTTTACAAAGGAAAATCAATTTACTTATTCGCTCTTATTGTCCTGCTGTCCTTCACTTGTATAAGGTGATTTATTCTGAAGCGCTCGGCATAAACAACGGCTTGGTTTTGGATCAAACCTACGTGAAGGCGCTCGAGACGGGCGGTTAGTCTGAGGAAAAGGGAGTAATAAAATGGTGTCGTGCCCAATGAAAACTACATTTAATCTCCGGATTGTTTGACCGGGTTATTGGAGCGCCTATTGTTTGATTGTCATGTCTTTTTAATAACTTAATTCATTTGCGTTTGAAAGGCTCAGAGCGCGAGCGACTCGATTCATTTCATTTCTGTCAGACTGTGACGTCTTTGATTACCTGCTTAACCTTCTGACTTTACAGCGAGTTCTGCGGGAATAAATCAGTTCAGACTGCAGCTGAAGTATAAAATATATCTGAACAGATCAAACGCATCATACAAACAGAACAATCTCAGTATGACTGCGTTTTTTATTTTATTTATTTTTTATTATAACGCAGACCTTATTTAATTTTTTTTTTTGTGTACTTAATTTTATTTTTGTTTAATTTTATTTTTAATTTATCTAATTTTCATTTTTAATTTATTAATTTATTATTTATTAATTGAACCATTTATTTGCATTTAACAATACATTTAAAGTACACTTTTATTTAGTTTTATTTTAAATTTATTTTATTTTTAAATGACTTAATTTAATTTATTTACACTTAATTTAATGTTCAATTTAATATGCATTTATTTTATTTATAAATAATTTTATTCATAAGTTTTAACTGCATGTTTAATTTTATTAATTGTTATTTATTTACAATGCAATATACACATTAATTTATTTAATAATTTAATATTTAGTTTCAAATATTATTTATTTTATTTTTATTTAATTTAATATAATTTATTTACACTTAATTTAATATTCACTTTGATTTAATATGCACTTATTTTATTTTGTAAGTTTTTACTGCACGTTTAATTTTATTTATTTATTTACAGGTAATTTAACAGACACTAATGCATTATACACATTTTATTTAATAATTTAATTTAATTTTTAATTTAATGTTTAGATTTAATTTATTTAATTTTTTAATTTAATATAATTTATTTACACTTATTGTTCACTTTAATTTAATATGCACTTATTAATTTATTTTCTTTAATTTTTAATTTAATATTTAGTTTAATGTATTACTTAATTTATTTTTATTTAATATACTGTATTTACACAATTTAATATGCACTTATTTTATTTAGAAAATACTGTATGTGTAAGTTTTAATTGCATGTTTAATTTTTATTACATTAATTATTTGTTTACACTTAATTTAACACTTATTTTATTTATAAATTATTTTATTTGAAAGTTTTGATTGATTCAAATTTGTAATTGTTATTTATTCACACTTCCTTTAACATATACTTTAATGCAATATAAATATTTAATTTATTAATTTATTTAAAATGTAATTTAATATAATTTATTTACACTTAAAGTAATGTTCAGTTTAATTTAATATGCACTTATTTTATTTATAAATGATTTTATTTGCATGTTTAATTTTATTAAATTAATTTATTTACACTTAATTTAAAATACACTATTGCGATATACACATTTTTTATTTAATTTTTAATTGTTTAATTTATTACTTTATTTTTATTTAATATAATGCATTTACACTTAATTTAATATGCATTTATTTTATTTAAAAAATATTGTATGTGTAAGTTTTAATTGCACGTTTAATTTTTTTAAATTAATTATTTGTTTACATTTAATTTAACACTCACTTAATTTAATGTGCACCTATTTATGAAGTGTACGTTTTAACTGCATGGTTAATTTTATAAAATTTTTAACTAATTTATTTACACTTAATTTAACATACACTTTAATGCAATATACAAATTATTTTATTTAATAATTGAATTTAATTTTCAATTTAATGTTTAGTTTAATTTATTATTTAATTTAATAATTAAATAGGGTGCAGGGTAATTCATAAAAGTACAAATAATCCACTCAAGTCTCACTGAATATGAGCTCACAAAAGCGAAATTCATCGTAAATAACATAAAAACTAACCAAATAAAAACTGCAGGGCATCATTTACACAAAAACCAAATGTCAAATGCAGACAACCCATTTATTATTAACATTTTTACTCAAAACTACATGTGAAATGTTGCGAGTGAAAACGGCACAGATATTGAACCCCATCTATTCAAAACGTGAATCACATACAGTCAAACGTCACAGAAAAGCATTGCACACACACATATCTCTCCGCACTCATTACATTTTCAATTACTGTGGATTACAGAGGTGAATTGCGAGGAGCGTTTAAGGATGAAACGCGGCTGATGTCAGCGGGACGGAGCCGGCGGTGGCCGATCGGGCCGTTCACGGACTCTTATATATATATTGTTGGTGAGACTTAAGCTGCAGACACTTGTGATGTGGTCGGAGCGGAAGTGGAAATTGGCCGTCTGATCCGAGCCGCTCTGAGCGCTGAAGCGTACGACCATGTTTTCAATTTCCTGTGCTGTTGATTCAATGGCTGGAGTGAATGCATGCTGCTTTAATTTGAAATACACACACAAACACACACACACAGACACAGCACGGCTTTCTATCGAAACACACACTCTAATCCAGAGCTGATTAAACACACAAACACACACACAGGCGCTATCAGAGAAATGACACATGCACCGTCACTGCATACATGAAACACGCTGCACAATGGATTGAGAAAAATCGCACGAGTTTGGCTTCATTTGTGCCATTTTTCATGCTCCAGTTTCACATTTTGCAAACATTTGTGGCTCTTAAAGGGGCAGTACACCCAAAAAACTGCATTGCAGACACTAGAGTTTCTGCAATGCAATAAAAAAAATAAAATAAAATAAAAAAATAAAAAAAAAAATGCCAGAATCAGGTGATTCAGTTATAAAAAAATAAATAAATACAAAAAAATAAAAATCACAGCATAAATGTAGAATGTTGTCGAATATGGCAATTTAATTAATTAATTAATCAGAAGTAGGGCTACACAATTAATTGAAGCTCAAATCACAATATCAACCACAAAAAGACAAAACAACAAAGATTATTAAATTATAACAAACATATTACTAATAATAAAAACATTATGCAAATGAGATTTGCATGTAATCAAATGAAATAAAATGAAAAAATAACTCCTTTACGACATAACACTGAATTTTAATTTTTTTGTCAAATGAAGTTTGAGAACAAGTTTTTAAATAAACATTATATACAAAATATTTACATTTAATCATTTAGCAGACGCTTTTATCCAAAAGCAAAAAACATTATTCACACAAAAATATATTATTAGAAATATATTATTCATACATATTATCAAATATATTATTTACATATTATGTTATTTATGTATTTATTTATATATTTATACATACATATATTAATTCAATTTCTAATTATGGAATATAAAATTATATCTATATATAAATATTATACGTTTAATTTTATTTATTTATTTGCACTTAACATTACATTTCATTTACACTTAATTTCATTTTTATTTTAAAATGCAATTTTATCTCATTTTTTTATTTACACTTAAATTTTTTATTTTAATATAATTTATTTACACTTAATTTAAGAATTAATATATCTATATATAAATCTCTCCCTCTCTCTCTCTCTCTCTCTCTCTCTCTCTCTCTCTCTCTCTCTCTATATATATATATATATATATATATATATATATATATATATATATATAGATATATATATATATATATATATATATATATATATATATATATATATATAGATATATAGATCTCTACATCTATCCATCCATCTATAACATTTTTAACTATTTATTTGTACTTTACATTACATTTAATTTACACTTAACTTTATTTTTATTTTAAAATGCATTTTTATCTCATTTTTTATTTACACTTAAATTTATTTTAATATAATTTATTTACACTTAATTTATTTACGAATTAATATATCTATATATAAATATATCTCTACATCTATCTATCCATCTATAATTTTTATGTAACTATTTATTTGTACTTAACTTTATATGTAATTTACACTTAATTTCATTTTTATTTTAAAATTCATTTTATTATTTTATTTTTAGTTACTTTAAAAGTGTGTTGATATATATATATATCTCCACACACACAAACAATTTTATATAATATAGTAATTTTATAAATTACATCATTAATTGTATATAATATAATATATAAACAAAAATACACACACACACACACTAACAAAAAGGATAAAATTTAAAAAAATAAATAAATAAATAAATAAAAAACTGTTGTTAAATATTTTATTTTACAAAAAAAATGCTTTAGTTGATTACATTTTAAAAAGACTGACTGAACTAAAACTTTTATAAAATCAATTGATTAGATATGCTTTTTGATGAACAAATAACCCATTAAAACTCAATCCAGACATATTAAAAATAGAAAACAATCTTGAAAATAATAAATCTGGGGAAACTCATGATTTCATATATAGGGCCTTACAAAAATAAAAGACGTGTGATCATTTATTCACCCTCATGCCTTTTCAAATGCTATTATTTCTATCTTTCAGCAAAACACAATGTCTGCACTTGTCTTTTGGATGGTGATTTTTACAGTCAGGCTCAAAAAGAGGATAAAAAGGAACAATTAAAAATCCATAAATAAATCCATAAATTATAAAAATACAGTAGCTCCCCTCTTTCTTTTGTTTTCAACTCAAGAACAGCAGCTTTATCCACTTTTTATCAGCTGCGACATCATTGCTGATCGCTTCTTACACGCATGACTGAAAAACTGCACATTTGTGAATATTTATATTTTTTTTCAATTGAATAACCAGTTGTGTTTGACTCTGTTCTTCACACAGAGATCATATGACTTTTATGATAATTTTTCGAAGCTTGACCATCTAAAATCACCATCCTGGTATTGGAAACAGATGCTTGGACATTATATCCCGTGTATTTAGTCGCACAGGTTTGGAACAACACGATGAGGGCGAGTAAACGATGACAGCTTTCATTTCTGACCTTGAATAAATGCAAAATGTGTGTAAACCTGCATGACGCTACTCTAAAATCAGGTGCGATGTCCCAAAAAGCAGCACGATTATGCAGCGGTCCGGTCGTGGCGTCGGCCCACGGCGGGCCGGGGGTGATGGAGCCCCTCTGACCCGCGGCGCCCGGGGCGTCTGACAGCCCTTAATGATTGGCCCCGCGGGCGCGCCGAGGGCCAGGTGAGCTCCTCGCCTCCACGGGACAGCAGAGCCGCTTTCATGACCCACATTCAGAGTATAAAGCCTGCGCGGCATCAGTCGCGCTCTGAAAGATGCTGAAATTAACAGCACGACACTCCGACACACAATAAAACAAACAACACTCATGGATTTGTCCATTTTCAAGCCTTTTTTCCCCATATTGTGTCGTACATCTGAGTGTAACCGATTATCAACAAAGAACAAATGTGAGCGGGACTTTATTTTGTGCATTGGTTCCTGATTGGATGTTGAAAAGTGGGCGTGGCTCTCAGTGAAAGATGGGGTGAATTTCCATTTCATGCCAGTTTCACTTTTATCAGTCAATAACGGTGTCACACTGATTTACAGAAGCATTAGTTCATCTACCATTAGCTTTGACAACTGATACGGTCTGGTTTACCTTTTTTTGTGATGTCTGACCAACATTGTTTAAAATAAGCAATCTTCATTTCATCTGCTGTCATTAAATTGTAATATGCATATGAAGAGTTTATTTGCAAAAACATAACTCAGTTTCTTTTTTTTTTTTTTTTTTTTCAAAAATGTTATCATGTTTTTTGTGTTTGTTAGCTTTATTTTTTTACCTAATCAAAATAACCCAACTGCAGATTGATTAATTGGAATGCACAATGTTTTTGCAAAAAAAAAAACCTCTTCATATAGTGTACACTTCCAGTCAAACATTTTTGAACAGTAAGATTTTTAATGCTTTTTAAAGTCTCTTCTGCTCACCAAGCCTGCATTGATTTGATTTGAAGTACAGCAAAAGCAGTAAAATTTTGAAATATTTTACTATTTAAAACAGCTGATTTCTATGTGAATATATTGTGAAATGTAATTTATTTCTGTGATGCGCAGTTGAATTTTCAGCATCATTACTCCAGTCTTCAGTGTCACATGATCCTTCACAAATCATTCAAACATTCTGATTTGCTACTTAAGAAACATTTATTATTATTATTATTATTATTATTATTATTATTATTATTATTATTATTACTACTACTATTATTATTATTATTATTATTATTATTATTGTTTCATCAACATCATCATCATTATTATTATTATTCTCAATATTATTATTATCGTTGTTGTTGAAAACAGCTAAGCAGAATTTTTCAGGTTTCTTTGATGAATAGAGTTCAGAAGAACAGCATTTATCTGAAACGGAAATCTTTTGTAATGTTATAAATGTCTTTATCATCACTTTTGGGCAATTTAAAGCATCCTTGCTAAATAAAAGCATTTTATTTAAGATACATGCTGATCTTTTGATCTTTCTACTCAAAGAGTCTTGGGGAAAAAAAGAAAAAAAGTACTCAACTATTTTAAATATTGATGATGATAATAATAAAAATGTTTCTTGAGCAGCAAATCAGCATATTAGAATAATGACTGTGACACTGAAGACTGGAGTAATGATGCTGAAAATTCAGCTGCGCATCACAGAAATAAATTACATTTTAACAGATATTCACATAAAAATCAACTATTTCAAATTCTAATAATATTTCACATTTTTACTGATTTTACTATATTTTTGAACAAATAAACATCCTTGGTGAGCAGAAGAGACTTCTTTAAAAAAAAATAAATAAATAAATAACATTAAAAATCTTACTTTTCAAAAGCTTTTGACTGGTAGTGTATTTGCATTATATCGGTCATTGATCACTGCTTTTTCTATTTATATTACACAATAGTTACTCAAATTTTGCTTCAAAACTTCTGCAAACATAAAATGTGCATTTTTGGCTTTTGTGAATCATAAAATGACCAAAACTGACCAAATATCTGTTGATTAATTAGTTTGGATGATGCATCAGTTTTGTATAGTTTATATACTAAGAATAAAGGAAGTGAGGGAAACTGAGGAAATTGGAACATAATTAAATGCTGCATCTGTTCAATTTTGGTCCGTTTGAGAGACGTTTGTGTGCCGACCTGATTTTTCCTCACTATCCATCTTCATGAATTATTACAGGCGTCAACATTCAATTCCCCCTAAAACTGAATAAAAAAAGCCTCAGAAATGTCTGAACTCCAGCCAGATGCTACAGGAGCACGTCCGGCCCCAAATCTGAGCCACAGACACACCAAAGCAGATCCTGCCTTTCACCGTAAATCCAGGATCCAGAGGATCCGAGCGTGGATTTGTTGGTCTCCAGAGACACATATCTGGTCATACATGCGCAATGGATTGATAAAACAGCTTGAAGCAAATGCAGAATGGCACTTTTCTGCATCCGTGATGTTTCACCGATCCGATACGATCATGAACCCCCATCAATCACAGCCGTATTGACTGAAATGACCGTCGGCAAAACATTACTGAACTGATCTATAATAATTTCATACAATTGTTCTTCAATTATTCACAATGAATCACGCATTATATCATTAAAATTATAAATATGCTTTGATCAACAAGATGCATTTTTACAGCTGCTTCCAAATATAAATAGAATTAATGCTACTTCCTAATTGTTTTAAAAGAAATAACAAAAATGCATATGTCTTGAGAAATTATGCTAAGGCCAAAAAATACACTGGAAAAAAAAATAATAATATAATATAAAATCTTAAAAAAAAGAAAATTAAAATAAAAAAGATTTATCAATTATTTATTAGAAGACAAACCATCATATAATCTGAAATATAGAGATGAAATTCTCCTCTATTCACTCTGCATTATAACAGTGTGAATCATAACGAGAGTGTGAACTGATTTAATATAATATAATATAATATAATATAATATTATACAAAAGTTAAAATCTTAAGAAAATGAAAATAAAAAGGGGATGCTTTAAAATGCTTTAAAAAATAATAATAATAATAATAATAATAATAATAATAATAATAATTATTATTATTATTATTATTATTATTATTATAACAACAACAAATAATATTTTTTTCCAATGAAAGTTTCTTTATGATTTAAAAGGAATAAATAATACAAATTATTTATCAGAATTTATCAGAAGACAAACATCATATGACCTGAAATATAATTGTACAATTATACAAAAGTTAAAATCTTTATAAAAAAAAAAAAAAAAAAAAAATGAAAAATAAAAAAGGGGGGAAAATGGTTAAAAAATAAAATAATAATAATCATATTAATAATAATAATTTTTCCGAATGAAAGTTTCTTTATGACATAAAAGGAATAAATAATAAAAATTGTTTATCAGAATTTATCAGAAGACATTATTTATCAGAAGACAAACATCATATGACCTAAAATAAACAGATTATATTCTCCTCTTTCACACTGCATTACAACAGAGTGAATCATAATGAGAGTGTGAACGGTCATTTACTAATTACTCCGCTGTCATGATGATTAAAGTGAGCTGATCTCACCCGGTTCGTGGGTTTGCATCAGTCTGATGAAGGGCGCGGCGGATCTCTGTTCTCTTTAATAGCAGTGAGTGCAGGTTATTAGCGTTTGAGCAACTTTCGGCCCCAGTGCTTTCGTCTCATTGCTCAACAGCAATTGCTCCCCAATTAGGGAGGATAAATGGTATTTAAAGTAAGTGCACACATGGACGGAGCTCATTACAGCTGCCATCACATTCACACTCAGGTCACTCACTGCCACATTAAAACACTTATACTGAGAGGATTCACTCTCATTTAAAGAAAAGACAATTCTGTGCGATTCAGCTCGTCCACAATACAAAACATAACGAGCAGGAAACTCTTGAACAAATGACTCACTAACAGATTCATTGTAATGAAATGGTCAAAAAGATTCTCAAACTCTCTTAAATTTAATCTGAATCTGTCTAGTGACTACAGTGTGAACAGTGGAGTGTGACTCATGAACAAATGACTCTCTAATCAACTTCTTGTAATGAATCGGTCAAAATGACTCAAAAAAGGCGTCAAATTCAATTTGAATTGGTCTAATGACTACAGTGTGAACAGTGGTGTGTGACTCGTGAGCAAACGACTCTCTAACCGATTCCATTTAATGAATCAGTCAAAAAGACTCACAAACAGTCTCAAACTCATAATTTGAATCGTTCTAATGACTACATTATGAACAGTTGAGTCTGACACATGAACAAATGACTCTCTAACCGATTCCATGTAATGAACTACTCAAAAAGACTGAAACAGTGTTAAATTCACAATTTGAATCTGTCTAATGACTAGATTTTGAACAGTGTCATCTGATTCATGACCAAATGACTCTAAACAATTGCATGTAATGAATCAGTCAAAAAAAAAAAAAGATTCTCAGTCTCAAACTCACAGTTTGAATCGGCCTAATGACTACAGTGTGAACTGTTGAGTCTGACTCATGAACAAATGACTCTCTAACTAGATACATGTAATGAATCAGTCAAAAAAAAAAAAAAAAAACTCAGTCTTAAACTCATCATTTGAATCGGTCTGATGACTACAGGGTCATCTGATTCATGACCAAATGACTCTCTAAACAATTCCATGTAATGAATCAGTCGAAAGACTCTGTCTCGAACAATCTGAATCAGTCTAACGACTACAATGTGAGCAGTAGAGTCTGACTCATGAACAAATGACTCACTAACCGATTCCTTGTAATAATTTGGTCAAAAAGATTCACAAACAGACTCAAACTCACAATTTGAATCATTCTAATGACTACAGTGTGAACAGTGGCATCTGATTCATGACCAAATGACTCTCTAACCGCATCCATGTAATACATCAGTCAAAAAGATTCACAAAAAGTCTCAAATTCACAATATGAATCGATCCAATGACAACAATGTGAGCAGTGGAGTCTGACTCATGAACAAATGACTCTCTAACAGATTCCATGTAATAAATCAGCCAAAAAGACTCTCAAACAGTGTCAAACTCACAATCTGAATCATTCCAATGACTACAGTGTAAACAGTGGCGTCTGATTCATGACCAAATGACTCTCTAAACAATTCCATGTAATGAATCAGTCAAAAAAAAAAAAAAAAGATTCTCAGTCTCAAACTCACAGTTTGAATCGGTCTAATGACTACAGTGTGAACTGTTGAGTCTGACTCATGAACAAATGACTCTCTAACTAGATACACGTAATGAATCAGTCAAAAAAAAAAAAAAAAAAACTCAGTCTTAAACTCATCATTTGAATCGGTCTGATGACTACATTTTGAACAGTGGCGTCTGATTCATGACCAAATAACTCTCTAACCGATTCCATGTAATAAAACAGTCAAAAAGATTCACAAAACATCTCAAATTCACAATTTGACTACAGTGTGAACAAATGACTCACTAACCAATTCCTTGTAATGAATTAGTCAAAAAGACTAGACAATCTGAATCAGATTCAAGATCAAAAGCAGAATGCTCAAGTTTCTCCATACAAGGCAGCCGTTTTCCCATTTAATCTCCTATTTTAGAAATGATATCACAAAAGCCTCTGCAGATCTTATGAACTCCTGAAACACAAACTCCCGCAGGTCTCATTGAAACGCTCCTTCGATGGACGTCCAACATCAGGCATTCTCATGAGCAGATCGGGGGCTCGAGGGCCTGGAGAAGAGCCAGGTTCACGTCTAGACGCTCTAATTCATGCCATGAGAAGGGCTTTTATTGGCAGGAGGGCGGCTGGGGGATCGTTCGCACTCACCAAATGGGAACGTGACGTTCCGCGGCCGGCCCGACGGTGCCACGGCGCTTTCAAAATCGAGACACAAAGAACAAGGGTCAAAACATGAGCAGAAAGGAAAAGATTTGGCAGTGGCCACGTCTTTACTGTCAGAGCGCTGTGAAAGGACGGCGCAGCTGCGATGTACATTGAGGAACGGGTCAATGAATACTGACATGTCTGAGGAAAACCCTGACGCTTCAAAAGACTCCAGCACACGAGCGGCCGACCCTCGAAAACACAAATAATGCTGCATGTGAACGTCTGAAAAAAAACATGGTCATACGCTGAAAAGAATTTGGTGTAGAAACAATTTTTACTCAGAAATTGCTGGTAAATTTCACAAACAGCTACACAGGCAATTGAACCAAACCTTCAATTTTGAAAAACTGAAATATTTTCTTGTAACCCTACTCAAATAACCAATCACTTTTGACAGTCTACATGATAGAGAAACATATAAAGCATTGCTCTTTCAGACGGGGATAACAACAATAAACTATATTTGCATTTGCTGAAGGGGAAAAAAAAAAAAAAAAAAAAAAACAAAATCAGTGTTTGTTACAGATAAATTAACATTTATGTGTTTATATAAATTATACAAATTCAGGTTTTCTAAATGCAATCTTTTCAGGCATCTTTTCTTAATATGTAAATGCTAAGTCAAACAAACTTTAATCTTTTTTTTAATTAAATCTTAAAATCATGTTTTAAAAAATTGTGTTGGGAATCAAAAATTACTGAGTCAGGAAAAACTTTAACTTCAGTGCTAAATTTAAAGTTTCAATTATTCAATCATTTATAACAAAACTATAACAAAATGCATCACGTTTTTAAAAATTTGAAGGACAAGTCAATTGAACAATTTTAAACTTCTTTCAAATTTAAAAGTATCACGTTTTTAAAATTGGAATGGTAAGATTATCAAATTTTAATCTTAAATTATTTTTTTAAATTATATCTTAAAATCATGTTTTAAAAGCTGGGGGGGGGGGGGGGGTTGAAAGTTAGAAAAACTTTTTTTTTTAACTTCAAATTTAAATTCAAAGTTTCAATTATTCAATTATTAAAAGCAAAATAAATGCATCATGTTTTTAAACATTTGAATAAGTCAACTGAAGAATTTTAAACTTCTTTCAAATTTAAAAGTATCAAGTTTTGTAATGGTGAGAAAATATTTTCAAACTTTCAAATCTTAAATTTAAATTCAAAATTATCAAGGTTTTTTATATAAAACTGGAATACTGAATTTTAAACTTTCATATTAAATTTTTTTTAATAGAAATTTGTAATACAGAGTCAAAAGAAGATTTTCAAACTTTTTAAGCATAATAATAAAATCATTATTAGATCAGTTATAACTCGATAAATGTAAAAGTATCATGTTTGAATGCTACAGAAGATTTTCAAACTTTCATCTCATATCTAAATGTTTTAATTAAATCTTAAATTTATAAGTAACACTTAAATATATTTTTAAACTTTAAAGAAGTCCACTTCCAGAACAACAATCCACAAATAATGTACTCACCCCCTTGTCATCCAAGATGTTCATGTCTTTCTATCATCAATTGTTAAGAAATTATGGTTTTTAGGAAAACATTTCAGGTTTCAGATTTTTCTCCATATAATGGACTTCGTTGGTGCCCTGATTTTGACCCTTCCAAAATGCAGTTTAAATGCAGCTTCAAAAGGGCTCTAAATGATCCCAGCCAAGGAAGAAGGGTCTTATCTAGCGAAACGATCGTTTTTTTTTTTTGTTTTTTTTTCCAGAAAATAAAAATGTGTATACTTTAAGCACAAAAGCTTGTGTAGGACAGGTTCTGTCATGCGCGTTCACGACTCTATGTACTATTGAACTATGTCGAAAGGTCACGAGGAACGTAGGTGGATCTACAGACCCAGTGTTCACAAAGCGAACATGCAAAGACTAAGAAAGTGCAAGTAAGTCAAACGCTGCTTACAAACAAAAAGGTACAACGATGTCGGACGATTCTGAAGTTGTAGGAGAAAGTAAGATGGAGTTTTTCGCCATACCCTAACTTTTTTAGCCGGAGTACACAGACGATGAAATTAGACGTGATCCGTAGTAGTGATGGGAAGTTCAGATCATTTTACCGACTCAGACCTTTAAGTCTCGTTCAGCAAAATGAACAAATCTTTTTGAGTCATTTCGTTCATTTTAGCACAATCAGCATCACGTGACAGTCCCATTAGATGAACGAATGACTCAAAAAACCCGAAGACTCGAAACAGGTGAACTAATTCCAGTACAGAACCTAATGTTGCGCATGCGTGACTGAACGAATCACTCCCCGAGATGACTCGTTCTTCACGAGTCACATTAAAGATTCGTTCAGAATGAACAAATTGTTCAAGAACGACCCGTGGACGCGCATCCGAGAGCCTGTGCTACACGAGCTTTTGTGCTTAGAAAGTATACACATTTTTATTTAAAAAAAAAAAAAATTAAAAACATGACGATCATTTCGCTAGATAAGACCCTTCTTTCTCGGCTAGGATTGTTTAGAGCCCTTTGAAGCCGCATTTAAACTACATTTTGGAAGTTCAAAATCGGGGCACCAATAAAGTCCTTTATATGAAGAAAAATCCTGAAATGTTTTCCTCAAAAACCATAATTTCTTCACGACTGAAGGCAGAAAGACATGAACATCTTGGATGACAAGAGGGTGAGTAAATTATTTTTGAATTGTTGTTCTGGAAGTGGACTTCTTTCATTTGAAAAGTATCACTTAAAAAAAAAAGAAGTTTGTTTTTCGTAGTTTGCTATGAATTTTAAATAGCTTCCGTAAAGAAAGTGGAGCTGGGATAAAAAGCAAGAGATTTTAATTTGGTGCTTCAATGCAGGTGAAGTTGAACATGTAAAATTGTCTCATCTTCTGATGCATCTGCATTAAATCTGAAAGCTGTACGTCTATATATCAATATATCTGCTGATAATCACATCTGGATAGACGGAGTGAGTCAGTGAGTTCAAAGACAGTCAAAGACCGTTTGACCTCTCCAGTACCTTTAAACACGCGCATGTTTGAGTGCATAAGTGTAAATACGGACCATATTTCTGCACAAGGACACTAAACCATAATACGACGTTCTCAAAAGCACTGTCCGTCCTTCCGCTGAACTGTGTCGTTTTGTGGTCTGGCTTTGATTTTGAAACCCAGCTCGCTGTGAAGCTCAATATCGAAGGGCTTTCAAAATGATTACCATCATCATCATCACCACCATCATCATCTGGTATGAATAGAGATCTGAAAATATCTGCTCTGCCAAACTGTGCGCGATTTGGCAGGTAGGAGATTGTGAGGTTTGGGGCCGGCAAACGCTGCCACCAGCTGTGAAGAGAAGCACCACCATAATCAGACGTATAGGAGGCCTTTCAGAACATCATCTGACTGCGGACGAGGCGGACGTGGCTCTGCAAACGGTCAGTTTTCGTTCTGCGCTGAACGAGAGCAATGAGGCCGAACTCTGCTGAAGAATCGCCGTCTCACTGAGGCCCTGCTGGGGTAAACGGAACGTTATCTGCAGTCCTGAGACACCAGAGATAACAAAACACTAACTAGACTGTAGATCCAGCCGGACAAGAGGGAAATCAGAGCTCAGTCGCTCACGGAGAGAGAAACTCACAATCGCTCCGGTCTGAGAGAGACGTTTGTGTCAGACAAACACAGTAAAAGTAGAAAAGGACTGCTCGAATCTAAACAGCCAATGCAGAAGAAATTATACTACAAAAACAAGTAGTGAACTGCAAGTTATCGTTTCTCATTTATAAAGCATTACTGACATATCATATAATGACATAACAAAGGGAATGTTTGTTTTTATAACTATACATTCAAAGTGTCAGTACATATACAAACATTAAGTGCATATTATTTCAAGACAAAGTCATTAAGTGCAGTTCATCGAGTCAGATGTTGATTCTGTAACAGATCTGATTCAGAGAATTCATCAGTGATTTGTCAGAAATCACTGTTTAAAAATATAAATATTAAAAAATATATTTAGTTAATGCATAATTATAGTAAACAGTAAAGTTAAATGTCGCTTTTTAAACATTTGATTGCCGAGTCAATAGATTTTCAAACGTAAAAATTAAACCTTAAAATGGCATGTTTTTTTTAAAAGTTGAATGCTGATTTTCAAACTGTAGTTATAAACTGAAAAGTATCATGTTTTTAAAAATTGGAAAGCTGCATGAACAGATTTTCAAACTGTATAAATTTAAATTCAAGAGTATCACATTTTTAAAAGCTGGAACACTGAATCAACAAATGATTTTCAAACTTTAGAAAATTTAAATTTAAAAGTATCATGTTTTTAAAAATTGGAATACTGTTGAGGGAAAAAATTACAATTAATTTTACATTTTTAAAATGAAATATAACAAAATCAATTTACTATTAGATTAGATCATTTATAACAAAATAATTATTTTTAGTGTATAAAGATCACACACACAAGCAAATACATATGATGTACACTACCACTCAAAAGTTTTTGGACAAGAAGATTTTTTTATATGTTTTGATCCAAAGTACGGCAAAAACAGTAATGTTGTGAAATATTTTTACTATTTAAAATAACTGCTCTCTATTTGAATATATTTTAAAATGTAATTTTAAAGCTGAATTTTTTTGCATCATTATTCCAGTCACATGATCCTTCAGAAATCATTCTAGTATTCTGATCTGCTGCTCAAAAAACATTTATTATTATTATTATTGTGTTGGAAAAAGGCAGAGTAGAACTTTTCAGGTTTCTTTGATGAATAGAAAGTTCAGAAGAACAGCATTTATCTGAAACGGAAATCTTTTGTAATGTTATAAATGTCTTTATCATCACTTTTGGGCAATTTAAAGCATCCTTGCTAAATGAAAGCATTAATTTCTATGATATCTTTCCCAAATAAAAATAAAAACAAAATTAAACTGACTCCAAGCTTTTGAATGGTATAGTGTATAACGTTTTTATACATTTTTTTTTTTTTTTTTTTTTTTTTCAGACAAATGATGATCTTTGGATCTTTCTATTTAAGGAAAGAAAAAAAAAGTATTTGAATGTTAATAATAAAAAAAAATATTTCTCAGCAAATCAGCATATTAGAATGATTTCTGAAGAATCATGTGACACTAAAGACTGGAGTAATGATGCTTAAAATTCAGCTGCGCATCACAGAAATAAATTACATTTTAAAATATATTCACATAGAAAGCAGTTATTTTAAATAGTAAAAATATTTCACAATATTACTTACAGCTTTTGCTGTATTTTGGGTCTAATAAATGCAGTCTTGGTGAGCAGACTATTTTAAAAAAACATTAGAAATCTTGCAGTTCAAAAACTTTTGGCTGGTAGTGTATAAATATTATATCAATATCAAATGCCAAGTTGGTGTGAAGGCCACGCGACTGCATCCAAACAGCACAGATCTGACAAAAACCTACGATTGTGTATAGATTAATTTTTTACTTCTAGTATATGACATCAGAGCTATCATCCCACACATCCATCCTCAACACATTCATACACACACATCACAGAATCATCGTGAGCGCGTGTCAGAATCTCACAGTAACTCTGAACCGTTCGAGCATCTGTTAAAGGAAGGAATCCAGAAAATGTGCCTGGAGGAGGCAGAGACGGCCGTGTGCGGCAGATATATTATTAAGCAGGCTTTCTGCTGATTGGAGCAGCGTCTCCCTTGAGAAGCAGGAGGAGATCTTCAGTTGGCTCAGAGGCCCTGATTTATTTACAGCACATTATTAATGGAGCGGGGTTAAGACTTTGATACGGCCCCTGTGTCCGCTTTGATGCTACTGGAGGGAAACACACGAGGGAAACACACACACACGCCGGAGGACACACGTGTGAGCAGCTCAGCGCATTGTTAAAACAGCACACGCTTGCACAGGTTGTGTTCGCTGGAGCTCCAGACTGACAGCGTGTTTTTGTTTATCCTTCCCAAAATTCAAAGGCACCGGAGCGCCGGAGGAGCCGCATGTGTGCAGAGCAGCAGGAGAACAAACACAAATATCCCTGAAAATCAAACCTTGTCATCATCACGCATCTGTGGGGCCTGAAACTGGATCTCAGCACGCCTGATACGCAGCGATACGGACGCGTCGGAAACCTGCTCTGAAACTCCACCTTCACACATTACACAGCTCCACATTCACACCTTTAACACGAGCATCAGCGGATTTCTAGTGCTGGTCGCTTACTAGAAAACTAGCTACATAATTAAACCTTTAACCCAGTGGTTGTCAAACTGGGGTCCAAGGCCTTGCATAACCATCACATTGACCTAAAAAAAAGCCTTAAAAATAAATGAATCTGCTAAGACAGATCAAAATCAAGATTTTCTTGGAAGGATGAGAAGTTTCACAGTCTTGTAAAAAACTATTTGTTGAGTCAACTTAAAATAATTTGTTACCTGGCTAGTCTTAAAATTTTAAGTTCAGTCAGCTCAAAAAAAAAAAAAAGTTTAGTCAACGTGAAATGTTAAGTTGTACTATGTGACAACTTGGATATTTCAGTTCAACTTAAAATTTTAAGGCAGATGGGTAACAAGCCCAGCTTTAAGTTTAACAAACCAATTATTATTTTTTTATTTTTTGTTTTTTTTTTGTTTAGGCAACATTTAGTTAAAAATTTGATTGCCGAGTCAATCGATTTTCAAACTTCTTAAAATTTATATTTTTAAAATTAAACCCTAAAATGGCATGTTGAATGCTGACTCAAAAGTAGATTTTTAAAGTAATTATAAATTGAAAATTATCAAGTTTTAAAAAATGAGAATGCTGAGTCAACAGATTTTCAAACTGTATCAACTTAAATTCAAGAGTATCACCATTTTAAAAGTTGGAATTCTGAATCAACAGAAGATTTTCCAACTTTATTTTCAAACTCAAAAAAAAAAAAAAAAAAAAACAGGTCAATGTGAAATTTTGTTGTACTATGTGACAACTTGGATATTTCAGTTCATAATAAAATTATATATATATATATATATATACACTAGAATCACACACATTTTCTTTTCCTTTTTTTTTTTTTTTTTAATTTAATTATTTATTTACCTAAATTTTTTCTAGGACAAGATATAATAGGACATAAAAAGTAAATAAAGTTTATCTAGATTTATACTGTATGTAAAAAGAGAGAAAAGAGAAATATTACATACACACACACACACACACATACATACATATTTTTATTTTATATCAAAATAACCCAACTGCAGTTTGATTGAAATGAACTGGAATACACAAAGTTGTCCAAATGAAGTTCTTAGCCATGCATATTACTACTCAGAAATTAAGTTTTGATATATTTGTGGTAGGAAATTGACAAAATATCTTCATGGAACATGATCTTTACTTGATATCCTAATGATTTTTGGCATAAAAGAAAAAACGGTCATTTTGACCCATACAAAGTATTTTTGGCTACTGCTACAAATATACCCATGCTAAAAAAAAAAAAAAAAAAAAAAAAAGATGCATGTCAAGACATGTGCAAAATGCTGCTTATTAAGGCAACATCCACAGAGATGATCAGCAGTGAGACATGATTCCCACTACAACATCTTATAATGCAACACACACATACAGCATGCTTCACTTTCACAAGTTACTGCCACTTTCATGCCAATTACAAACCATCATTTGCACGAGTCCAGACAACCAGTGCTATCACACGAACCAAACTCAAACAGAGTTTGACACCGAATGCTCTAGTGTGCACTAGATCTGTCATAAGTGTCCTATTTAGAGCAGACTGACTGTGGAGGATGTGATGCAGCTCAATCCTCAGGTTTGTGGAAGTGGATTCAGACGAAAGCATCTGCTAACACACGGTTAAAACCCAGACTGACAGCGAGAGTCATTTCTCACTCGGCTCCTCTCAGTGCCACGGGCTCCTTCTGCTTTTACGCCGGCCCGTTTGCCCGTACTGAACTGCATTACGCACAGATACGGATCGATGCAGAGCCACAGCGGGACCGCAGCTCTGGAGGGAACAGATCTGATGCCTTCAGGAGCTGCTTAACAAACACACAACCAGAACAGAAGCGTAAAGCAGGAGGACGACCGGCACACCTCTGAGTCTCACTATAGAGAGAGCAAACACACGGCCGTCTGACCTTGATAGTGTGACAAACGGCTCAAATAAACAATACATCTGCATTTATCCATCCTATGCATGCAGCTGCACTGTTTTACACTGAAACTTGACAAAGCAGTGCAATAAAAAAAACTGTTTTGTATATTATATACAGTAGATGCTTTTGAAAGAAGTCTCTACTGCTCACCAAGGCTGTGTTTACTTGTTTAAAAATACAGCAAAATCAGTAAAAATGTGAAATATTATTAGAATTTGAAATAGCAACAGCAAAAGAAAGTTATTTATCTTTATTTTTAATATAAAATCACTCCATTAATTTAAATTAAATCTGTATATATATATATATATATATATATATATATATATATATATATATATATATATATATATATATATATATATATATATATATATATATATTCAAATATTCAATCTGGCAACTCTGTTACTCTTTGTGCCAATTAAAAAATAATATATTTATATAAATAAAAAATATATATTTCATTTATGTTCAAAACAAATCCACATACACACACAAAGATTATTATTATTATTATTATTATTATTATTATTATTATTATTATTATTATTATTATTTTGACATTTTGAATTGGATACACTGATGGCAAATTTTTTTAAATTAATTTTTAAAAGTTTATGTTAATTATTTATATTAATTATTTTAATGAAATATCTGTTTTATTTGAATGTTCACTGATTAAAAAAAAATATATTTTTAAAAAAGCAAAGAAAGAAACATTTTGTGTATTACAAAATATTACAAATATTTTACAAAAAAAACAAACATTATTATTATTATTATTATTATTATTATTTCTTTATTATTATTATTTCATTATTATTTTGACATTCTGAATTGAATACACTGATGGCAAGGCACCAAGAAGTCATTTATTTAAAAAATAATTTATGAAGTTTATAAAAAAATAATAATAATAAATAAAATTTAAAAAAAAAAAAAAAAAAAACAAACTGTACATTATAAAACATTACGAGAAAAAAAAAAAAAAAAAAGTATTATTGTTTTATTATTATTTTGACGTTTTGAATTGGATATACTGATGGCAATGCACCAAGAACTCATTTTTTAAACTTATGAAGTTCATTTTATATATATTAATTACTTTAATAAAATATTAATTTTATTTGAATGTTCACCAATTAAAATGAAATTAAAAACCCTATTAATATTTAAAAAAAAAAAAAAGAAAAAGAAAGAAAAGAAAAAAAGACTGTGATACAAAACATAGAAAAAAAAAAAAAAGTAATTAATATTTAATTATTATTTTGACATTTTGAATTGGATATACTGATGGCAAGGCACCAAGAACTCAAACAATAAATCTGCATTTACCCATCCTATGCTGGACTGTTTTACAGTAAAACTTGACCAAACGCAGATCAATAAAAAAGAATTATGTATATTATATACAGTAGATGCTTTTGAAAGAAGTCTCTACTGCTTACCAAGGCTGTTTATTTGTTTAAAAATAGAGTAAAATCTGTAAAAATGTGAAATATTATTAGAATTTGAAATAGCAATTTTCTATGTAAATATCTGTTAAATTGTAATTTATTTCTGTGATGCGCAGCTGAATTTTCAGCATCATTACTCCAGTCTTCAGTGTCACATGATCCTTCAGAAATCATTCTAATATGCTGATTTTCTGCTCAACAAACATTTATGATTAATATCAGTAACGTCACTTTTTATCAATGCATCTTAAAAAATGCTAATTTCTTAAAAAAAAAAAAAAAAAAAAAAAAAAAAAAAAAACTAAGAGCAGGAACACGAGTTAAGGCGGCAAAGTGACTCAATATGAGCACATTAAGCTGATAAAGTCGCTGCTGCTCTGGAAATGAGGATGAAGCGTTCATGGTCACATCATGAGAAAGGAAACGCTAGCGATCGATATATTGGCTTGCCAGCACAGCCTTATTAATTCATATCTATTGTCTGCTACGAGCTTCAGCATGTAGGCGTAAAATATTAATCACTCTGGAGATGAATTATTAATGGAAAAACATACGGAACAGGGATTGAAATGACTTTGGGGAGGTCGAACTGCTAAAGGACTAATGAAGCAAAGACACAAGGAAAGTGCTGCACTAAACCAACCGCAAGAATCAACTAATGCACCGCAGGAGACCTTCATAATGAAAACCAGACATTTAATACAAGAACTAAAAATATACCTTACCATTCACACATTTAAAACCAATGGGCTCAACTTTTATATAAGTTGTAATAAATTTTAATATACATATATGAAAAAAAAAAAAAAAAACATGCAATTTTTAATGAGTTATAATCTTTAATTTCTTCTTTTGGACTTCACCAATCACCAAAGTTGTAAGCAAAATAAATGGCAAAAGACAAATGTTTGGGGGTTTTTTCTCAAATTTTTTTTTTTTTTTAATTTTTATTCTGAACTGTAAGCTGAACAATAACTGAACTTGTTTTTAATATTACATTTGGTTGTAAACTGACTATTAAATCTGACAATCCTGTTACTAATTTTGAAAAAAAATAAATAAATAAATAAAATTAAAAAAAATTACAAAAAAGGGAAGAAAAAAAAAAAAAAAAACCAGACCGTGTTTTACAAAACATTAATATATATATTTTAATATTATTTAATTATTATTTTGACATTTTGAATTGGATACACTGATGGCAAGGCACCAAGAACTCATTTTTTAAATTACGAAGTTTTGTAAAAAAAAAAAAAATTAATTAATTAATAAATAAATTAAAAAAAAGTTACATTTTATGAAGTTTATTTTATTTATTTCCATAATTTCATCGGTTTATTTTAATAAATTATCTATTTTATTTTAAATGTTCACCGATCTAAAACAAACCCCATTAATATTTTTAAAAAAAGAAAAAACAGGCTGTGTGTTACAAAAATATTACAAAAAAACTTTTATTATTATTTCTTCATTATTATTTTGACATTTTGAATTGGATATACTGATGGCAAGGCACCAAGAACTTATTTATTTATTTATTTTTTTTTATGAAGTTAAATTTTAATTATTTATATTAATTATTTTAATTAAAAAAAAAAACAACAACAACTATTAATATTTTAAAAACATTAAAAAAAAAAAAAAAAAAAAAAAAAACAGGCTGTGTTACAAAACATTACAAAAAAAAAAAAACTTTTTCATTATTATTATTATTATTATTATTATTATTATTATTATTATTATTATTATTATTATTATTACTTCATTGTTATTTTGACATTTTCAATTGGATATACTGATGGCAAGGCACCAAGAACTCATTTTTAATATTTTTTTATGAAGTTAATTTTAATTATTTATATTAATTATTTAAAAAAAAAAAAAAAAAAAACAGGCTGTTACAAAACATTACAAAAAAAAACTTTTTCATTATTATCATTATTATTATTATTATTTCATTATTATTTTGACATTTTGAATTGGATCCACTGATGGTAAGGCACCAAGAATTCATTTATTAAACATAACATTTTTATGAAGTTTATTTTAATTATTTCCATTATTTCATCCATTTAATAAAATATCTATTTTATTTTAATGTTCACCAATTTAAAAAAAAAAAAAAAAAAAAAGTGAAAAGTAGTAAATCATTTAAATCATTCATTAAATATTAAAAAAAAAAAAAAAGTTTAAAAAATAATACATTAAGTTAATTTGAATTATATTCATAATTTCCTTCGTTCATTTTAATACAACTCATTTAGGATCATTTTTAAATGCATTTGGAAAAGAATTTTAAAACAAATACAATAAAACGGCAGTTTTTCAGGAAAGTTTTGAGGAAGGTCAGTGTGAGATGAAAAGGACGAGTAGCGCACATTTCTAGATAGCAGCACGTAACGATCAGCGCTGATATATGATTATCATAAGACACGGCTGGACGCACGCGGCTCGTTCAGAAAGAGAAGACAGACATCGCCAAGTGCTGGAGATCACACAGTTAAAAGCTTCTCCTGCTGAGAAAAGAGAAAGACGCATTAAAAAGAAAGAGAAATTAGCCGCATAAGCGCAGCCTGTGTGACAGCCGGCCCCGGGAAGCTCACGAGCGTCCGAGTTACATGACAAGGGCATTTTCCAGCAGCGCTGCATTAATCTCACACTCCGAACTTATAAAAACCTGAGCAGGTGAAAGACTGAGAGGAGAAAAGATGAAGCTCAAACACTGGAGGACGTTAAAAACTTGCTAAATCAAACCCGTCTGAAATCATTTCAAAGCTCAAACCAGCACAAAAGACACATCAGTGATGGGAAACAAACATTACACTGGATTTTTTACAACTGTAAAGCCTGCAATTTAGTTAAATAAATATATGCGCTGCATGTTTCAGAGCGAAGCGTGGCACTGAGTTCATGTATACATAAAGATTTCCTTCAAAATAAAACTTTAATGGTTTAAATATAAGTTTAGTATGTACACATATATTATATTATATTATATTATATGGAAATTTTGAATTGGATACACATTTTTTTTTTTTTTTTTCACAATTTTTTTAACAATACATTTATGAAGTTTATTTGAATTATTTTTATAATTTAATTTTTTTATTTTAATAAAATATCTATTTAAAAAAAAAACATTTTTAAGAAAGGATAAAAGCAGACTGTGTGTTACAAAACATTATAAAAAAAATTATAATTATTATGAATTATAATAATTTAAAAATAATTATTTTGATATCTTAAATTAGACAAAAGAACTTTTTTTTTTTTAAATTGCATTAAGTTTATATTATATTTAGTATATTCATTATTACAGTCGTTCAAAAGTTATTTATTTATTATTTAATTTATTTAGTCGTTCATATTTTTTTAAATCCTATTTTTTTTAATTTTACAGTGAAAATATTACCATACTAATATTAGCATTTTATTTCTCTTTAATATTACTAATAATAATGAAGCAGTAATGATAATAATAATAATAATAATAATAATAATAATAATAATAATAATAATAATAATAATAATAACAACAACAATAACAACAACAACAAAACAAAAACTATTTTATTATTATTATTATTATTATGAAAACAATTTTGATATAGAAATTATTTATTTATTTATAATAATTTTAACATTTTAATTTTAGAAACTTTATTTATTTTGAATTAATTATATTTTAATTCAGAATTGCAATTTTATCAGGCAAAGTTATATTTTTTTCCCCCTATTTTTGTGCTACTCTTGAACAATCTTTCTCTTCTAATGATGTCTTCATTTAGCAGTGAATAAAAATAAAATTACATATTTTTTTAATTTGGTCTGAAATATACATTTAATAATAAACCAGAAACAACCCAGTGAAAGTTTAACTTTGGCAACCTTTTTACTAATTCTGGCATTTTAAAAATATTTAAATATTATTTAATTTTAATGTTTACTGATTTAATTAATTATTTAATTAATGTTTTAATAATAATAATAATAATAATAATAATAATAATAATAATAATAATAATAATAATAATATCAAATGTAAATACTATTTACATTTAAATAATAATTTATCTAATAATATAATATAATAGTATAATAATAGTGTTTTTTAAATCTAAAATTTAATAAATAAATAAATAAATAAATAAATAAATAAATATATATATATATATATATATATATATATATATATATATATATATATATATATATATTATATATATATATATATATATATATATATATATATCACACTGCATGTTGGTTACAAACCTCACAAAAAAAAGAAAACTAAATAAAACGGCTCATTCACGTCTGCGGGACGGGTTAGTAAGCATCACTAATGACTAACTCATGACTAAACAAACCACCACCAAAAATGAGAAAACATTTCTCACACGTTCACAATCTTGAAGGGTCACAGGAGTGTCTCTTTCTGCGGTCTCATCTGAAACACGTGAATTATTCTTCACGCTTATTCATGACGCTTCTGCCTGGATTCGGCGGCTCTTTATTCTCCCCCTATTAAAATGATTCAGATCAAAGCGACAGAAACACAGGAAGAGCAATAAAAGAGCACAAAGGAGTGGATGAAACAACAGCGTCTAATCGATGTGCTCAGTATCAGCGCCTAACCTTTATAATTGCTCCATTAAAAATTGAGGCCAAAGCGCTGCGAGCGACGCTGCGGGCGAGCCGCATGAATTTTTAACAGGAGATGAACAGAAGCTGAGTTCAGACGGGGAGATTAGCCTTTAGCGTCATCGCTCGCCACCGCGAACGCTCTCAGGTGAGACGCGCACAGATCCGCATCCGCTAAAGCCTCTCTCTTAATGAAGCTTGAGCTCGGCTTATGAAGTCTTACGGCCACCGAAGCGGCTCACGGGAAACACGACGCTTCGTCTGAAAGATCTACAAGCGGCTGTTCAGACGCCGACGGGGCACTTTGGTGTTTCGGAGCGACTGGAGAACCACAGAAATAGAAACAACTAACATTAAGAAGACAAAAAGTGAGATTAACAAGAAACGGATAAATTACACTGCTTGATTCTGTAGAAAACCATTCTTTCAAAACCACACACACACCACAGCCATTACTACCCATAACTAAAACATAAATATGTGATAAAATGGGATATATTATATATTATATTATATTATATTATATTATATTATATTATATTATATTATATTATATTATATTATATGACATGATATATATATATATATATATATATATATATATATATATATATATATATATATATATATATATATATATATATATAAATAAATGACTAAATAAATGTTTAAAAATTCTAAAGAATTAAATAATACAATGCAACATTATAAAAATAATACATTTAATAACTGTAGTATTAAAAATATATAAATTAAAATAGAACATTTTACAAACAATTGCAATAAAAAATGAAAAGATCAAAAGATCAAAAAAATGTATACTTTTATTCATAATGTAAAAATATGTGATAAAATGTGGCATGATAAAAATAAAATACAAATTAAAAAAGTTACTATTTTTCATAATAACAATAATAATAATAATAATAATAATAATAATAATAATAATAATACAAAATTAGAAAAATAATAATTTAATAATTCTAATATATATATATATATATATATATATATATATACATATATATATACATATATATATATATATACATATATATATATATATATATATATACATATACATATACATATATACATATACACACACACTTAAACAATATTTTATAAACAATTACAATAAAAAGGGGAAAAAAATTTAAATGAATATTTTTATTCAAGGATGCATTAAACTGATCAAAACCGACTGTAAAAATATGTGATAAAATGCGACATATGATCCAAATAAAATAATATAAATTCTAAAAATGACTAAATATTTCTTTAAAATCTAAAGAATTAAATACTAATAATAATAATAATAATAATAATAATAATAATAATAATAATAATAATAATAATAATAACAACAACAACAAAATACAAAATTATAAAAATATTATATTTAATAATTATAATATAAAAATGTATCAATTTAAATATAATATTTTATAAACAGTTACAATAAAAAGAAAAAAAAACATCAAAAGATCAAAGAAATTAATACTTTTATTCATCAAGGAAGCATTTAATTGATCAAAAGTGAACAAAAATATGTGATAAAATGTGACACGATAAAAATAGAATATAAATTCTAAAAATTACTAAATATTTTTGTTAAATTCTCAAGAAATACATTATAAAATAAAAAATAAATTACAAAAATTACAAAAATGTTATATTTAATAATTATAATATTAAAAATATATACATTTAAATATAATATTTTATAAACAATATTTTACAACAATTACAATAAAAAGGAAAAAAAATATCAAAAGATCAAAGAAATTAATATCTTTTATTCAAAGATATTTATAAAATTACAAACTATAAATGCTGTTCTTCTGAACTTTCTATTCATCTGTGAATGTTGAAAAATAAAATGTATGATCGTTTCCACAGAAATACTGTGCAGCACAACCGTTTTCAACATTGCTAATAATCAGAAATGTTTGTTGAGCAGCAAATCAGTATATTAGAATGATTTCTGAAGGATCATGTGACACTGAAGACTGGAGTAATGATGCTGAAAATTCAGCTGCGCATCACAGAAATAAATTACAGTTTAACAGATATTCACATAGAAAACAGCTGTTTTGAATTCTAATAATATTTCACATTTTTACTGATTTTACTGTATTTTTGAACAAATAAACACAGCCTTGGTGAGCAGAAGAGACTTCTTTTAAAAAAAACCATTAAAAATCCCTCTGATGCTTGAGGAAATTACTAAGCTTAAGAAAATACATGTACTGGGATAAATCATTAGTGCAATATAATTTACACGCACATCTATATTCTTAATGTAGCTTCATAAATGTATATGTCATAAATGTAGCTTCTAATAAACAAATGTGTTAAATAAATAAAGTGTGGTATTTATAATTGAAATTAAATGATCCCAACTGATTATCCCTGATTAAATCAAATGTAGATGCTAAATGGTTTTCAAGGGTTATGATGTTTAGAAATAACTACAGAACTGTACCGAAATACCGAAAAAACTCCTACCTGACACACATTTCCTCTGACTTCTCTAAAAGTTCAAATAAAGTTTTCTACAAAATGAAGCATATTTCTCCATCGATTCTGATCCAAGATGGCGGCACGTGAGCAGAATGTGTCGTGCACCTATTAATATTTCCATATCTAAATTTACCAGAATCCATGCGCGTGTCTAAATGTAACGCTCAGCCTCATTTACGGTGTTTTAGAGTCCATTAGCATACAGAGATCTTAAGAGCACTTGAGACGGACTCTGAACTCCTGACTCGCACAAATGCATCTGAGTGCAGCATAAAAGAATACGACCGTTTCACCGCGGTAAAGAACAGTATCTGGTGCAGGGAAAAGTCCAGTCCAGCAGCTTTACAAACAAACCATCCGTCCCACAATTCATCTGAATTATAAGACCCTGACGGAGCGATTCAATCGACTCCTGGAGCCCTGAGACTGAAATGTGTTTCTTAAGGGTAAAATAAGAGGATGCTGACCCACACGGCGCCGTCTGAGTCACAGGAAGCGAGTATAAAACTGATTGAGATCGTTTGCACATTTCCATTTATCCCCAAAAAAAGCTAGTTATTGATTGTTAGGAAAAAATATAAAGAAAAAGAACAATAACAATAACAATAACAACAACAACAACAACTTCACAATTCACGGACAAACACAGACCTAAGGAGCTGCCCTTTAATTAAACCACAGCCATAAACAAATAAACAATAAAAAAAAAATAAAAAAATATATAATAATAATAATAATAATAATAATAATAATAATAATAATAATAATAGTAAAATTTGTTGTTTACTTACTTCTTGGCTTTTTTTTTTTGTTTGTTTTATTCACTTAAATACATTAAAAATCCAAAAACAAATAAACAAAATTAATTTAAAAAAAATTCTTAATAATAATAATAATTATTATTATTATTATTATTATTATTATTATTATTATTTTGCATTTATTTGTTTTTAGTTTTATTCACTTAAATGAATACATTAAAAATCCAATAAAAACAAATAAATAATAATAAAAAAATACTAATAATAAATGTTTTTTTTATTAGTAGTAATTACTACTACTAATAAAAAAGTTAAAAACAGGTTTCTGTTTTTATTATTATTTTTTGTATTTTTTTGTTTGTTTGTTTGTTTGTTTGTTAGTTTTATGCACCTAATAAATTAATACATTAGAAATCCAATAAAAACAAATAAATAATGAAAAATAATAATCAAAATGTTTTTATTATTTATGGGTTTCCTTTTTGATTGTTAATTTTTGTATTTATTTATTTATTTTGTTTGTTTGTTTTATGCACCTAATAAATTAATACATTAAAAATCTGATAAAAACAAATAAATAATAAAAAATGAATAAATAAAAAAATATTTGTTGCTTGCTTACTTCTTTATTACTATTTGTATTTATTTGTTTTGTTTTGTTTTTTTTTTGCTTGTTTTATGCACCTAATAAATTAATACATTAAAAATCTGATAAAAACAAATAAATAAATAAAAAATTAGTAAATAAAAAAATGTGTTGTTTGCTTACTTCTTGATTATTACTTTTTGTATTTATTTGTTGTTTGTTTTATTCTCTTAAATTAATACATTAAAAATCCAATAAACACAAATAAAAAAAAAAAATAAAAATAAAAAAAAAAACTAAAATCACAAATGTTTTTATTATTCATGGGTTTGTATTTATGGGTTTTTATTTATATGTTTTATATGTTTTTTTATTTACTTAGTAGCAAATACATACATTAAAAATCCAATAAAAACAAACAAACAAACAAACAAATAAATAAATAAATTAATAAATAAATAAAAACATTTTTATTATTTATGCATTTAGTTTTTTTAATTAAAATATATAATATATTATGTGTTTTTATCATTTATGGGTTTAGTTTTTTAATCATTAACTTTTGTATTTATATGTTTTTTTTTGTTTGTTTTATTCACTTAAATTAATACATTAAAAATCCAATAAAAAAAAAACTATACAAAAATTTTTGTTGTTTGCTTACTTTTTTTGTTTTATTCACTTAAATTAATACATGACAAATCCAGTAAAAACAAATAAATAAAAATAATAATTATTACAAATGTTTTTATTATTTATGAGTTTCCTTTTTGATTATGAATTTTTGTGTTTATTTGTTTGTTTTGATTCATTAAATAAATAATTACTAAACAAAAATAAATAAATATTATACATTTTTTTAATATTCAATTTATTTTTGCCATTGTGTGCAGCAAATACTGTGACACTTATGGTCACAGTGGATAAAAGCATCTGCTAAATTAATTATTGTCAATGATTGTGTCTGTTGTTTGATTTGATAAAATCAGACATGTAATAATTAAATTCAGATTCTCGTCTTTTTTTTTTTTTTTGAGAAATATATTAGCTAACATGTACAATGATTAAAAATAAATAAATAAATAAATAAAAAATAAATTTAAAAAAACATCTACCAGTATCAGTCAAACGTAATATCAATGCTTCAGTTTACATTTATGCATTCAGCATAAGTTTTTAATCCAAATGCATGTATAATACACCAGTCTGAGTAAAAGTAAGCAGTGATGCAGTAAAAGCACAAAGCACTTTTATCTGTGGAAATAGAGCCATTATTAGACAGAAAAATAATGAAAAGCCTCGCAGGGTCTACAAGCACCTTACGGAGAGCAGGAAGGCCATTATTACTATTATTATAAGAGGTAAAAGGCAGGTTTGCAGAGAATAAAGCGTGTGGGTAAGATGTCCTGTTGAATGAATTATTTATGCATATAAAACCTTCTCACTCCTGAGAACCATTGAGGAAAGTGCTGAATAAAAGTGCATTAAAATCCCCTGGATTTGCTGACACAAAGCAAGCGTCCCATCAGGAACATTAGCCTGGATGCACAGCGTCGAGCCCATAAATACTGCACTAAACGTTAACAAATTCATCCACATGATTAAAAGAGCCGTATGCAAAAGAGAACGAGCGAACGCAATAAAAAAAAACAACCCGTCTAAATATAAAGCTGCTGTGGAGTGACACCAATTTATGACATTGGCAGAAGAGAGAGTCGAGAAGCGAAAGCGTTTACAGACGGAGGTGAAAAGCAGCCTCCGACCAGGTGAAGTTTGAGGTAATTGAGCGCACCGCGAACAAACACACCGAAAATGAGGTTAAACAGGGTGCGCTGTATAATGTGAGCATCTGATGACTGATAGTTAATGAGAAACTTGACCTCTTACAGGTTCAGCAAAGTGAGGCTTTTAATTTAGTCGGAGCGTCCCGCGAGAATCAATCAGCCGCCGCATTAATGCATGCAAAATCAAGAGAGGAACAGCAGCTTTGTCTTTCATTTAGGCTAACTTCAACACAAAACATCATGCATCATGCATTTACTTTCATTTCAATGCACATCAAGTCTTGTAACTAGCAGTCAACCGATATCGATTTTTAACCGTCGACGGCGAAATCTTAGAGAGAAGGATGACTTTATAAAGCTGATATATGAGATGATATTCTATTTAATGTTAAGATAGTAAAAAAGCATGCACAACAAATTTTTAAATAACATTTATATTTCACATAATTAGAAATACATCATTTGAAAATGAATTACACAAAATAAGTAGAATAAAAATCTGTAATAATTATGTAATAATAACAATTATAAATATTGTAGTAATATAAACAACAAAGAAATAATAAAATAATTATAAATACAAAAGTTAATTTGTGAAATAAACTTCTTGATTCTGTTAAAATATATATATATATATATATATATAAGCTGAGACACCGACATTCTCAATGCTGTCAAAATAAAAGTCCCATGTCCATCTTTAAAAAAAAAAAAAAAAAAAAAAAAACACCCAATATACATTGATAAAATAAAAGTCCCACTTCAGACATCTGCCAAACAGAAAAATTTATCAGCTGACGCCAATCTTTATAAAAAAAAAAAAAAGACCAAAAATCGTCAGATGTATTAATAAAATAAAGGTCCCACTTTAGGAAAAAAAAATTCTTATAAAAATAAATCAATTTATTTGTTTATTTATTTGTTTGTTTGTTTGTTTGTTTATTTATTTATTTATTTAACAATTCATGAAGTTAAGAGATAAAAGGTGCAGGGAAAATACTAAAAAAAAAAAAAAGAAAAAAGAAAAAAAAAATGTATATATTTCACAAATAATTCAGATAAAAAAAAAAAAAAAATAAATAAATAAATAAATAAATAAATAAATAAAAGTCAGAAATTTAGGCAGCCTGACAGTAAAAACGCTCTTTCTCACATCCTCTGTTTAACAAAAAACATCATGTTAATCATGATCATGTTTATCATGTTAACATGATGTTAATGCACATCAATCTTGTAGTTAACCAATGTTGTTTATAAGCCGATAAATATCATACTATTTAATTTAAAACAGTAATAATGCATACACGATAATTGTTATAATATTTATATTTATTTTACATAATAAAAAATGTTAAATAAAATAGGAATAATACGATGCGATAAGAGTAACAACAATGAGCCTATAAGTATTGTCAGGATAACTGACTAAAATGTATAAGCTGAGGAGGGGATCTCACGATATGTAGGACGCACGACGGGCAATCACGCGCTCTACCGACACACACTCACAACACTTCACGCCAGACACACACATCACACAAGGCACAACACAACACAACACAAACCCACAACTCATCACGCGACACGTCTCAAACCTAATTACCAACACAAATACTACCTCCACCTTCGATATCACTCCCTTCTCTCCCTACCAAAAAAACCCTACCTCCTTAACCCAATATCTCACCCACCCAAATAACACTCTCAGCCCCCCCCCCCTCACCAATCACGATCTCATTTTTCTTCAAGCTGATTGCGGCTTATTAAACATTACGGTCTTCCTAATTAACACATTTATTCAGAACTTGGCATCGATATACATTTTTCACACACACTACAGAACAAAAAATAAAACAAGTTTGTGACTTTTTTTTTTTTTAAATCTCAAATTCTGGCCTTACAACTGCATGTTTCTTACAATTGAGACTTTTCTTCTCAGAATTGAGAGGATATATCTTGCAATTCTGCATTTATATCTCATAGTTGCAAATTCTTAGAATTGCAAAATGTTAACTCACAAATTGCTAGTTTATAACTAAGATGCAAATGCAGAATCTGTAAAAAATTAAATATAAAAATATAAAATACATTTTTTTTAAAATGTAAATTTAAGAAACATTACATTCTTACAAAAATAAGTAAACACTATTTTGCTTTATTATTGTTACTATTTTATTTATTTATTTATTTATTTATAATTTAACAATTAATGAAGTTAAGGGATAAAATGAGCAGTAAAAAAACTAAGAAAATCTGCAGTAATTTATCAAGTAATTCTGATAAAACCAAGAGTCAGAAATCCAGGCAGCCTGAAAGTCAATAAACAGTGAAAATTCTCTCTCTTTTTCACATATTCTCTGTTAATGTTGTGAAACTCATTTTCATATCATTTACAGATGGAAATGACTTTCCATTTATACTCCTGAAAGCTAAATCTGTCTTCACACACACTAATGCGGCTCTATATTCCTGGAGCTCATCTGAGATTCACCCGATAATCTGATCTCACCGGAATCACACACGGATCCGGATTCACGAATGCCTTTAACAGCATATGAATGATTTGATCTACAGCATCTGACCTGTATGTTTTGAGCTACACTTTCTGCTTTATAAGCACAAAAGCAACATTATATCAGAGCTCAACACAGCAAACAAATGCAAAGCTGCAGGAGCACAAACAGCCACAACAACAACAACAACAAGCAGCAGCTCATGAATATTCAGCCGTCTGGATTTTAATTCAAATGTTTACAACCTTCAGAGTCTCCGAAAATCACGTTAGCACAGAAACAAGCGCAGTTAGCTGCTTATTCACTGAATAAATCCTGCTCGTCATCCGTTCGAGTAAGAGTGTGTATCTGTGCTCGAATCCACCAATCAATTCCCATTTAAATTCCCATTTAATACTAATCAACGGGAGCTGAGAAATAAGGTTCAAACAAACAGCATGTTTTTTATTTCTGAAGGAACCAAATCTATTCATCTTGTACAATAACCAGTTATTTCCTTTCCCTAGAGCAACGCAATTTATGTCAATATAAAATCCTGTACTGTGGTATTTATGATTTGATGAAAAACATTAGGAAATTATAGAGATGTGAGCGCGGGTCAGCGGTGTTAAACACGGACCGCATGACTTCATCCAGACCCGCCAATGATGCCCGAGATCAGACTGAACCGTCTGACGCTCCATTAATAATCAGACAGACCAATGCACTGCCTTTAACGCTTCAATTTCTCATCTGATATATGAATCTTGCATTTATTCAATAACAAACTAATATTTTATTTTGAGAAATGCTGACTTCTATTAAAATACATGACTGAAAAAAAAATTTAATTGATTTGATTATTAACCCAATAGCAAAATTATAGATTATTTATAAATAATAAAAATGTTGGGTTTGGACAATGTTGAAAATAAAATAAAATAAAATAAAATAAAATAAAATAAAATAAAATAAAATAAAATAAAATAAAATAAAATAAAATAAAATAAAATAAAATAAAATAATGAACATTTTGTTTTTGGACAATTCACAACAAATATTTGATAAGTTGTAAAATAAAATAAAAAAAAATAATAATAAATGTATTAAATTACAGTACATGTTATTATGTATACTGTATATTTGCATTATATCAGCCAACCTGATATCAAAATATTACTAGAATAAAAAAATAAACAAATACAAACAAACAAAATCTCCTAGTATTGTAAATAATTAAATTATTAAAAAGTTTGTAAATAATTAAAATTTAGTTAATTTAGTAAATAATTACAAATTTGTTTTGAGACAGTTTTGAACAAATATGGACTATAATATAATATAATGTAATATATTATAATATGATATAATATAATATGATATAATATAATATAATATAATATATCATATTATATTATTTATATAATATAATATAAACAATTTTTAACAACTTGAAAAATTCTTGTTATATTATATTATATTATATTATATTATAGTATAGTATAGTATTAGACACCCTGATATTTACATCAGTATCAGTAAATAAAAATCAATCAATCAAATCAAAAAAAGTAATTTAAGTAAATTTTGTTTCTGGACAGTTTTGACTATTGAATAACTACTGAATAATTCTTGTTACATTATGATACAACAATATTTTATTATATATTTAACACTAATATTTAGACATTAGTAATAAATTATATTAGCTAATAAAAAAATAAATAAGTCCAAAATCTCCAAGTCTTGTAAACAAACAATAAAACCTCTGTTTTTAGGACAAACAAACTAAACAAAACAAAACAAAACAAAACAAAAATGTAATTTCGAATAAATATTGAATAAAAAAAAAAAATAGTAAAATAAAATATAAAAATTGTAAATGTACAATTTTTGTAAAATGTAAATAAATAAATAAATAAATAAATAAATAAATAAATAAATAAATAAATAAATAAATAAATACATACATACATATTTAGGAAAATTTTGACCAATAATTAATTCTTAATACAAGTCATTATATTATATTCTATTGTATTATATTATATTACATTGGATTAGGTTTGATTGTGTCTACATCTGGATTGATACCAGTTTTAATTATAATAAATAAATAAATAAATAAATAAATAAATACATACATAGGAAAATTTTGACCAATAATTAATTCTTAATACAAGTCATTATATTATATTCTATTGTATTATATTATATTACGTTTGATTGTGTCTACATCTGGATTGATACCAGTTTTAGTTATTATAAATAAATAAATAAATAAATAAATAAATAAATAAATAAATAAATAAATAAATAAATAAATACACCCACAAACCCATCAGTTGATTAGAACAAAAGCAGCTCAGCAGTGCGGGGCGCTGACTTTCTCAACAGGGGTGTGAAAGAGTGAATTGAAGATGGCCGTCATAACGGCGCTAAAAGAGTCACGTGCGGCTCCCGCCGAGACGCCTGGAGGAAGGTGAACTCCATCAAACACACCTGTAATTAGCCAGTGTTTATCGTCCTCCTGCATTCATCAGCTCACAAACCTCCAGACGGATGCGCTCGCAAACAGCCGCGGGCCAAACGCTCCGAACGGCTGTACAAATGTCAGCGTCCGCCGAGCGTCGATCACGCTCGCGCGCGCTCGCAGGACGCGGCTTCATCTGCGTGGTCGCGCGTGTTAATTGCGGGAAGGTAAATGTCATAGCTGTGTGTGCATTTGACGCTCAGGGATGAGAAACGGCCCTCAGCAATCAGCATCCCACATCAAACTCTATTGAATTTCAATTCACAGCGTCTGCATTTACATACGGCCCACATTTAACACAGGGTAAACAATTTAACACACTTCAAACAGCCACTTACGCCTCATTTACATAACTTAATTGAGCGAGTTTTCATTTTCAAGAATATATCAGAATTAATCCCAAAACCAGCTCATAGCCTTGCTTTAACTATTCAGGCAAAACGAGGAACAAACAAACAAACAAACAAACACACAACACCAACACACACACACAAAAACACACAAAAACACACAAAAACACACAAAAACACACAAAAACACACAAAAACACACACACAAACACACCACAACAGTTCACAACTGTAAAGCCTAAAATACTCTACACAAGTCACAATTAATTCTATAGCACTTTATACAGTACAGAATGTTTCAAAGCAGCTTTACAGGAATAAAAGTGTTGATGTAAAATTCAGTTTACACTTCACATTTCACCGTTTCATTTGAAAAAAAAACCTATTATATCATATAAACAGAAACTGCATGAAAACCTGTCAAAATAAAAGTTCAGCTTAACTTGGTGAAATAGATAAATATATATGTGCTATATAAATATATTATTGTACAGTAGAATGTACCCCTCATAGCAAAAGCAATTTATTCACTAATACAATTTTTTATTATAAATAATAATAATAATAATAATAATAATAATAATAATAATAATAATAATCTTTATTTTTAACTGTAAACATGAGAAAAAAATTACAACATCTGTATTAAACTTTTTATTAAATTGTATTTTTTTTTAATATTTCATAGTTGAAAACACTGCTGATGTGTTATGCATTTGTTTTCGATAATAAATTTGCAGAGTTGAAAAAAACATTTCATAGGGCCTTTTTATTAAGAAATATTTTATAAATTAAGATAAATTAATTATAAGTTAAAGTTTCAACATGATTAGATATGCTTTTTCATTATTAAAATATAATTAAACCATTCAAATGGAGCCCACAAAAATTAAAACAGAATTTCAGAGAAAAGGAAAAAAAAAAAAAAAAAAAAAAAAAGAATGGGGGAAAAACTATAATTAAATAAATAAATTAATTTAATTTAATAGGGCCCAAAAAAAGTAATTATTGTTAAACATTTAATAAACCATTTTTAATTTGTTGAAAAAAAAAAAATAGGTTTATTTTTTATTATTTCAATTAAAAAGACTTTTTTTTGGTTTATTACAAACATTTTATTTAACCATTAAAAATAAAGTGTAGAAAAATTAAAACAGAAGACAAAATTTAGGGAAAAAAATAAAAAAATAAAAATTGTTAAACGATTCATAAACTATTGTCAATTTGCTGTTAAATAAAAATTAGATTTTTTTTTAATGATTTCAATCATTTAGACAAATTTTATTTTATTTTAGACATTTTATTACCAAAATCATTAAAATGAAGTTCAGAAAAATTCAAACAGAAAAAAGAATGAGAAAAAAATAAATTAATTAAACAATTAAAAAAAAATGTTTTAATTGTTGTTAAACATTTAATAAACTTGCCAATTTGTTGTTAAATAAAAATAAGACTTTATGATTTCAATTATTTAGACAAATATTATTTTAGATGTTTCATTACAAAAATTTAATTTAATCATTAAAATGAAGTGCAGTAAAATTAAAACATTTGGGGGAAAAAGAATAAAAAAAAAAAAAAAAAAAAAAAACTGTTGTTAATTTGTTAAATAAAAATAGGATTATTTTATTATTTCAGTCATTTAGACATTTCATTTTACAGGTTTTATTACAAAAATGTATTTTAATCATTAAAATTAAGTGCAGAAAAATTAAAACAGAAGACAAAATTTGGGGGAAAATAAATAAATTTCACTGGGCTCTAAAAAAAAGTAATTGTTAAATGTTCAATAAACTATTGCTAATTTGTTGTTAAAAATAGAATATTTTTTTATGATTTCAATCATTTAGAAAAAAATAATTTTAGACATTTTATTACAAAAATTCTCATTAAAATGAAGTGCAGAAAAATCACAAAAACAAAAAAGACAAAATTTGGGGGAAAATAAAAAAGAATGAGAAAAAAAACCTTAAAAATAAATTTCATAGGGATCTAAAAATGTACTTGTTAAACATTTAATAAACTATTGTTAATTTGTTGTTAAAAATAGGATTATTTTTTATGATTTCAATCATTTAGACAAATTTTATTTTAGAGGTTTTATTACAAAAATGTAATTTAATCAGATATGCTTGATTAAATTACATTTGCAGATATAAATGTAATTAGATATGCTTTTTTCATTATTAAAATATAATAAACCATTAAAACGGAACCCAGAAAAATTCAAATAGAATTTCAGAGAAAAAAAAAAAAAAAAAAAGAATGGGGGAAAAACTATAAATAATTAATTAATTAATTAATTACATTTAATTGGGCCCAAAAATGTTTTATTATTGTTAAACATTTAATAAACCATTTTTAATTTGTTGAATAAAAATAGGATTATTTTTTATTATTTCAATTATATAGACCATTTTTTTTGTTTTATTACAAAAGTTTTAACCATTAAAAATAAAGCACAGAAAAATTTAAACAGAAGACAAAATTTAGGGGAAATTTAAAAAAAAAAAAAAAAAAAAAAAAAAAAAGACTGAGGAAAAAAAAAAACTGAATACTTAATATTAAATGTCTTTTAAACCCAAGTGCATGAATGCAAACACTTCAAGAGCTCAATTTTGAGTCTCAAGACCACAATTCATCACATACGAGTTTCCAGAAGCGATCAGCTGCTTCTCAATCAGTCTGAAGAGAATCATTTAATGAGCTGCATTGTGTCAGTCGAGCGTTAAACACACTTATACTGAAGAAACAGCAGACTTTAGCTTCAGACCATCCACACACACACGGAGAGCAGAAACGACGAATCCTGCATCAGCGTGAACCCTCGGCGCTCGTACCTGCGCTCTATTAAGGGCTCCGCTCGACCGTGACGGAGTCATTTCAATAACGCCTCGGGTTGCAACACTCCTTGTTTAATTAGCTCGTTAATGGGACGGCAATTACAGAAATCCATTTCATTCTCACTCTTCCGTGGCGGAAAAGAGAGCTGCCGCTAAAGTGACGCAGGATCACCGTGGAGGTGAACGAAAACTGCTGGAAATCACCACATCGACGACAGACCACAGGATAACCGGTCAACTTCAGCAAAACAACCATCAGAATAACTGAATACACTACGATAACCAGCATCAGATGTCTGATTCATATAAATACTTGCATAAAATCAACAGCATTCAGTGAAGCGTTCAGCACACAAACTGCAGTAAATGTTATGTATTTAAATTTTGCACACATTTTCTTTAATATAAAATATGGAAATTATAAATAAATTACAATAAATGTTGCTAATATATTTATATTTATTATATTTTATATAAAGAAAGATATCAAGAAAATAAATAATCTGCATTTTTTCGTTATATATTTTATATATAAAAAAATAAACCAAATGAAAAAAGAAATTACTGTGAATAAATAATGCAGACTATACATTATAAAAATTGAATATTTTATATATAAAGTGAATAAATAAAAAAATAAATTATAGATATTTATACATTAATATATATTTTTACATATAAAAATGAATAAAATGGATAAAATCTAATATATTTAATTTAAATTTGGAAAAATATTCCGCACTGAATCTAATAATGTACATCAAATTTTCCTTATATATATTTTATAAAGATTAAAATTAAATTAAAAAAATAATTAAAATGAATGAATAAATAATGCAGACTATAAAATATAAAATTATTTTTATATTTTACAATATAAACCATATTTATGACCATATTTTAATACATTTCATATATAAAAGTGAATAAATAAAAAAATAAATTTTGATATTTATACATTTTAATTATATATTTTATTAGATTTTTTATATGTAAAAATGAATAAGATGGATAAAATCTAATAAGTTAAATTAAATTTAGCTGATATATTCTGCACCAAATCTAATAATGTAAATATTTTTTTCCCTATATATATATATATATATATATATATATATATATATATATATATATATATATATATATATATATATATATATATATATATATATATATATATATAATAAAATAAAAAAATAATTAAAATGAATAAATACTGCAGACTATAAATTATTAAAAAAAAGGCACCATATATGAATATATTTTATATCTAAAAGTGAATATATACATTTGATATATTATACATTTTATTATACATTTTATTATATAAAAATGAATAAGCTGGATTACATCTAAGTTAAAATTCATTTAAATTTGCTAATATATTTTATTATATATTTCATATATAAAAATAAAAATGAATGAATTAACGAATTATATAAAATATATAAATTATAAATAAATTATAATAAACACATTTTGCTATTATATTTTATTATAATTATGAATGAATGAATAATATAGATCGTAAAAAATATATAAATTATAAATTATAATAATTAAATTTCCAATACATTTTATTACATATTTTATATAAATAAACAAACAAATAAGCTTTTTTTTTTTTTTTTTTTTTTTTTTTTTACTTTATTTTATATAAATCTATTTTCCCCCAACATGAACTGCTTCTCTTACCTTTGAGAATCAGAGCAGCTGATCTCCCACATATAAAACTAAACGTTTAGCTGATTCTGGAGTTTGTGTTCAGATAAAATAAAGTGAACCCTTTGAGCCAGAGTCGCCCTACGAAGTGGACGAGTAACTCGCCGCAACTTCCTAACTCTCCTGCTATTGTCAGTGCAACAGGAGGCTGGGCGTCTTTCCCAGCAACGAGCCTCAATGTTTGACTAAACTCTCATTTAAACACATACTGTAAGCCTGTCATATTTACACAAAGGCTGCTGGGATTCACAGTTTCTATTGTGTGTTTTCTGTGTTTAGTGTTACAAAACAAGTCCATAAACGCTGGCTAATAAAGGCAAGAGCGCAAGCAAACGTGTCTTGAATCGACGTGAGGATGACTACGGTCACAGCAGACCTTCATCACGTCAAACCGTGTCATGTGACACACCGGATGGACGGATGCTGGGACGGGAAGAAAGCCAAATCACACTCGCCTGGGAGATATACTGAATATTCATAACATATCCACAATGATTTTGCTTGTGATATCAAATTAAGCAACATAGTGAATATTAAATGAGTGTTTCTTTTTAATAGCATCTCTGTTTTAAATGGTAAAGTTTGTCTTCTTATGCATTCTATATAAACATTACTGTTTTTATGTACATCAACAGTCTGACTATGCTAATTATTATACTAATTATCAGAATAAGGAGTTACTTTACTTTAATTAAAATGTTTACAACATAAATGTTGGTTTACATTACTCACCAATATTTTAATTATTTACAAGACAAAATGCTCATTTCAAATGCAATAAACCTGTTGTTGGTTCTCGTCTTTTATTTGCCTTTAGAGAGATGAAAAGGTAAAAATCGTCATTTCTATAAATAATTTAAATTTAAAATCGTATAAAAAAATTATATATACACAATTATAAATTAATTATGTAAAACAAATGGCATTTATATATTAAACTGCTTATATATTTTATGTTAATAAAAAAGTAAATGAACAACTAAATACAAAAAGATATAGATTATAAAGTATTTTAAAATTTAATTTACTTTAATATGTGAATGACTAAATATATAAATTATAAATTATATACTAATATTATATAAAATTCTACATATTTAAATAAAAAATAACTTGAATGACTAAATATAAAATAAAATAAATAAATTATAAATAAATATTTTTATAATACATATATTTTTTAAAAATGTATAATTTCTAAATACGTCCACACACATTGTTTATGTGTGTCTTTATTTATAATTTATAATCACAATAACATTTTTTAAAATCTGAATTAAACAAAAATCTGATAAAAAAAATTAAATAAAAAATAAATAAATAAAAATCATATCAATTATATATCAATAAAATGTATATATCAAATCAGATAAAATTATACTTTTACAATAATTAATCATTTAAATATTTTATTTTGTATTCAGTCACTCAAGCAATTTTTAACATCATATAAAACAAATTACATATACATTAACAAATTACTTATATATTTTATTTTATATATTAAATAAAAAATAAATACATGATTGACTAAATATAAAATAATATAATAAATTATAAATAAATAATTTTAAAAATGAAATAACTAATAATGACTAAATTAATTATTAATATAAAACATTAGAAATAAATCAAACTATTTTGCTTATACATTGCTTATATATCTGTGTGTGTGTGGATGTAATTATTTAGAAATTATATATTTATTTAGTCATTCATTTATTAGTTTATTTCATTTTTTTAAATTATTTATAATTTATATATTTTATTTTGTATTTAGTCAAGTTACTTTTTATTTAATATATAAAATAAATTAATTTAAAATAAAATAATTTGTTAATATACATTTGTTTTAAATAACATTTAGAAATTATATTTTATATTTAGTCATTCATTTCTTATTTTGTTTAATTTTTTTTTTAAATTATTCAGAATTTACATATTTTATTTCGTATTTACTCATTCCAGTTATTTAATACATAAGATAAAATATATATATGTTATTTTTTTTTCCATTTACTAAAAAAAAGGAGGAAACATTTTGTTTATTTTATTTTTACTTTTGCTTTAAACAGCATATGACACTTTCTCTATAAAAAAAAAAAAAAAAACATCCATTTCAGAGCAAATATGAAATAGAATTCTAGATTATTATTACTTTTCAGATTGTCAAAAGTTTGAAAAAAATGATTTTCTATCTATGAAACCCGGCCGTGCTTCAAACGGGTGCGCTGAGAGAAAGATGAAACACTCGTAAGAAAGTCTCCAGAACGGCCTGAAGAGAGCGCAAACAAAACCTTTGGCTTCTTTGTCCCGTAAATCTCTCTGCGGTTTGATCAGCGCTGATCTGACACCTCGATTCATAACGAGAGACGTTCACATCCGTCCTGCCCTCGTCCGCGCTGTCAGCCGGGATAAAGGCCGTCGCAGCGCCAGCGGAGCGTGACGAGGCCTTAAAGGAGCAGCGAGAGTCTCCCAGCGGCCCCGGCTATTGTTCGGGGCCGCCGGTGCGGGTCTGGGGTCGCGGTCTGGAGGATTAGCGCACTTCCACGTCGGCTGGAGTTCACGGGCGGCGTCGTGACCCCCGTAACCTCTCCTCGCCCGACACCGGACTAGAATAGAGGAAAACACGCCGACTGGCAACCGGTGAAATCGGGACGCTCGTATCCCTTTATCCCAGCAAAACAAAAGCCTGCGCGGACATTGAGCAAATTCCATCCGCGTTTTTCTCCAAAGCCGCTTTGGCAAAAGAAACGAGTCTTTTGTGCGTCCGTGCAGGGTTACGGAGCCGCTGCCAGACGCCGATCAAACCAGAGGGCTGGTTAGGTCAAAACATTAACCGTCAGCGCAGCGCCGGCTTCCCCGTGACCGACAACAATGAAACGGGAGAGACGCGCTGTGGAGAATCCCATCAGACGGGTTTAGGACAGAAACACTGAGGATCTGATGAACCTCAGACAGGAAGTAGAACACGGCAGAAAATCGCTTTGTGTCTGAACCAGGTGCTCTTTAAAACTGTACAGCTGCATGAGTCTGAGCCAAACTCAAATACACCACATTACTGATCACATATCAGTCACTAGAGCACAATCACTGAAACATCATCGACTACACTTGAGAAACTGTCAGTAAGAAATATGGACAGGATATGACGTCACTCTCCACTGCCTGTGTTCAAAATAAAATAAAATAAATTAACATAAAATAATTGTTTATTTTACGTTATATTAAATGAAATAAAATGGTTAAATAAAACAAAAAGGGAAAAAATAATAATATTAATAATTTTAAAAAATAATAAACATTCTATTTTACATTATCTTAAATAAAATAAATGAAAATAATTATTTTATATTACTTTATCTTAAATAAAATGTTAAAATGAAAAAATTGTATTTTACTTCGCATTATCCTAAATAAAATAAAAATAAGTTTTATTTTACTTTCTTAAAAAAATAAAATGGTAAAATAAAATAAAACAATTTTGTTTTTTTACTTGATCTTAAAAATGTTAAAAATGAAATAAAATCAGATTTTATTTTAAATTATCTAAAATAAAATAAAATAAAATAAAATAAAATAAAATAATTGTTTTATTTCACCATTTTATAGTGAAAGAGTTTTATTTTGCATTATTTTACATAAAATAAATAAAAATATGTTTTACTTTGTCTTAAAATGACAAATAATAAAATGGAAAAGTACAATTATTTTATTTTATTTTACATTCAAATAACATAAAATTAAATTGTAAAATAAAAATTCTATTTTACATTATCTTAAAATATTTTTATTTGACTATCTTAAGAAATAATTTTGTTACCATTAATGTATATATAAAACAAAATAAAACCAAATATAAAAAGTAATATTATTTATATAATAATGCTTTCTATCTTAAATAAATGTAAAAAATATATATATATTTTACATTATCTTAAAGTAAAATAATTGGGGTTTTTTTTTTTTCGCTTTACGTCAAATAAATGTAAAATGTTAAAGTAAAATAAAATTATTAAATAAAATAAAATAAAAAGTACAAATTAAATTACTTTATTCTATTTTATAAATAATCATTTTGTTTTGTTACTTTATCTTAAAATAAAATGTGCAAAATAAAATAAGTAAAAAAAAATAATATAATAATATAATATTATATATATATATATATATATATATATATATATATATATATATATATATATATATATATATATATATATATATATATATTATATATATATATATATATATATATATATATAAAATATTAACTAAATAAATGTATTAAAATGTACCATCTTGCCACATCAGTATTATTTTATTTTTATTTATTTATTTATTTTTTTCAAAGTCCTTTTGATGCATCCAGGCTACATTTCTTTGATCAAAAACACAGTAAAATCTGTAAAATTGTGAAATAGTATTAGAATTTAAAACAGCTGTTTTCTATGTGAATATCTGTTAAAATGTAATTTATTTCTGTGATCAAAGTTGAATTTTCAGCATCATTACTCCAGTCTTCAGTGTCACATGATCAAAGTTCAAAAGAACAGCATAAAGTAGCATCAGAAATGACTTTACTGGCACTTTTGATCAATTTAATGCATCTTAGATTACCAAAAGTTTTAATTTCTCCAAACTTTTTAGTGCTTAGGCTATTTCTAGACCGTTTGACAAGTAAACAAATGACAAACATCCAACGCATACGTGTGTATTCCTGCTCTATTATGAATCAGTGCTGCGACTTTCCCTAAAGAACAAGTTCAGCAAGTTCTTCTCTCACATCAACCCGTCCAATCAGAGTCGTGCCGACGGCACAAATCACGTCTAATTGAGCAACGAAACTTTGCGAAAAGCAGCTTCGGCACAATTCAATCTGATCTCGATTAAAATAGCAGCCGCGCGACTCCGACTTCCAATTTGCGGGAGAAGGCGCGAGCGTAAGTATCCATACGAGACCGGATCCGGAGACGTCTAATAACACGGCCGTCCCCATCTGCCCATGAGCAGCGGGCAGAACGGATAAATAACGCGGTTTATCGCGGCGCGGACCGGCCCCGCCGTTCAAATAAAGCGGTCTGACTTTTTAATAAATGAGCTCTGTAATACTTTCTGTCAGCAAACTCGCCGATTCCCAGCGCGGTAATACGGAGACGGCTGAAGAGGCGCGCTGTCCTGCCCGACGTCTTCATATAATGAAGGAAGCGTTCAATCAGCGCGCCTTCCCGACCGTGCATGTATTAGGTTTCGGCGGCGATCCCGCAGGACAAATCCACTCCGACTTTATGATACCTGCGTCTCGCTGACACGATAACAAGCCCAGCTGGGAGAAAGAGACTCCTGTAAATCGACAGCGTTCAGACCCTCAGCGCTGAAAAACACACCGCCACTAAAACACACCGACGGGAAAAAAACACACTCAAGGAACGAGGCCTCGGAAAGACATTAAACAACGGCTTTTCCTAACCTCCAGTACTGACAAAACTGAGCAAAACCGTAATTGAGTAACTTAATGACTATGATTTAGGACATGATTATGATTTAGAAATGATGAAATGTGTCCAGAAAGGAAGTATAACACAACAGTATGATAATTATTAAGCTTTAAAAAATAAAACACAATACAACAAGTAAAATCACTCTTTGGCTTATTTATTAAGCCTGTATTTATGAATGTATTTATTACATAACATCACTCTTAGACTTATTAAACTATTATTTCTGTATGTGTATTTATTTTTTATTTAACAAGTTAATTAAATCAATAAGAAATAAAACCATTCTTAAGCTTATTTACTAACCATTTATTTATTTATTTATTTATCTTTTATTTTATTAGCAAATAAAATCTTTTAGGCTTATTTATTAAACCATTATATATATATATATATATATATATATATATATATATATATATATATATATATATATATATATATATATATATATATATATACACACACACACACGTATTTGTTTTATTTAATAATTAAATAAAAGTTTGATTTATTTATTTATTTATTTATTTATTTTCTTATTTATTAAAGTAAATGAATGGATAAATTAATAAAATCATTGTAAGGCTTATTAAACCATTATTTATTTATGTATTTATTTATTTAATAAGTTAATAAAAATAAATAAAATTTTTAGGCTTATGTATTAAACATTTATTTATTTATTTACATTCTTTAGCTCATAAATAAATAAATAAATAAATAAATAAATAAATAAATGTGGCTTATCTGCTTATAAATAAAATCAATCTAAGGCTTATTAACTAAACCACTGTTTATGTATGTATTTTTAATAAATATTTTATCTGTTTATTTAACTTCTGTATGAATGAATTAACAAGTAAATTAATAAATAAAGTCATTCTTCCTAACCTCCAATACTGACAAAACTGAGCAAAACCGTAATTGAGTAACTTAATGACTATGATTTAGGACATGATTAAAATTTAGAAATGATGAAATGTGTCCAGAAAGGAAGTATAACACAACAGTATGATAATTATTAAGCTTTAAAAAATAAAACACAATACAACAAGTAAAATCACTCTTTGGCTTATTTATTAAGCCTGTATTTATTAATTTATTTATTACATAACATCACTCTTAGGCTTATTAAACTATTATTTCTGTATGTGTATTTATTTTTTATTTAACAAGTTAATTGAATAATAAGAAATAAAAACATTCTTAAGCTTATTTACTAACCATTTATTTATTTATTTTATTTACTCACTTGCATTTACATTCTTAAGCTCATTTGTTTATTTGTTTATGTATTTATTTATTTCACTTTTATTTATTTAATGAGCAAATAAAATCTTTCTTAGGCTTATTTATTAAACCATTATTTATGTATATATGTATTAGTTTTATTTAAGAATTAAATAAACGTTTGATTTATTTTTTTATTTCACCATTTATGTATGAATTAATTATTTAATAAAGTAAATGAATGAATAAATAAAATCATTCTAAGGCGTATTAAACCATTATTTATTTATGCATTTAATAAGTTAATAAAAATAAATAAAATTCTTAGGCTTATGCATAAAACATTTATTTATTTATTTACTTATTTACCTCGTAAATAAATAAATAAATAAATAAATAAATAAATAAATAAATAAATAAATAAATAAATAAATAAATAAATGTTAACTTATCTGTTTATAAATAAAACCAGTCTAAGGCTTATTAAACCACTGCTTATGTATGTACTTTTTAATCTGTTTAACTTAGGTATGAATTAATTATTTAATAAGTAAATTAATAAATACAACCATTCTAGGGCTTATTAAAAAATAAATATGTTAATAAAAAAATAAATTCTTAAGCGTATTTATTCATTTATTTATCCGTTAATTACGTATGAATTAATTATTTAATAAAGTAAATGAATGAATAAATAAAATCATTCTAAGGTTTATTAAACCATTATTTATTTAATAAGTTCATAAAAACAAATAAAATTCTTAAGCTTATGTATTAAACATTTATTTATTTATTTATTTACTTACATTCTTAAATTAAATAAATAAATAAATCTGCTTATAAATAAAAATCAGTCTAAAGCTTATTAATTAAACCACAGTTTATGTATGTATTTTTAAATAAATATTTTATCTGTTTATTTAACTTCTGTATGAATTATTTAATAAGTAAATTAATAAATAAAGTCGTTCTAGGGCTTATTAAAAATAAATAAGTTAATAAAAAAATAAACTTGCTAGGAGTATTCATTTATTTGTTTGTTTGTTTGTTTTATTTAATAAAGTAAATAAATGTTTTATTTAAGAAGTTTTATTAAACCAATTTTTATTTATTTATTTAATACGTTAATACAAATAAATAAATAACATTTACAGGCTTATTTATTTATTTGTTTGTTTGTTTGTTTTAATTAATAAGTAAATAAATGTTTTATTTATTTAACCATTATTTATGTATGAATTATTTAATAAGCAAATGAATGAATGAATGAATAAAATTATTTTAAGATTTACTTAACTATTATTTATTTCTTTATTTAATACATTAATAAAAATAAATAAATACAATGTTTAGGATTATTTATTAAACACTTATTTAATTTTATCATTTATATTCACTTTCATTTACATCAAGCATATTAATAAGTAAGTAAATAAATAAATGTTTTATTGGTTTTATCAGTTCATAAATAAAATAATTCTAAGGCTTATAAAAAAAAATAATACTAATGGTTTGCTAAGTTAATAAAAAATAAATAATATTCTTAGGTTTGTTTGTTTATTTGTATTTTTTTTTATTAAAGTTGTGTTGTTGCACTTCCCGTCTTCATATCACTTTTAACATAATATTTCTGAATGATGACTGTCATATAGCACAACGCTGTTTTTGTTTTTCCACAAGAAAGTTTAAAAATAATTTGGGTTCAGTGTTCCTGGCTGCTCTGCGTTCTTTTCATATAATAATAAAACCATTTCAACTCAAATCAATAGTTAAGGTGATTTCGTGGTTTATTCTGCTATAATGACCTGGGAAATTTCAGCAGAAAGCACTCCAGAATTAGAAGAAATACCCCAGAGTTCGTTTATATACATACACAGTGAATGTGATCTCATAACATTAAACTACAGTGACTGGTCGGATCTCAGCACAAACACAGAGGTTCTCCTGAAAGACTGAAGCAGGAGCTGATGCTGTAACTCCAGACTCCCGCGGCGGAGCTGCAGCTCCATCTGCTTCAGCAGGAACAGGAAGCAAGAGGGGAAATGCCCTAAACCTGAGCCTCGGGAACACGACGACCGAGACCAGAGCGAGAGCCGATCCCTTACAGGAGGATGCCGAGGAGAACACGGATCCACTGAACGCAACCAGAGCTCAAACACAGTCAAGTTCATTCTACCAGTTCGAAGTCTTAAATGAAAGATAAATCTGAATTGAAAGCTCAAACACCAGATTTTATTTTAAAATGAAATTACAATAATAATTACAAGGTAATATAAAGTACAAAGTAATATTACTTTAATGTAGTAGTAGTATGTTTTATTTATTTATTTGTGTTTGTTTGTTTGTATGCATTTTTAAGAAATAGAATAACAAAATCTCCAATTTACCCATCCCTACATCCCTTTTAATTGCTTTTTAAACAATTGCAGATAAAAAAAAAATATACATAGAATTATTTAAATGAAAAAAAAAAAAAAAAAAAAAAAAAAAAAAATTAAGTGAAATTTTGGCCAAATTTGTCTTACACCGCAAAAGTTTTTTTTTTTTTTTTTTTCCCCAAAATCACAGATTTTATTGGTTTAAAAAATTATTTAATTATTAAAATTATATAAATGTGTGTTGTTGATGATGTTGTTGTTGTTTTTAAGTGACAAGTATTTATTATAAATTAATTACTTATATTTTATTATAAATATTTTGTTTTTATTTAGCAATTTTGGGATTTTTTTTTTATGTAGAAACACCAATAGATTTATCATTATGATTATTATTATTATTATTATTATTATTGTGACATTATAAGTCACAAAGTTTTGTCCAATTTGTCCAAACATAATTTTTTTATTGCATTTTAAATTGCAAATTTTATCAGTTTAAAGAACATTTAATTATTAAAATTAAATAAATGCGTTTTTTTTTTTAAAGTGAAATTGCACTAGGATTTTAGTAATAACAACAATAGAATTATTATTATTATTATTATTATTATTATTATTATTATCATTATCATTATCATTATTGCTGTTGTTGTAAAAGTATATTTACATATTTATATAAAGTCACGAATTCTGGCCAAATTTGTTATTCACCACAAACAAGATTTGTTTTTTATTGCATTTTAATCTCAAATTTTATCAGTTAATAAAATTCTAATTATTAAAATTAAATAAGTGTGTGTGAGTTTATTATTTATCTATATTTATATTATTTATTATAAATATTTAATTTTTTGTAGCAATTTTGGGATTTTTTTTTTATATAGAAATAACAATTGATTTATTATTAGTAGTAGTAGAATTATCGTGACATTATAAGTCACAAAATTTTTGTCCAATTTCTTTCACCACCATAATTTTTTTTTTTTTTAATTGCATTTTAAATCTCAAATTTTATCGGTTTAAAAACAAATTTAATTATTAAAATTAAATAAGTGTGTTTTTTTAAGTGAAATAAATATTTATTATAAATGTATTATTTATCTTTATTTATATCATTTATTATAAATATTTAGTTTTTTATTTAGCAGAAATTACACTAGTTTATAAATATGTTGTTTTTATTTCATATTTTATTTTGTGGATTTTTAGTACTATACAATAGTAAAAAAAAAAAAAAAAAATTATTTATTTATCACCAAATTTTGGCCAAATTGTGCATGCCTACAAACAAGTACATTTTTAACATTCAATTTTAATCATAACCACAATTACTAATCATTTAAAATCTACGTCAGACATCAATTAGACATCTGCTAAGTCGAGATCCTCTATAAAGTTTGCTTTTAGTTCAATCTAAAGTGAAATTAAAGCTGAAAGAACAGTACCGTCAAATTCTGAAAGTCATCTTATTTTGCGTTTTTTACTTTTTCTGTGTTTTGTGATTATTTTGCTGCACTTTAACATGACTGTTTTCCGCGGCAGCCTCGTCCGGCGTGACCTTTACCTGTCAATTCATAATATTTATGACCTTTTCAAAGGATACGGCGTCGAGAACGACCGTCAGTCAACATCTGCCGTCCCGCTCACAAATCAATGAGTGCTGGAGCGGGTTTCCTCGTGTAATGCGATCGCAGGAGGGGAAGATGAATGTGGGGCTGATGGTTAACGCTTACAATCGAGCAGGAAGGCCTTTCGATAGTGCACACGTTTCTCAACAAGGTTACAGAGCCTGCCGCTGTTATGAATTGCTTCCCTGTATGATGTTTATTCAGTGATACGGCTGACGCTCCGGAGCTGCTGAATGGCAGCGAATGCTTTCGATTGCAGTGATTCTCTCAGACCATTATAGACGACCGAACCACCACTCCAGTCATCTACAGTCTTCAACACGCAACGATTGGACTGTGATTGGACAGATCATGATATCGGAGCATTTCATTCAACTAGAGCAAACATTTGTGAACGCAACATCTGCCAAATATCTGACCAAAGCACCTAATAACTCCGTTTTTTTCTGTCTAAATTAAGGTTATGGTTTAACATTTTAAAATGGGAAAATAAATAAATTAAATACTAATAATAATAATAATAATAATAATAATAATAATAATAATAATAATAATAATAATAATAATAATAATAATAATGATGATAAATGATAATGATAAAGATAATGATAAACAACAAAATTTTACTGTTGCAATTTTTTTTAAATACTAAAATTGATTGTTCATTTTAAAGTGAAAGTATCATAGTAATACTTTTATTTTAGCATTAATATTTTTTATTTAGTAGTAGTAGCAGTACTAGTAGTAGTAGTAGTAGTAGTAGTAGTAATATTAATAATAATAATAATAATAATAATAATAATAATAATATAGATAATAAATTAATAATAATAATATAATAATAATTAATAATAATAATAATAATAATAATAATAATAATAATACTGTAATTTTAATTTTGCCATTTTTCAATATAATAAAAATGATTGTTTATTTTAAAAGTGAAATTATAATAGTAATACGTTTTTTTTTAGTATTTTTATTTAATAATAACAATAGAAATTAGGAATAATACTAATTTTTATTATATTTTTTTCTTTTTAAATTAGGAAAACAATTAAGCAAAATGAGAATAGTAATTACTAATTTTGTTTTTAGTCAGTTATATTTTTATTTAGTAGTAGCAGTAGTAGCAGTAATAATAATAATAATAATAATAATAATAATAATAATAATAACAATAATAATAATAATAATAATACAATAATAATAATAATAATAATAATAATTAATAATAAATATTATCATTATATATATTTATTATTATTATTATTATTATTATTATTATTATTATTATTATATTTTTCTTAAATTAAGTAAAAATTATTTTTAAAGTGAAATGACTAGTAATTATTTAGTCATTTTTATATTTTTATTTAGTAGTAGTAGTAATAATAATAATAATAATAATAATAATAATAATAATAATAATAATAATAATAATAATAATAACTACTATTATTGTTATTATTATAGAATTACAGTTATTATTATTATTTTTTAAATTTAAAAAATACATTTTAAAAAATTTTATAGTAGTAATCATTCATATTTTGTTTTTAAAGTGAAATGACAATAGTAATTATTCATATAAAATTTTTAGTCCTTTTATATTTGTATTTACTAGTAGTAGTAGTGGTAATAATAATAATAATAATAATAATAATAATAATAACAATAACAACAACAACAACAACAACAACAACAACAACAACAACAACAACAACAACAACTATTATCATTATTATCATTATTATTATTGTTTATTATTATTATTAAATATTATACATTTTTTTTTAAATAGTCATGTTCATATAATCACAAACATTTGGTCAATTCATGCATCCCTACGAACAAGAAAAGCAAATGTGGATTTTTTTTTTTTTTTTTTTTTTTTTAAAATCACAATTACAAATTTTATCAGTTAAAAAATTAATTAAATAATTATTTTCCATTTTAAAGTGAAACTACAATGAAAAACGAAACAAAACATAATAACAGAAAATGCAATTCGAGCCCTTCAGTATTTAAAGTCTTATATGTGCATTTGCTGACAGATCATGACAAAAGGTCAGCATCGTTTAAGTGAACTCATTTCAGCCAAATCACAATGAATCCAGCAATGATTTAAAGTAAGCTCTGTGAGGAGAAATGCAGATGTTACAAACATTTCATATCATAGCAATCTAAATCAAATGAATTTTAATGAATTACTCTTTGCGTGAGAAGCACTAATGCATTGCACTGTATTTCTGAGGCTCTGTTTCAGTTCATAATGCTGCCTAATAAGGGATGGTCTGTGTGGACAGTAGAGACATTAGTGAATGTGAGTCTGAGCGCTTCATCAATGATTAGCTTTATCAGTTCACATCTAATGAGCTTAATGTGCCTCAAACGGCCCGAAGGGAGCGAGCCAATGACCCTCATTTAAACTAAATCTATTTCCTGAGCAACATCTACACTTTCACTTCATTCTGTCAGAGTATAAACAGGCCTGTGATCTGTTTTTACACCGGTAAAAGCTTCTCAACCACTCTCTTACTGCTTAAATCATGGCTGTACAACACATACAGACAATCTATAAAAGGACAAACAAGCAAAAACATCAACAACAACCATCTACAGAGAAAATATATCACTGTATAATAATCAGAAATGTTTGTTGAGCAGCAAATCAGCATATTAGAATGATTTCTGAAGGATCATGTGACACTGAAGACTGGAGTAATGATGCTGAAAATTCAGCTGCGCATCACAGAAATAAATTACATTTTAACAGATATTCACATAGAAAATAGCCGTTTTAAAATGCAATAATATTTCACAATTTTTACTGTATTTTTGAGCAAATAAATGCAGTCTTGGTGAGCAAAAGAGACTTTCAAAAACATTTTAAAAATTGTACAATTCAGCAGACTTTTTAAATGGTAGTGTAAGTATTCATTTAATTCAGCAGATTTGTATGCATCTGATTTGCTAATATTAATTAATTAATTATATTCTACTATACTGTGGGGTCCACATGTCTAAGATTTATTAAAAGAAATGTATGCATAAATAAATTAATTAAATAGTTGTAGGAATAAAGAATAAAGAACGGTTTAAAAATATATTTAAAAAAAAAAACTTATCGTAAGTTGCAAAAATATCAATTGCAATTTCTATCCGTTTAAAAAAATGAAATTTAATTAGTTTAATGAAATAAAATGATTAAAATATAAATAAAACCCAAATGATTTTTAAGTGAAATTGCAACAGTAATTTTATTTGTTTTCATTTAGTATTTTTTATATTTTATTTAGCAGTAATAACTTATTTTAGTAGTAGTATTTTATTTTATTAATCATTTTATTTCAATGAAAGAAAATGGTTTAAAAAAAATAAAATAAATATAAGATAATTTTTAAAGTGAAATTACAACAGTTTACTTTTATATAGCATTGTTTATTATTTGATTTAGTAGTAGTAATTTATTTTACTACTATTTAATAGTTAAAAAATACATTTATGTCAATTAATTAAAATGATAAAAAAAATATAAATTAAGTAAAATTTATTTGTTTTTACTTAGCATTTTATTTAGTAGTAGTAGTAATTTATTTGATTAGAAATTGATTTAATAGTAATAATTTGTTTAATCATTTCATTCCAATGAAATAAAATGATTAAAACAATTAATAAAAACAATGTTTTAAAGAGAAATTACAACAGTAAATTTTATTTTTTGTTTAGTATTTTTTTATATTTTATTTAGTAGTAATTTATTTTAGTAATAATTTAATAGTAGTAATTTATTTTATTAATCATTTTATTTCAATGAAATAAAATGATTAAAAATAAATAAAAACAAAATGTTTTAAAGAGAAACTACAACAGTATTTTTTTTCATATTTTTATATTTTATTTAGTAGTAGTAGTAGTAATTTATTTTACTAGTAATTTATTTAATAGTAGTAACTTATTTTATTAATCATTTAATTTCAATTAAATAAAATTAAAAAATAAATAAAGATTTTTACAAAGAGAAATTACAACAAAAAATGTATGTTTTTTAGTATTTTTTTTATATTTAGTAGTAGTAGGAAATTTATTTATTATATAAATATATATAAAAAAGGTGCAGTGTTAAATCATCAATAAGAGCAGGAACACATGGTCATTTTTGATTTCATGTTGGCCGTTCACTCAAGAACCCATGTTCAAGGTTACTCAATTAGCAGAAAATACCACGGTATGAATATGGTAACCATTCAGTTTGACTGCATTAGCAGCACGGCTCATTTAAAGTGTGATCAAGGACCCAAAAGTGCCTCAACATTTATGATTTGATCTAAAACAGACACAGGGAACTAAATGCACGACCTCAGAAAGTAAGTTCTCTTTAAAGCAAACTCAAAGATGCAGCGGCGACTCCAGCGGCACGATCTCTCACGAGCGTCAGACCTCCCGTTAATCTCCTTCTCTTTATCCGACCGCGAGCCGCTCGCAGGAAACAATCGGCGTGGTTTGGGCTCACAGACTCGGCTGCTATAAAGCCTCAGCGGGTCAGAAACAAGAGCGCTGATGAGTCTGTGTGAATGTGCGCTAATGGAGGCCATTCCTCACGGCGCCTAACGACTCGCAACAGCGGTCGCACACATTTCGCCGCAAAACGAGCACAAAACGACGCCCGCGGCCGCCGCGACCCCGGTCCACGGTCATCACGCCGCAGGGACAAACATCACATCTACACACAACAGCAGATGAGCTCATGAGACAGGAAAAATACAGCATAATAAAACAACAAAACAAGTCATAAACCGCAAAAGCAGCATTACTGTTACGGCCACCGGAGAGACGAGAAAACTTTCCAGACTGACGCAACCTCACATCAGCCTCATTTCAGTACCACTGAGAAACTATTAGAGCTTTAATATTTGTGCTTTTATTTTTTTTTTACACTACGAAAATAATATGATCAGTAAATCATTTCATTTTATATTTTTACATTATTTTAACTCATCAAAATAAGTCGAGCGTGTTCATTTCTTTTTAAGGTTTTTTTATTATTATTTATTTTTTTTTTTTTTTTTTTTGCAGCAGCAGCAGCTTAATGTATTTTAGGTAAAAAAATAAAAAAAAAAAACACTTAAAAATGCTTAAAAATTAAAGCAGCAACTGAATCTAAGCATTCAAGTTGAAAAAGCTGGACTTTTTTGTGTGTATTTTCATTTTTTTTTAAACAAGATGTAGTCATTCTGTTGCATTTTTGTAATTTTTATTCGTTTTTAAATTGTTGTAAATATGTCTATTTAGTTTTTATTCATTTTTATTTTTAGTTATTTTAGTACATCAAGTTAAACTCAAAAGAAAATGAGATTTCTTGAAAATATATAAATTTATTTTAATTATAAAGTTTATTTTAAGTAATTAAAGTTTTTTTTTTTTTAAATGAAATCAAGGGTATTATAGTTAACTAGAACTTAAGTCATAAAAAAACAACAATTTTTTGGATTTTTGAAATAAAATGAACTTAAACTGATATAAAAAATAAATTAAAAATTAAAATAAATAAAAAAAACCTTACCTCTGCTAGTAGCCAAAGCATAATTTTTAATTTTAAAATAAATAAACTAAAATAAAAATTAGTAAAATGCAATAGGCATTTAAAAAAAAAAACAATGATAAATGAAAAGTCATAAAAAAAGATTTGTCAAGTAAAATAAAATTAAACAAATAAAAAATAAATGAAACATTTAAATAACTTATTCTCTTGAAGTACAAAAAACAACAAACAACAACAACAACAACAACAACAACCTATTAAAAAAAAAACTAAACTGAACCAAAAATAAGTAAAAAGCAAAAGGTATTTAAAAAAATGATAAATTAAAATATATGATAAAAATGACAAAAACAACATTATTAAAACATTAAATCATTAAAAAAAAAATTTTTTATAATTTTTTTTTATAGGAGTTTTTTATAGGAGAATAAAAATCAAATGATGACTTACAGTGACTTAACATTTAAATGGTAACATTTTATAATTTTTAATAAAGAGAATGTTACTTGAATCATGTCATACTTGTGTTTAAGTTTGCTAGGTAAAAGGTTACAAAAAAAACTTGTATCTTGTATTGGTCAAATAAGTATAATTATTTAAAAAAAATAATTTTTATTTTATTTGTATTTATTTATTTTTATTTTATTTAAAACAATTCAGAAAAATAAACTTATTTCTTTATTTTTATTTTATGTACTAACAAAATGTTTTAAATTAAAAAAACTAAACTGAAATAAATAAGAAAAAGCAATATAGGTCTTAAAAGATAAATGAAGATATGATAAAAATGACAAAAACATCATTAAAACATTAATATTAAAATGAAGACAAAATATAAAAAAAAATTCTAAATATAATTTAAAAAAACTATAGTAGTATCTCAATTACACTAAAATAATACTGGTAGAAATGCATTATATATAAGAATAATTAATCTTGTCAAATGTCAAAAAATAAGATATATACACACACACACACACACACACACACACACACAGATACATAGACAGATATAAAAATGTATAAATGTATAAAATGTGAATGACCTGCCCAAAGCTCAAATGACTTCAGAGGACTTGGAATCGGGTTCATAAAAATATAAGATCATCATAACAGTTCATTTTCATGTAATTTTTGACATCTGACAGCTCAGGTCAGTATATGCTTTCATAGAAACGAAATCTTCCACAGTAGGAATAAAGTCAAACAGGTTTTGAGTGACACGAGGGTGAGTAAATGATGACAGAATGATGATTTGTGGGTGAAAAATGCCTTTAAATAGTTTTGAGACTCCACACAGTGTTTGAACCAAACTGATATTTGTGGTTTTGAAAAGCTGATTTTATCCCGGCTGTGGAAACGAATCATTAGAAATTCAATCAACCGCTGCAGGACATTAACAAATCAAACATAAGAGCATCCACTCCTGCTCGAGCCGAATTAACCAGGCGAGTTCAAAGCAGTTATGAGACATTATAGCCATGTTACGGCTCAGTTCAACACTAAATTTTTTATTTTTTATATATTTTTATTTATTTATTTATTTATTTATTTTTTATTTTTTTAAATCAAGCAATCGTGGTTTTACACCATGTTGAACTTCATGTGTGAATGTTATATGACTCACATCGTAGCTATGCATTTAAGTCTTTAACTTGAGAGGTTTTAAAAGTTTACTTTTATTAAAAACAGAAAAGTCTGTCCTCACTAAATATTTTTATTAATATAATATTACATTTTTAAAAATATATTTTAATTATTTTAATTTTAATAAACATTACTAAATTAATAAAACATATATTAATTATATTATATTTATATATATTAAAAACGTACATTGTCATAGGATGCAACCAAATGAAAATGACTAATGACTTACAGTGACTATAAACATTAAACTAACTTAACATTTAAATTTTTAATACAAAGAATGTTACTTGAATCACACTGTAGTGACATTTAAGTTTACTAAAATTAAAAAAAAAACTTACATTTTTAAAGTTTATTTTAATAAAAAATACAACTAAATCTTACACCACTAAATATTTTTAAGAAGAAGAAAATAATAGCAATAAAAATAATAATAATAATAATAATAATAATAATAATAATAATAATAATAATAAAGTAATTAATAAATAAATACTTGTGTTTTTAAGTTTGCTAGGTAAAAGGTTATTTTAAAAAAAAAAAAAAAAAATCTTGTATTGATAAAATCAGTATTTTTATTTTTAATTATTTAAAATTAATTTCAGATTTTTTTATTGTAATTTTATATATTTTTTTTTTATTTTACTAAAAATACAATATAAAACATTTATTTCTTCCTATATGGCCTAGGTAAACGTTTAAAAAACTTGTATCGGTCGAATTAATATTTTAATTATTTAAAATTAATTTTTATTTTACTTTATTTTTTTTATTTTTTTTCTTTAAAATAAAATAAAAAAAATAACTTATTTTTCCACACATGGCCAAAGTTAAAAAAAAAAAAAATCTTGTATTGGTCGAATTTTTAATTCTTTAAATTTATTTATTTATTTTATTTTACTTAAAATAAAAAATAAAAACGTAAGTAAACGTAAAAAAATAAAAATAAAATCATTATCTTGTATTGGTCGAATTAATATTTTAATTATTTAAAATTTATTTTTATTTTATTTATATTTTGTATTTATTTATTTACTTTATTAAAAAAAATAATAATAATAATACTAATAAATTCCCCACATGTCCCGGGTGTGTGACAGTGCTGCACGCCTCCCTTCAGCGCGTCTGTCATTCTCCAGCAGACTCATGATTGACGCGTCCCTGCAGACTCTGATGTGTTTACAACAGCTGACCACAGTTAGTCCTGGAGGAGCGGTTAACTCGCCTGTTTCTGTCACGCTGACGGCGTCCTTCACTCACTTTGTGCTGATTATGGGAAGTGACTTTGTCAGACTTGTGAAGTTCTCCAAGTCCACACCAATCACGGACAAAGACGTACTGAACTCAAACCTCAAACGGTGAAAACATGAACCAATATGATGCACTCAAGTCTCAAACTTCACAACATAAAACACTTTCAGCTCACTTACTGTATGTAAATAGCTGATAAATATTTATATGTATGTTAAGGCCGGTGATATCAGAGCGGCTCTCATCTGAGATCTGTGAGATCGACACTAAAGCTTAAGTCATTTCTGCTCCACCAGACTCGCCAAACAAAATCATAAAAACAGCGATCACTTCAAACTAGTTTTCAGGTTACTGACTGCTCAAAAAAAAAAAATAAATAAAATTCAGATCAACATTTCAACATGTAGTCAAAATACAGTATAATAACATACAAATATTAAAAATAATAAAATACTAAAATATTACAACAAAAATGCATTTCAATATTAAAATAAAAATATAAAATCATTTCAATATGTAAAAATATATATTTTTAAATCAGTTACGAAAGATTTTTTTAAAAGAAACATCTAAAACTAAATTTGTCCTCAGCAAATATTTAAAACATTTTTATTAATATTAAAAAAATATATAAAATCACAAAAACAGTGATCACCTCAAACTCAAAATTTTAAATGTGGTAAAAATATAATAAAATGCAAATATTAAAAATAAAATATTAAAATATTTTTTTAAACATTTTATTAAAAAAAAAAAAATTTAATAATTGTATATTTTTATATATGTAAAAATTTTAATAATTTTAATAAATTATTTACAAAAGATTTTTTTTAAAAGTTTGTCTTCAAGAAAAATCTAAAACAAAAATTTGTCCTCAGCAAATGTTTAAAACATTTTTATTAATATTAAAAAATATATGATTTTTTTTTTTTATTTATTTAATTTCACAGGAGTGAACTGAATAAAAATACAGTGAATGTATTTCTATATTTTTGTTTAATAGTAGTATTAGTACTAACAACAACAACAAATATAGATATAGATATTTAAACAAAAAAAAAACAAAAAAAAACAAAAAAAACACAAAATTAAGAAAATTAAATCATAGTAAACTGCAAAAAAAAAAAAAAAAAAAAAAAAAAAACTTTAAAAGGTTTAACAATTAAAAGCAAGTAATTGACAAATATTAGTATTTTTAAAATAATTTTGTTAGGTAAATTCTGATGATGATGATGATAATGATAATGATATTAATAACAATAATAATAATAAAATTCTTATTAAATACTACCAAAAAAATATACACTATAATTTTTGTTTTATAGTGAAATACTACAATATTAATTTGTTAATATTATAGGCTTTTTTGTTTTATAGTGAAATATAAGTAAGATCAATGTTTTTATTATTATTATTATTGTTATTTTTAACATGATAAATTATACAAAAATAATAAAATATAAAAATATTTTTAAAAAACATTACAATAAAATATATAAACATTTCAATATTTAAAAATTTGTTCAAATTTACAAAAGATTTTTGGAAATTTTGACTTCAAGAAAAATCTAAATTTGTCTTTAGCAAATATTTAAAACATTTCCATAAATATAAAAAAAATATAGATGTATATACAGATGTAACAAATAAAATATAGATGTAACAAATAAAAAAATGTTTATTTGTTTTTTTTATATCATCACAGGAGGGAACTGAATAAAAATACAGTAAATGTATAGTATCATGTTTTATCTTAGCAACAAACTAATACCAGATTGTACTGAAATCAGTAGCGCTGTTCAGTATTTGTGCGTAAAGCAGAGTGATTCGACTGGTGTTAATATGGGACGTTTCCTCAGAATGTGCCGATGTGGACGGCAGAAGCGCGGGATGAGCGCGGGCTGTCAGAAGGACGATAAGGACGGCGGTTTGTCTGATCTCTCAGGAGGACGAGAGGCGAGCGAGTCTGAAAGTGGCCGGGGACGATGGGAAATGGCCAGCGCTGGGGACGGAGCGCCTCTGATTGAGTTTGGGCCTGAGAGATTGTCAGCGGTCACCGCGGGCCACTTCAGAGCCCCAAACGCCTCACAACAGCCTGTAATGGGTTTGTGTGTTATCACTGGACAAACACTCCACAACCACAGAGAGAGACTTTACACTGACATACAGACGCTCAAGGAGAACAGCAGAAAAAAAACGGCAGGACAGGAAAGCAACTAAACGCTTGGAGCACTCGAAAATCTGATTTATGACCAGAAGCACGTCTGAAAACAGTCACTGCTTTGGCAAATTTCATTTAATGATGCTCATGGAGCAGAAATGACATAATTCAGCTTTAATGCACTAAACGCTCGGGCTGCATGATTATTAGTGAGGTTTCATTTTAATATTCAAATGTTAAAACAGCCATAAGTATTAGCATTATAATTTTACTGTTGTAATATACAAGATTTTTTTCCTTAAATACTCAAATGCTTTTATGCATTTTTATTGTTTATTTACAGTGAAATATTACAATAGTTACATTTCTTAATTTGTTTTTATTTAGTAGTATTAGTAGTAGTAATAATAATAATAATAATAATAATAATAACAACAACAACGACAATAACAACAACAACAAAAATAACAGCGGTAAATAAAAATTTAATCAAAATAAAAAAATAAAAGTTTGATGGCTTAACATTTATAAACATTTAGTACTATAAATAATCTCACAAATAATAAGTACTACTACTACTACTACTACTACTACTACTAATTATTATTATTATTATTATTATTATTATTATTATTATTATTATTATTATTATAATAATAATAGACAATTTCATAATATAGCCATATTGATATACAAAAATAAACAAAAATTAATTCAAAATAAAAAATAAGTTTGATGGCTTAACATTTATAAACATTTAGTACTCTTAAATAAACAAACACTTCTCATATTTTTACAGTGAAATATTACAATAGTAATATTTCTTAATTTGTTTTTTAGTAATTAGTTGTTGTTTGTAGTAGTAATAATAATAATAATAATAATAATAATAATAATAATAATAATGCCATATTGATATACAATAACAAAATTGCTAAATAAAAATGTAATCAAAAAAAAATAAAAATAAGTTTAATGGCTTAACATTTAAAAACATTTAATACTCTTAAATGCTTCTCAACATTTTATAGCCATATTGGTATATTTAAAAAAAAAAGTTTATAGGTTTAACAATTAAAAGCAAGAAATTGGCAAATATTGGTATTTTTGGTCATTTTGCTGATATGTAAATTCTTATCATTATTTTCTTATTAAATAATACCAACAAAATTTTGGCCAAACTGTACAGCCCTACAAACAAGCACATTTTTTTATTTTATTTATTTATTTTATAGATTATTATTATTACTATTATTATTATTATTATATATTTTTGTTTTACAGTGAAATATTACAACAGTAATATCAATGTTTATAATTTAATTTTTTTTTTAAATTATGATTATAAAAAGCCATACGGATATATAAATCACAACTTTGTCAAATTGTGCATCACTACAAAGAAAACCTTTGTATTTCTATTTAATAAAAAACTTAAGATAAATATATGAATATTATTAATACTAATAAAGCATATTCAATTTATAGCCATATTGATATGTAAAATATAAAATAAAATAAAATAAAATAAAATAAAATAAAATAAAATAAAATAAAATAAAATAAAATAAAATAAAATAAAATAAAATAAATCACAATTTTGGCCAAACTGTGCAGCCCTACAAACATGCACATTTTAAAATTTTATTTATTTATTTATTTATTTTAAATCACATTTAAATCACCATTTCCCCCCAAATCATGCAGCCCTACTAAACGCTAGTAAAACACTCCAGTGATAAACTCATTAGTGACCCGTCCCTACCTAAACCGAGGTCTCAGCCGGGTTACCCAGTAAAGTACTAATAATTTCCCCGTCCATTCATGTCCGTCTTCTAGTCGTTGGGTTCAGGAAGCATCTGAGGTCAAGCTTTATAAAGAACGGCACTCTCCGTCCGTCAGACGCGTCCCGTTTCTCTCGGAGCGGCTGTTAATTACCCCGCCTAAGTGCACCATTAATCGATTAGACATCTCTGTGCAATATCTCATATCGGCCTGAACGCTCCCGAACGCCGCCGGAGGAAATATGAGGCTTTTCTCTGCCACCGGTTTACGCTCGGTTCTGTCGAGTCACCTTTCCATCCGAATGACAGCATAAAATACCCGCAGAAGCAAACAACACAGGCCGCTTCGTGCCCGAACGGGTCAAGATGCTCTGAGATCAAGAGCTCATCTTGAGGAGTTCGTCTTCACCTGTTAGACGGGGGAACGACGGGGCCGGCGGCGGCGACCTCGTTGACTTGGCGGTCTCGTTAGCGCGGCTTCGCCAGCCTGGGTGTCTGTCACACCTTCATTAACCACATCGACCCGCGCGCTTATTAAAGCCATTCATTATTCCTGCTATCGAGCGGCGCTAATGAGCTTCAGCAGGAGTGAGACCAGCAGATTTTGGAGCTTCTGCTGGAAGAAACGACTGTGGGCAAACTAGTAGTCCAACATAACGAGTGACGCCGAAACTGGTGACTGTAATGCTGATATATTATACAGTAAGGTTCAAACAACTGAGATTACCAGTGAAAATGTTTCTATTTAGCATTTCTTTTAAGTCATATTATTAGTCTAGCAATATGAGCACAGACGCTCATTGAGGGTTGCCAGGTTTTCACAACAAAGCCCAGAATTTCAGGGGCAAAATATTACATTATTGTGCTTCAACCAGCGGACATGAAGAACAACCAGCGGCAACGGTGTTGAAGTTCCCCCAATTCCGCGGGAAAACTGTGGACTTGGTAACACTGGTTTGAATTGTCATATAGAATATAGAATCTGAAATATGTTCATTTCACATAATTAAAAAAATTAAAAAAAAAAAAGTATATTATATATATATATATATATATTTTAAAATGTGTATTTATTCAAATAAATGATTAAATAAATTAAAATAACTTTTTTTCCCCAGATGTAAATGTTAAATAATTTTAAATAATTACAAAATATATAAAATAAAAAAAAAACTAAAATATAATAAGTAAATAAATTAAAAAAAAAAAAAAAAAAAAATAGAAAAAAAAATAAACGTTTCAGTTTATATTTTTTCATTTTAATTTGTTAAAATTTTATTTTTGTGTTTTTTGTCATTTTCATTTTAATAGTTTTAAGTTTCAGTTTTATTTTATTTCCTATTTTATTTCAGTTTATTTCACTTCAGTTTGTTAGTTTTAGCTATTTTTATAAATAAATAAATACATATTTAAATAATTACAAAATATATAAAATAAAAAAATGAAAATGATATTTTTTAAATAAATAAAAAAACCTTTTTTCTCCAGATTTAAATGGGGGGGGGGGGGGGATTGGACACTGTATAACAATTCAATGTTACCAATGAATACCCATGTTTTAATGAATACTTACACTAGCGTTCAAAAGTTTGTAAATTGTAATTTTTTTTATTTCTGTTGCTCACCAAGGCAGAATTTATTTGATCAAATATTTTTCATGAATTTAATTTTTAGTAATTTTACTACTATAAATGTTATTATTATTATTTTTATTATTATTATTATTATTATTATTATTATTATTATTAAATACAAATATATACTTATTTTATAAAGAAATATTATAACAGTAATATTATTGCTTTTATTATTATTATTATTATTATTATTTTCATTATGATTATTGATTATAAATAGCCATACTGACATATAATCACAACATTTTGCCAAATTGTGAAGTTCTCCACAGAAATTTTTTTAATTGTACGTATTAAAAAAATATTATAAATATAATATTAATATAATTGTTATTAATAATTACAAGTATGATTCATTATTAATAATGTATATATATATATATATATATATATATATATATATATATAAAAATGAACTGAAATATAATACAATTTTAAAGTAAATAAATAAATAAAAAAAATTCCTCCAGATTTAAATGGGGGGGGGGAATAATTGGGCATCACGGTATAACAATTTAATACTTGCTCACCAAGGCTGCATTTATTTGTTTAAAAATACAGTAAAAATATGAAATATTAGAATGATCCTTCAGAAATCATTCTAATATGCTGATTTGCTGCTCAAGAAACATTTCCGATTATCATCAGTGTTAAAAACAGCTGTGCTGCACAATATTTTTGTAAAAACCATGATATATTTTATTTTTTCAGAATTTACAGATGAATAGAAAGTTCAAAAGAACAGCATTTATTTAAAACAGAAATCATTTGTAACATTATAAATGTCTGTACTGGCACCTTTGAGCAATTTAATGCATCCTTGACGAATAAAAGCAATAATTTCTAACAAAAAATAAAGTCTTACAGACCCGTAATACTTGATTCTCAAACAAACAATTATCTGAAGACATGCACCGTCTATTTCTAAAGCTTTTGATGTATTTTGGACCTGACAGAGATGCTCAGCTGGACCGTTTAAGGACCATTTATTTATTATTTTGTTTTTTACACTAAAAATGAGTCATAATTTAGTTTCCATGATCGTTTCTCTCCTTCAGAATTAAAACTACACGCACACAAGCAGCACAAACTTTGACAAACATCACCAGCAAAAAATGCCTTATTTCTGACTATTTATCATTACAATTAACAGCTTCTGTTTCACTCATGTCATTTCCTCCAAACATTTCAAATCCAAGCACTTCCTGTCCGTCCCGAAAGCCACTCGGCACAGCGAACGACGGCCGCTTTCATTACTCCGGAAAGCCCTTGCATCCCTTCAGCTCATTCAATTACTGAAGAAGAATGAATTTACTCTTTACGACGCACGGCAGGCCACTATATGGCCAATTCCTGAAAATGAACACGTGCCGCTGTAAATAAGGCCATCTACGTGATCACGCCGGCCCGAAGCTAAACCGCCGAAAGCAGGGAGCGAACGCACACTCAGAAGTGCACACTAATATGCAGAGAATCTCTAAAGGTTAAAATAGAGGAATTATCAAATCCAACTGTACTTATATTACTGAAGCAGAGCTGCATATCAAGGAGTCGCTTTTTTTCATCTGTAAAAGCAAAGTGAATTTCAGTTGAAACCTGCGGTCGAAAAACAATCTCAGAGCGCCTCCTATAGGCCGCATGAGAATGAAAACACTGACAGATATCCTTTAACATGTCACATCTGACATGCAGTTTTCCTGTTACACAGATTTGTGTGTTCACTCCTCAAAATAAAGGTTGCAAACGGATGTTTGTCATTAGTGAACATTTTAATCAGACTCTAATAATATTCTACACTTATACATATTTAGCCAAATCAGTGAGTTATTATATTTTAATATTTTAAAATAGTTTTATTCGTATATTTTCTGCTTTCATTTTATGTTTACTTAATTTTGTTAAAACTACTATTTTTTCAGTTGTCTATGTATTTTTTTTTTATATGTATAGTCTTTCAAAATTTTAATTTTTTTTTATTTAATAAATTTTTAGTTTTAGCCATTTTAGTACATAAAGGTTGTTTTAGCTAACTATACATACGTTTTATTAAAAACAGTATTATTTTAGCATCACTGACATACTATTATTTTTTGTTAAAGTTCTACATTATATTGTATGTTTTCATTTTAATTTGTTAATTGTGTTTTTTTTGTCATTTTCATTTTTTTTTTTAAATAGTTTGAAGTTTCAGTTTTATTTTATTAATCCAGCTTGTTTTATTTCAGTTAATTTCTCATTTTCGTTTATTTTTCTAAAATAAGTTATTCTTATTTTTTCTGCTTTCATCTTATGTTTACTTAAGGTTTTAGTAATTTAGTTTTTTTTTTTTTTTTAATATTGTCTTGTGTATTTTTTTTTTTTTTCTACATGTATTGTCTTTCAAAGCTTGTATTTTTTATTCAATTAATTTTTTTAGTACATAAACCAAATGAAAATGTTACATTCTGCCTTGGTAACTGACTGAAAAACGTTTATATTTTACTGCAGTTAACATTTATTTAATGTAATTAATTTTTTGGTTCATTTTTTGTTTTTAGTTTTAGCTAACTATACACAAATGTTTTACATTTAATGTAATTTTTTTGTTGTTGTTTTAGTTTTAGCTAACTATACATATATTGTATTAAAATAGTGTTATTTTAGCATCACTAATATGCTAAAAGTTATATATATATATATATATATATATATATATATATATATATATATATATATATATATATATATATATATATATATATATATATATATATATATATATATATATTTTTTTTTTTTTTTTTCCATTTTAATTTGTTAGAATTTTATTTTTGTGTTTTTTTGTCATTTTTATTTTGTTATAGTTTTAAGTTTTATTTTTTTTACTTTTTTCACTTTTCATTTTATTTCAGTTTATTTCATTTCTCATCTCCATTAAGTTATAATATATTAATTAGTTTTAGCTAAATTTGGTAAAGTTAAAACTAAATTAAATAAAGTTAAACTAAATTAAAATGTTACATTTTACCTTGGTAACTAGCTGAAAAAAAATTGTATATTTTATTGCAATTAACATGTATTTAATGTAATTATTATTATTATTATTATTATTATTATTTTATTTTTTTAATCTAAATATACATACATTTTATTAAAAACTAAAATAAATTAGTTTTCATTAGTTTTATAAATGAAATATTTATTAAAAATATTTTTTATTATATTTTATATTTATTTCTTTTTTATTTTAATTTGTTCATTTTATTTGTACTTTCATCTTATGGTTACTTAAGGTTTTAGTATTAAAACAAAACATACATAATAATTTTAATTATTTTTATATATTTTCTATATGCATTGTCTTTCAAAATTTGTATTTATTTAATTAGCTTTTAGTGTAATAAAATATTTTAGTACATAAGGTTAATGAAAATGTTACATTTTGCCTTGGTAACTAGCTGATTTATTTTATATTTTATTGTAGTTAACATTATATAATTTATATCATGTAATTTTTTTGCTTAGTTTTTTTTTGTTTGTTTGTTTTAGCCAACTATACATAATTTATATTAAAATCAGTATTATTTTAGCATCACTGATATACTATTATTGTTAAAGTTTTAAATTATATTTCATATTTTAAAATATTTATTTCATTTTAATTTGTTAAAACTTTATTTACTAACTAAATATTACTAAAATATTTTAGTTTACATCAGTTAATGCTTATTTTATTTCAAGTAATACATTTTTTTTATGGTTTTATTTTGTTTAATCAGAAAGAATTTGTGAAGGAAATGTGTAAGTGAAATAAAATGTGAAAACTATGAATGTAAATCACGATTGCACTGCTCTCAAACCACACATGAGGAGTGAAGAAATCATGACACACACTCGTATATTTCAATTAAGCCGTCTGACGGATATGTAAAGGGTGAAACCGCTCGTCAGGCTCATCTCGCTCTAGTCAAGAGCTCATCAAAGCCGCCGCGAGTGTGAGCGTGTCCCGCTGCGAGAGCGGCTCCTAAAGGCCAAGAGCTCGTCCTCACGCGCGCGATACGCCGGGACCTTTTCATGCACCTCTTTTTGTCCGGCGGGATTTTCAAGGTGTAATCCCACACAAGGAGCTTAAAGAACGCCTCGCTGACTCTCATGTCACACGCGCAGACGTGACATTTAGAAAGCGCAGCGCCGCTTTCCGTCGCCTCTTTCTGCCCCTGACGGAAGCTGTCGATATCAATCGGTCTCGCGCCGTCGAGTCACGAAAGGTGACGCTCCCCTCATCGATGGACGCGATTGCTTCCTCCTGAAAAGTGATCAAAACTCCAAAAAGGGTCTCGATGCCACGAGAAAGTTGAAAGCTTTTCCCTCGCTATCGATCGCTGATGTTCAAAGCGGCCTCTAATAAACACAGAGAGGAAACACAACCTGCCCATTTCCTGACATCTAAAGAGGTGATTCATGCAATCGGCAACAAGAACAGAAAAACAGCACAAAATTCTGGTCAGAAGATACTTTGTGTTTTTGAAAATTACAATTCAACCAGAATGATTTCTGGAGGATCACGTGACACTGAAGACTGGAGTAATGATGCTGAAAATTCAGCTTTGATCACAGAAATAAATTACATTTTAACAGAGATTCACATAGAAAACAAATTATTTTAAATTGTAATAATATTTCACATTTTTTACAGTATTATTGATCAAATAAATACAGCCTTGTTTACAGCCAATTTATTTCATTTCTCATTTTCGTTTTGTTTGTTTATTTTATTTTATTTTATTTTTTTACACATTTTACTCTTATATTTTCTGCTTTCATCTTACTTTTACTTTTAAGTTTTAGTAATTTAGTTTTTTTTTTTTAATTGTCTATGTATTTTTATATATTTTCTATATATAAAATATTCTCTATTATATTATTTAATACATTTTTAATTAAATGAAAATATTGCATTTTGCCTTGATAACTAGCTGAAAAACATGTTTATATTTTATTGCAGTTAAAATTAATGTAATTATTTTATTTTATTTTATTTTTTTTAGTTTTAGCTAACTATACATAAATTTTATTAAAATCAGTTTAACATTGCTGATATACTATTAATTTTTTTTTTTTTCATTTTAATTTGTTAATTTTATTTTCATGTTTTTTGTCATTTTCCTTATTTGTAGTTTTTATTTTTTAATATTTTAGTTTTATATTTTCTGCTTTCATCTTACATTTACTTAAGGTTTTAGTATTTTTTTTTTTAACTGTATTTTTACAAATTTTCTATATGAATTGTCTTTCAAAACTGTTATTTATTTAATGTTTAGTTTTAGCTATTTTTATTTTTGCCTTGGATGAAAAATATGTTTATATTTTATTGCAGTTAATATTTATTTCATGTAATTATTATTATTATTATTATTATTATTTTTAATTTTAGCTATCTATACATATTTTTTATTAAGTGTTATTTTAGCATCACTGACATACTATTAGTTTTTGTTAAAGTTAAAATATATTTGATATTTTTTCCATTTTTCGCAGGAACAGAACAAACTTCTGGTCAGAAGATACTTTGTGTTTCTGAACATTATGATTCAACCAGAATGATTTCTGAAGGATCATGTGACACTGAAGACTGGAGTAATGATGCTGAAAATTCAGCTTTGATCACAGAAATAAATTACATTTTAACAGATATTCACATAGAAAACAAATTATTTTAAATTGTAATAATATTTCACATTTTTTACAGTATTTGTGATCAAATAAATACAGCTTTTTAATTATTTTATTACTCCAACTTATTTTATATTTCAGTTTATTTCATTTCTCATTTGTTTCGTTTGTTTATTTTTTACACATTTTATTCTTATATTTTCTGCTTTCATCTTACTTCTACTTAAGATTTTAGTAATTTTTTAAATTGTCTATGTTTATATATTTTCTATATATAAAATATTCTATATTCTATTATTTAATACATTTTAATTAAATTAAAATATTACATTTTGCCTTGATAACTAGCTGAAAAACATGTTTATATAGTTTTTTTTTTAAGTTTCAGCTAACTATACATAAATTTTATTAAAATCAGTTTAACATTGCTGATATACTGTTGGTTAGTTTAATTTTTTCTTTTTTCCATTTTAATTTGTTCATTTTATTTTTGAGTTTGTCGTGATTTTCCTTTTTTGTAGTTTTCATTTTTTAATATTTTAGTTTTATATTTTCTGCTTTCATCTTACATTTACTTAAGGTTTTAGTTTTTTTTTTTTTAAATTGTCTATGTATTTTTATATATTTTCTATATGCATTGTCTTTCAAAATTGTTATTTATTTAATGTTTAATGTTTAGTTTTAGCTATTTTAGTTAAACTAAATGAAAATGTTACATTTTGCCTTGAATGAAAAACGTTTATATTTTATTGCAGTTAACATTTATTTCATGTAATTATTTATTTATTTATTTATTTTGTTTAATTTTTTTTAGTTTTAGCTATCTATACATACATGTTATTAAAAGTATTATTTTAGCATCATTGACATACTATAAGTTTTTGTTAAAGTTTTAAAATATATTTGATATTTTTTCCATTTTTCGCAGGAACAGAACAAACTTCTGGTCAGAAGATACTTTGTGTTTCTGAACATTATGATTCAACCAGAATGATTTCTGAAGGATCATGTGACACTGAAGACTGGAGTAATGATGCTGAAAATTCAGCTTTGATCACAGAAATAAATTATATTTTGACAGGTATTCACATAGAAAACAAATTATTTTAAATTGTAATAATATTTCACATTTTTTACAGTATTTGTGATCAAATAAATACAGCCTTGTTTAGCAGAAAACTTTTTTTTTTTTTTAATCTTACTCCAGATTTTTGGTCACTAGAGTTTAAAGGAAACAAACCCATCTACATCTTCGATGGCCATTTTGGGTGAACGGTTCCTTTAATGTTTTAGCCAGGTGCTATGTGGGATGCAGATCACGCTCTTTCTTTACAGAAGGTCGCTTCTATTTAAACATAATTGCAGGATGTTCATTCAGTGAAAAGGCGTTATCTGTCAGAAGACGAGCGACTGTAATTGACAGCAGTCATTACGTCCTCCGATCTCGTTCCTGAGCCTCCATTTAAAGCAAAACTTTTCACCCTGTCTTATTATTCCTTAGATGCCACTTCAAAAAGCCAAATAAAGCCATAAAGTGATATTTGATATTTAATCATCTGCCAGTGATGGTGTCGGCGCATTCGACGTCCCGCGCACACGTAATTAAAGGCAAATTGAGGGCTCTCTAATCTATTTCAGGTCATCAACAATTCCATTTACAGTAGACATTTGGGCTAATTAAAACTCGAGCTAATCAGATGGACGAGTGCGTGATCGGGGCACATGTGCTCGTCTCTGAAGGAAGACGCTGTGAGTTTGTGGCATATCAGAGCTGCTGGAAAATTAAAATCCTGCACTTCAAGGAAAGTGTGGGGTGAAAAGAAAAGAACAAGCCTTTCATGAAAAATTAAGATTAAATTAAATACACACTAATTAAAACTTAAATCTGGAAATTAAATATTAAAAAAGAACCATAAATAAATAAATAAATAAATAAACAAACTGAACATTTAATATTATAACCTTTTTGTTTTGTTTTGTTTTTTTTTTTTTAAATCAAAATGTACAATACAATTTTTTAAAAAGAAAGTCTTTCATGCAAAATTAGGATTACGTTAAATACACGTCTGCTGTCATCTGACAAGTCAGCCTCATAGCTACTGAGTAAAACTAAACTTAACCAAAAATTTAATTAAATTATTTTTAAAAAAGAGACCAAAATATATATACCTGTTATATATCTAAAAATAAAATGTTTCTATAAAAAAAAAAAAAAAGAAAAAGAAAAGAAAATGTAATATTAAAAGCAAACAAACAAAAATAAAACAAATAAAAATCTGGAAATTAAATATTAAAAAAGGACCAAATATATGCTATATACATAAACATAAAATAAAAAAATAAAAATAAATAATAAAAAAAATAAAATTACAAAATACCACAAAAAAAATAGAAATTAGATATTCAAAAAATATTAAACTATTAACATATATATATATATATATATATATATATATATATATATATATATATATATATATATATATATATTTTTTTTTTTTTTTTTTTTACAAAAAATTAGGACTACATTGAATATACATCTGCTGTCATCTGACAAGTGAGCCTCATAGCCGTTGAGTAAAAATAAAATAAAACAAAACAAAACAAAATAAAATAAAATAAAATAAATATATATATATATACACAATTTTACAAAAAAAAAAAAAAACAACAACACGTTGCTAAATTAAGATGACATTAAATATACGTCTGCTGTCATCTGACAAGTGAGCCTCATAGCTGTTGAGCAAAAATAAAATAAGCTTAAAATTAATAATTAAATTAAAATAACTAAAATTACACACTACCGTCCAAAAGAACAAGTTTTTCAAGAAAAATTAAGATTAAAATAAATCCATCTGCTATCATCTGATAAGCGAGTCTCTTATTTATAAAAAGTTGCTAATAAAAATGATGATGCTGAAAATTTAGCTTTGCATTACAGGAATACATTTTACAAAAAAATTCACAGAGAAAAGAGTTATTTTAAGTTGTAATTTGTTTACAATAATATAGTTTTTTTTCTGCATTTTTAACAAATAAGTGCTTCATTAAGCATGAGAGAATAATTTATTAAAAATGTAAATTAATTTTTTTTTAATTAATAACATTTTTTGAACAACTTATTAAATTAGTTTGATCTTTTTAAATTATCTTTTTTTCTGATTTATTTAAGATTTGTATTACAATAGTACAGCTGCATAAAAAATATCTTCAGAATAACATATCGTCTTTTTTGTTTTGTCTTCAAGTAAACGTCCACATTCTGGAAGACATTAGGGAGACCCGCCTGCTCGCGCTCACAAAGACTGACAAAAACAACAAAGGAGCAGAGAAAATATTACAGGCAACTTTGTGGTACTTGGATGTTCGGATGCGATCAAAGGTAACAGTCGGCCTGAAAGCTGTGAGGAGGCCTGATCTAAAGTTACGCTAAATAAAACAACTCCCACAGGCTCGCATTCAGCTCCGACGTATTAAAAGAGCCGGACGCCATCCGAAACTCTCCGGCGCAGATGGAGCTCGACTCCCGCGGTTCAGCAGTTCAGACCTGACAAGGAGACAAGTGGGCCAATTTAAGAGCGCCGGCTCTTTAGCGCAGCGAACCTGGCCTTAAAACTACAGATTTGATTTGGAGACCATCACAAGCCGGGTAATTGGCTAAACGCGCCGCTTAATTGCTTTTAGTTCTCGGGCTACTTGGCCATAAAACGTGGGGGCAGGAGCACGGGAGACTCCGTAAATCTGAACGTAGGTGAAAATTGGATTTATCCGCGTGACCCCTGAGGCCGGAAACGGCCGTAATCGCAGTCGGGTCGTTAAAAGCGCAGGCCATCTGCATACCATACAAACTAATCATAGGAAACCCAACGCAAACAGAGTAAAAGAGGACCGAAACGCTCCTGTCTGACGTTTTTCTGGAAAAACTAATGTTCTTAAAGAAACATCATACAACATAAAGATCCTGCCATGATTAAAAACAAAATGCACTTACTTAAAAAGCAGATTTGACCATGTTAGATTTATGCTGTCACTTCTAACCAACCTAATGCGTCTTTGCTAAATAAAATAATTTCCTAATTTCCCCCAAAAAAAAAAAAAAGTTAGTATTTAATTAACATTTATGTTTTTTGTTGTCGTTGTTGTTGTTGTTTTTACTCGACAGCTATGCTTGATAAAAACAATTAAAAATAAAGGGTTTATAATGCGTGTCAAGTTATACTCTTGGAAAGCAAGTCTTAACATCTCAAATCTGCTTCTTAAGTAAGTGAATCTTGTTTTAAACATGTTGAATCTCATGTTATTTCAAAGCCGTATCATATTAAGGCAGGATTTTTACCTTTTTGTGCTTTGTGATGACAATTTGTATTTTTAGGTGAACTGTTTCTTTAAGATGCTTTTACACACCAAAAATTAGCACACAAAATTAAATAAAACAAATAATAAAATCCGGAAATGTAAAAAAAAATAAATAAATAAATAAATATATATATATATATATATATATATATATATATATATATATAAATATATAAATATATTATATATTATAATATATATATTATATATATATATATATATATTATATATATATATATATATATATATATATATATATATATATATATATATATAAATCATAATTCAGATTAAATTAAATACATTTCTGCAGAGATCTGATTAGTAAGTTGTTTATTTATAGCTGTAAAAAAAAAAAAAGGAATTAAATAAAATAAATAAAATCTGGAAATTAAACATTAAAAAAAAAAAAAAAAAAAAAAAAAATAATTATATATATATATATATATATATATATATATATATATATATATATATATATATATATATATATATATATATATATATATATATATATATATATATATATATATATATATATATATACACACACACACAATACCATTTACAAGTACAAGCCTTGTATAAAAATTTCAATTAAATCACATACATTTCTGCAGACATCTGATGAGTAAGTTGTTTATAGCTGTTGAATTAAAAATATGTATTAATATTATTATTATTATTATTATTATTATTATTATTATTATTATTATTATTATTAAGCAAATAAATAAATAAATAGTCAAATGAAAGCAAAATTAAATAAAGGAATTAAATAAAATAAATTAAATCTGGAAATTAATTTATAAATTAATATACACACACACACAGAGCACCATTTAAAAGTACAAGCCTTGTATAAACATTTCAGATTAAAATGCATATATTTCTGCAGACATCCGAGTCATTTATTTATAGCTGTGAAGTTTTTAAAAAAAAAATAAATAAATAAATAAAATTAAATATATTTTATTTCCAGATTGTAAAGAAGAAGAAAAAAAAAAAAAAACTAAAAATACACACAGTATCATTTAAAAGTACAAGCCTTTATAAAAATTCAGATTAAATTAAATACTGTATATTTCTGCAGACATCTGGGGAGTGAGACATTTATTTATAGCTGTTGATTAAAAACAAAAAAATAAAGAAAGAAAGAAAGAAAAAGTATATAAAAAAATTACGAAGAGTATATAAAACAAAATAGAAAAATAAAATAGATAATAAATGAAATCTGGAAATTAAATTTAAAAAAATGAAAAAACTAAAAATATAAATTTTAAAAAGTACAAGCCTTTTATAAACAAATTCAGATTAAATTAAATATATTTCTGCAGACATCTGATGAGCGAGTCATTTATAGCTGTTGAGTTTAAAAAAAAAAATAAATAAAATAAAAGACGCATGTGATTCATTATCTTTAAGACATGATAGTTATTTAAGAAATATTTTTGTATATTTTTATACTTGCTTTTAAAGAATACAAGTTGAAATTTATTATAAAATGGTTTATTTTTAATTGTTTATGATCAGTTGTCAGCCTATTAACAATTTAGTAAGGTTTATGCTTAAATCAAGACTCAGACTAAAACAGATAGAAATGTATTTTAAAACATTAGTTTGATGTCTTTCTTGAACCCAAGCATGAAAAAGAGTCTTAAAGAAAGTCTTAAAGTCAGATTTAAAGTCTTAAGAAGCACTTTTGCATACATTAAGACTTGCTTTCAGAGGATGTACACTGTAATTCATTATAAAACTGTTTATTTACTTTTGTTTGTGTTTCTTTAACGCGGTAAAGTTTATGCTTAAGACACAAATACAGATGAAAAGAATAAAAAAATATGCAATTCAAAATATTTCTGAGTGTAACAGCATCTTAAAGAAACAGTTCACACAAATAAGAAAATTGCTTCAACACAAAAGGTAAATATGATCCGGGTCTGAGACACGAGGGCGAGTAAACAGAGTCGCTCCTAAAGATTTCCAGAAGAGTCCGATATTTAAAGGAGGAGAAGCTCCGACCGCACAGAAACCACTTCCAGCTTTTTAATTATTCAATTACGTGCGCGAGGACGAGCGGCCCATCTGCGGATCAGCCCTATTCATCATTGATTGGGAGAGACAGACGCGGGATCGTTTTACTCCATTAGCAGCGGGACCGGACCCCGGCCCTTTATTGTAAATGAGGGCCACGATTGTGCGATCTGTCACCGAAAACATTGGAGCCGTCAGGAGAGAGAGGATTCAGATGTCACGAGTAGACGGAGCGGAGCCTCGCCGGATCTCGCTCTCCGGGGAACCGAAGACGCTGACGGTCTCACAGTCGACAGAGGAACACGCTACAGTGAGGAAACACGTCACGACCGACCGATACGATGACACAGATGACGACTGAATCTGTGATATTTCTTTCAAATCGAAATCTAGTAGTTTAATACATGTTTGGTTTGGTTTAATAGATGTTTGGATCGTTTAACCAGTGATGGAGATTATAAAGTGAATTAAGCTGGATTTTCTCTGTCTACTTTGTAAAACGTCTCTCAACTGAATAATTGACGTCATTCGGTATCTAAAGAGCTGTTAAACAGAGTCAAATGTGTTCTAATAAGACACACAACTTCAAAATCAACACAAAATCGTTTTCTTCTATTAAAGAAAGAAAGTTTGGTTGTCAAATGAAAAATTGTGAGCATTTTTAGAAATTTCAGTGTTAAATAAATAAATAAATAAATAAACAAATAATAAAATAATAAATGCATGTATTGATTTTAATTCATTTTGTTTTAGTTTTAATTTCATTTGACAACATTTCATTTGATTTTTTTTTTTTTTTTTTTTACATATATTCAAAAATTTTTTTACATGTTTTATTGCTCATTTTGTATGTATTTTTACATACAAATTTATTTATTATTTTTTTTTAACAGATTTTTTTATTTATTTATTTTGTTAAGTTTTCTTTACATTTTATATACAAACAAGAAAAAGTTTGGTTGTCAAATTACAAATTGTGAACATTTTTAGGGATTTCAGTATTAATGTTGTATTCATGTATTATTTTTTATTTGATTTGCTTTATCATTTTATTTTATTATTTTAATTTATTACTTTATTTTATTATTTATTTTATTTTTAATTTCATTTCATTTAATATTCAATTTTACTTGAGGTTTTTCTTTTACTTTTTTTTTTTTTTTTTTTTTTTTTACAGATTCTATGTATTTTGTATGCATTTTTACACATTTATTTTTTTTTTACAGATTTTTTGCTAATTGTTTTATGTTTTATATACAAACAAACAAGAAAGAAAGAAAGAAAGAAAGAAAGAAAAAGAAAAAGAAAGAAAGAAAAAAAAAAAAAGAAAGATTGGTTGTCAAATCAAAAATTGTGCAAATTTTTAGGGACTTCAGTGTTAAAAATCTTGTATTCATGTATTGATTTTTATTTTATTTCATTTTATTTTTTAATTATTTTATTTTATTTTATTTATTTTTCCCTGGAACTAAAGATGAAAATTGTCGCATTTTACATTGATTTTACGCAATATTAATGTTAATACTGTGTTTTTTTTAAATAACCTTTAATTTATTTATTTATTACTAGGGATGCACCGATACCACTTTTTCCAGTACTCGCCCGATACCGATACTTTTATTTTTGGTACTTGCCGATTCCGAGTACCGATACCGAGATTTTTTTTTTTGGTACTTGCCGATTCCGAGTACCGATACCGATATTCTTTTAATTTAACCAGTAAATTTGTAAAATATTGGGTACAGAAACTAAAATAATATGTATAATGTTAGTTGGTTAACTTCTTTTATTAAATAGAAACAGTCAAACCAAAATTTATTCAGATACCTTTTCTCACATTATCAGACAACATTTTTCACATTATCACATTATCATAAACTGTGTCCTGCACCCACTAGTAAAAAAATATCAAACATTAGGTGGTGTATATCTGGTGTCTGAATACTTTTTGGTTTGACTATATATCCCTTAGTTATTTTTATTTTTACACTTAATTATGCCCATTAAAACGTGTTTTGTTACTTTCACTGTTCATTTATTTAAATTTTATTTTTATTTTATTTTTTTTTTGCTCTGTGGTACATCATCTTTAATTTAATAGCATTAAACTGCTCCACTGCAGCGACTTAGTACTGTAACCACGCGTTTGTTGTAATAATGCAGGGAACCACTCCTCATGAATCTCATAACTCTGATATTTTCAGAAATATAAGCAGCGTTTTTTTTCATCTGAAACTTGCTGCTATTTGGGCTATAATCTAAAGAGACTCAAATAATGCAGAAACACTCATGAAGCAAGCAAAACAAGCGCAACGCGCTCAAGTTCAGTACAGCCTAACGCATTTCACACAGACTGCTAGTTTCACTTTTGCCGTACAGTCGTGTATGCTTAAGGTTTAAATTAAATTATCTTTTATAGTGAATACCCCTATAAATGTTGTTTTATATTTACAAATTTTTTTTAATCCAAATGATGCGCGTGCTAAGTGAGCGAACATCAATAAAGATCACGCAACAAAAGTGCGCGCTCTCTCTCTTTCTCTTTGGCGCTCCCTCTCTCTCTCTCTCTCTCTCTTTCTCTTTCTCTTTGTCGCTCTCTCTCTCGCTCTCTCTCTCTCTCTGTCTCTGTCTCTCTATCTCTCCCGTTAAATAACTTGTGCATTGCTTTACTTAGCTGTTGACATATCCGACCAAACTACAAACTTTCCAGTGATGTCAAGGCGGGATCTTAAGCCCGCACATCTTCGCCTCCGCGCGCTCAATCCACTCTGCGTGCATCAGATCGCGCGCACCAGCTATACAGGCGTTAATACTGAATGTTTAACATTATATTACTTGCATACATATACTTCGTAGACATTCTTAATCTCTAATGACTCCATTCTGCTGTCTGTTGTTCTGTTGGTGTTTCTTTGCCTGAATACGCACTTGTCACATGCTGTGTGGTATCGGCGTATTTTAACGAGTACGAGTACAGGAGCTCAGTATTGGGCCCGATACCGATCCAGTATCGGTATCGGTGCATCCCTATTTATTACTTTTTTGATAATTTCATTTATGTATTTTATGCAATTTTTCATATTTCTCTTTTTTTTTTTTTACACATTTTATTACGCATTTTGTATTCATTTTTGCAGAGTTTTTAAATTAATTAATTTATTTATTTTTTACAGAATTTTATGTATTTATTTTCTAAATAACTTAAAGTTTTGTTTGTTTGTTTTTTCGTTTTATATACAAACAAATGCACAAATACTCCTCTGAAATGAATTTCCTTTTCACCTGACGCCACCTAGGTCTAACAATGCAAGCTATTAGTTAAAGTTAACAACCAACGGACAAATAACTAAAGCAAACTCACATTCAGGTCTGGCCACATTCTGGAATAAAACAGCCAGTTTTCACAATCCCAAGCACAGATGGACAAAACGTTTTTGTCTTACTGAACAACTAGTTTCACTCAGAAATCCATCAGATCACAAAGCAAATCAGGTTGTGAACTCCGTTTTTTAAACTCAATATAACATGAAACACAACATCAACACAGACGTCGAATTCCTCACCAATAACCACACATCTGGAAAAGCCTGGTGAGAAATCTGACCCACAGTTGTTATTATGAGGTATTTGGAGTCCTTTCATTGTTAAAATGCCTCAAAAACACTCACACAGACGAGCAGCAGATTCACATTTAAAGTGTTTCTCATCTGTCAGCAATGAAGAGCTCAAACTCACAGTTACGATCACAGTCTAACGCACATCAAATACACGCCAGATTGTGTTTTATGACAATTAATCTCCAAAGGTCTGTTATAAAGTACTTCCACAAAACCGCACTGTATTTTCTCATCAGCGGAACAACACTGACCTCCAGTGGCTGCGGACAAACATTCACCCAGAAAAACACCCGTTTTGACTTGTTTTGCAGTAAAAAAAATTTAAAAGAAGACAAAAACACTAATTAAGAAAATCATTTTAGTCGCACACAGACAGATTTGTTGAGTATGCTGAATATAATGAAGTCAGACTGAATGATTATAAAGGCTGAGATTGATGGGATAATTACAGTCCTTATTCACAGACAATGACTGCCGTTGTTTGAAAGCTCAGATTCAGACAGATCAATACATACATAAATACAGCTAAAACATGAATGCAGATGTACAGACGTACTCTACCGCTTCATGACACAAAGAGAAGAGAGTCGTGTGAAAATCTTTGTTTTGCCCAGTAAAAATAAATAAATAAATAAAAACTAATATCTGTCCTTCTGTAAAAGGAAGAAAAAAAGAAAGGAAAGGAAAGTCTGGTTGTCAAATTAAAAATTGTGAACATTTTTTGGGATTTCAGTGTTAAAAATGTTGTATTCATGTTTTGATTCTCATTTTATTTTAATGTTTTATTATTTTATTTTATTTGTCATTTTATTGTCATTTTATTTTATTTTATTGTTTGTTAGGGCTGTCAATGATTAATCGCGATTAATCGCATACAAAATAAAAGTTTGAGTTTGCCTAATAAACGTGTGTGTACTGTGCGCAATTATTATGTATATATAAATACAAGCACATTCAGGTACATATATAAGAAATATTTACAAGTATATGCATTTATTGTAATTTTTATATAATTTATTTTATATATAAATACAAATATTTTTTACATAGATAACATATTTCTCTTAAATATATAAATTAATTTGTGTGCATTTATATATATAGATAATTACACACAGTACACACACGTTTATTAGGCAAACTCAAACTTTTATTTTGTATGCGATTAATCGCGATTAATCGTTGACAGCCCTACTGTGTTATTTTATTTTTATTTTATTGTTTGTCATTTTATTTTATTATCTTATTTTATTTTATTTGTTATTTCATTTCATTTTATTTTATTCATTTTATTTTACTTATTGATTGTCATTTTATTTTATTTTGTTGTTTGTTATTTTATTTTATGTTATTGTTTGTCATTTTAATTAAATTAAATTAAATTAAATTAAATTAAATTAAAATTTAATTTAATTTAATTTAACCCTGGAACTAAAGATGAAAATGGGCCACCCTGCCTACATGTGGCACATTTTACATTTATTTAATGTAATATTAATGTTAATATTGTGTTTTTTTAAACATAATATTTATTTTTATGTATTTTTAGAGTATTTTTTGTTTTATTTGTTTTTTGTTTTTGTTTTTTTACATATTTTCATTCTTTTTTTTTTTTTTTTTTTTTTTTTTACACATTTTAAATTTTATTTATTCTTTATTATGTATCTCCTTTTTTCCACTTTTGTACGTTTTTTTTATTAATGAATCAACAAATGTATGAACCTATACCTTGTCTCTGAAATTCATTTTCTTTTCACCTGGCATCATGTTTTTGTACATTTTTTCAAATGTGGCATATGTTTTATACTTTTTTTTTTTTTTTTTTTTTTTTTTTTTTTAGGATGGATATGCAAGTGCATGACATACATGTCCAAAAATGTATTACACATACAGTATATAAACAAACATTTGTATTGGCTAGATACATCCATTAATGTATTAAATTAACATATGAAATATGTGTTTTACTTCATATGCATTACATGCATTTTACATTTTTTTTTTTTATTTAATTTTTTTTTTAACTATTTTTAGTTTTTTCCACTTTTTTCCTATTTTACATTTTTAAATGTATATATTTTGTACATGAATTTTATATTTGTATTCTTTTATTTTTTATTTAACATTTTTTTTAACAATTTTATTCCATTTTACATTTTTAAATACATACTTTTTTTTTTTAAACATTTTTTTAATATTTTATTTTTTATTGTACCGTTACCATGATATGAAATTACACATAAAAATATATTTGGTCATACAGCAACAATATAGAATATCACATAAAATATGGGATGAAAATGGTGCTTTATTTGCAAATGTGTTCAAGAGAACAAAATCTGCACTTCCTTGGTAATAAAACATTAAAACGTTGCTGCAAACATGGAAGCCTTTGACTCTTTTCATCCTGCATAATAAATTACTTCCCTTGCATACTCTGTTGATCCAATTTCTAATAGGTTTCATATGCGCTTTTACTTCATATGACAAAATATTTGATATGGAAATATGCACATGTATTGCATTTGCATGTTTTTTTTTTTCCCCCAAGCATGATTCACCAATCAGATGCACTTCCTGAACGATAATCACTGAATCAACTGACAGAAGCCCTGCATGATATAAAACCACCACAGCTCATAAAAACCTACAGATTACGAATAAAATCACGAGCGCTGCTCACAGCACATCAGCAAAGTGTTGTAAAGTGTTGCACAACCTGCTTTAAAAGTTCAGATGAAGAAAAAGTTGCGTCTTTAAATTCAAAACCGCTAAAAGAGAACAATCCACACAAAACCACAAACCAGCCAGTGGTTGATGCTCAACTAGTCACTGAGCGATCTCGAATGCATAACAAAGGCACATACCAGTTTGTTCTCCTGCATGTAGATCCGCTGTAGTTTGCTGCATCCCTGCGCCAGCAACACCAGACCCTCATCACTGATGCTGTAACACTGGCCGAAATGCACGTCCTTCAGCTCTTTGCAGTGTTCGCCCAACTGCACAAAACACACAAACCATGCACTCAGTTCACTACACAAATTTAAAATCTTAAAAAAAAAAAAAAAAATTTTTACAGTGCATTTTCATGCACCTAACAGCTGTGGACAATTATTTATTAGCATAAACACCACATAAACCAGAGGCTGCATATGCAGATCTGCATAGTTTTGCTCAGATATATTTATTTTGATTTTTATTAAATATCCTTTATGCAATATTAAATCACAAATTATATAATACAGTAAAAATAATTTGATAGATAATATTAATATTATAATATTAATAATAATATAATATTCCTTAATTACAGTCAAGCTGCCAAGTATATAAAGTGTAAGCATCCTAACCATCCTATCCACAATTATCTAAAAAGATAATTCAGAGAGTTAATAATTATGAAAGCAATGGAATTAGAATTTCAAGCAGTTTAACGCACTTTAGCCAAAATTCAGGCTTTTCAAACCATGAAAATCTAGAAACGCAGGCAGTTCAGTTAACGGTCACATGCGGCTAAACAAAAAAATATTTTTCTTTCCTTTTTTTTTTTTAATAAGTGTTTTGATTATTTTTTTAATATATTTTTAAAAATATTTGTATTACATTATTTTAGATGTATTTTTGTATTAAAATTTATTTTAAATACTTTTAAAATATTTGTTATTTATTTACTAACTATGATTTCTATATTTTTATTATTTTATTTTTATTTTAACTTTATTTATTTATTTATTATTTATTTTAATCTTTTTTTTATATATATATATATATATATATATATATATATATATATATATATATATATATATATATATATATTATATATATATTTTTTTTTTTTTTTTTATTTTACCATTACCGTGAAATGAAATTACACATTCCATAATATCTAAAAAGCAAACTATTTTTTTTTTTTTACAATTTGTAATTATTATCATAATAATTTTTGGTCGTACAGCAACAAATCAGAATATCACATAAAACATGGGATGAAAACAGTGCTTTATTTAAAAATGTGTTCAAGAGAACAAATTCTTCACTTCCTCAATAATAAAACATTAAAAAATTTGCTGCGAACGGGAAAGCCTGTGACTCTTTTCTTCCTTCATAACAAATTACTTCCTTTGCACACTGTTACATGCAAACGTTGTTTATTGTGCATCTAGGAAATGTTTGTTTCCATCATAGTTTATGTGCATGTTTTCTTATCAAATAAAAAAAAAAAAAGAAATCCTCCTCAATGAGTGCTTCATTTTTTTAAAATTCATATTCTAAGATTTTCCATTGTTTTTTATGCAATACACCAAAATTCACTTTAAAATACGTACATGGAAACATGACTCGCTAGTGACTCATAAGCACACATATTTACCCCATGCATCCATCAAGTGACCAAAAAACACTCACCAGTTTGAGAGCGTGGTCGGTGAGTTTGTCCTGGTTCCCGACATGAACTTTCTGCAGGAGCGGGCAGTGGACGGCCACGGTGCACAGAGACACGTCGCTGAGCTGCTTACAGCGGTACGCCGTGTATTTGATCAGACCGGGGCAGTTGGACGCCAGAGAGCAAACGCCGTGATCCTGAACGTTACGGCAGTCGGAGATGTTGATCTCAGTGACGTTCTGCCTCCGCGATGCGATCTTCACCAGGAGATCGTCTTTAACCTGCGCCAAGACAGAAAACAGAGTGTGGACAAATCAGTGCTATTTTACTATTTGCACTATTTAATTTCTCACTGTAAAATTAAAAAAAAAAAAATAAAAAAAATAAAAAAAAGAGAATTAAATAAATATTAATAATATTAATATAATAAAAATAATTATTCTTAATATTTTATTTTACATTACAAATGTTATTACTATTATTATACTAATATGCATGTTAAACCACTGAACTCATTTTGACAGAAAAAAAAAAAATAATATATATATATATATATATATATATATATATATATATATATATATTCACAGAAAATCATTGAAGCCTCTCTTCGTTATGCATTTTTCATTACAAGTTTGGGTTGGTGCAAGTTGCATTTATAAATGCAAAATTTTGATTAACTGTGCAGCTCTAATAATTAAGCTCACAAATAGTTCTAAAACTAAAGCAGCTTTACAGATAAATAAAAGATAAGCACAAACCTGCTGGAGGCCGCTGAGATCAATCTGTTTCCAGAACTGGAAGTCTAAGCAGAGATCACGCCAGTACTTACAGACCAGAGACGCAGCCAGACATCTCTCCTTCACCGACAGGTGAGAAAACACCTGAGAACACATTTATAATGTTAAAAACACAAGTTAATGAAATGTTCATCAGTTCACAATAATATATATATTTCTACTGCCGCTCAAAAGTTTGGGGTCAGTAAGACTTGTAATGTTTTTTAAAGAAGTCTCTTATGCTCCTCAAGGCTGCGTCTATTTGATCAAAAACACAGAAAAAAAACTGTAATATTGCAAAATGTTATTACAAAATAAAATAATGGTTTTTATTTTAAAATACTTTAAAATATAATTTATTTCTGTGATGCAAAGCTGAATTTTAATTAGCTGTTACTCCAGTCTTAAGTGTCACATGATAATTCAGAAATCATTCTAATATGCTTTATTTTAATATGATTTATTATCAATGTTGTGTTGCTTAATTTTTTTTGGAACCTGTGATTCTTTTTTCAGGATTCCTTGATCAATAAAAGGTTATAAAGAGCAGCATTTATTTAATCTATTTCCAACTGATAATTCTGTTAATAAATCAGCATATCAGAATGATTTCTGAAGGATCATGTGACACTTAGGACTGGAGTAACAGTTGATGAAAATTCAGCTTTTCATCACAGAAATAAATTATATTTTAAAGCATATTAAAAAAAAAAAAAAAAAAAAAAACATAACATTTTGCAATATTACTATGCAATATGTTTTCTTTTTATTATAAATATAAATTATATATATATATATTTATATATATATATATATATATATGATTGACTACATTAAGAATATATTACGAAATGATGTTTAAATATGCAAACCGTGCATTATCTCATTAAATATGCACTCATTTGCATACATTCCCAGAATGCAAATCAGATAATCATGTTCAAAATTCTTGTCTGATTTTGTTCTTTTTAATAGAGGGGATTTTGGATTTCTTTTAACGCTCCATAAATCAGAAAATACTGTCAACAGACAGAAAACAAACACATTTTCACCATGTTTTTAATAGTACAATGTTGTTTAAATGAGTGTGAATGAAATCTGAGCTACTGAAATTGAAATCTACAAATGCAAATATGTGACCCAGGATCACAAAACCAGTCATAAGGGTCAAAGGTCATTGAGATTTATACACCACCTGAAAGCTGAATAAATAATCTTTCCATTGATGTATGGTTTGTTAGGATAGGATAATTTGGCCGAGATACAACTATTTGAAAATCTGGAATCTGAGGATGCGCAAAAAAAAAAAAAAAAAAATCTAAATATTGAGAAAAATCACCTTTAAAGTTGTCCAAATGAAGTTTTTAATGTATATTATTAATCAAACATTTAATTTTCATATATTTACAGTAAGAATTTTACAAAATATGTTCATAGAACATGATCTTTAATTAATATACTAATGATTTTTGCCATAAAAGAAAAATCAATCATTTTGACCCATACAATGTATTTTTGGCAATTGCTATAAATATACCCCAGCGACTTAAGACTGGTTTTGTGGTCCAGGGTCACATATATGAAATGCAATAAAATAAACACTTAAATGTGTGTTGGAGGTTTTTGTTCCACTAGTCCAAACCAACACATTATGAAAAGCCAAACAGCCCAAAAAATTAAGATTGATCAATGTATGAAAAAATAAGTTTTATAATTAATAATTCACACTTTAATCCACATTTGAACTAAAATACAAGTCAAAAATACATAACACTTCCTCCAGTGAAAAAAAGTCCATCTCCTGTTGTCTCTCACACCAAAATCCAGCCACATATTTGTTTAAAGCTTTTTTGACGGTGCTTGATCTGTGCAGATTTCTCTCCTGATTCAGACCAGACCACTTTTACACTGGAGGAAGCGTTATTATGGACTTGTATTTTAGTTAAAAACGTCTTTATGATGGATTTGTTAAGATGTTAACTGATGGACTGGAGTGGTGTGGATTACTGTGATGTTTTTATCAGCTGTTTGGACTCTCATTCTGACGGCACCCATTCACATCCATTGGTGATGACACATTTCTACAAATCTGATGAAGAAACAAACTCATCCTAATCTTGGATGGCCCATTTTGATTGAACTAATCCTGTAAACATGAGTTCACAGACCTTGAGCAGTATCGACGAGGGCAGCTGGTTAATGTGGGATGTGTCTGTATTTTCGGCGCTCTTTGTCTCCTCCGAGCTTTCGTTTTGGAACAGCTGACAGCAGCAGGAGGAGGAGGAGGAGGAGGAGGAGGAGGAAGAGGTCGCGGCGCCGCCCGCGTCCGTACGCCGCCCCGCGCCGGAGCCGTCCTCCTCCGAAGGAGAGGAAGAAGAGGAGGACGAAGGCAGCGGGCAGAGCGAAGGGAGGAGGCACTGGCTGTCCGGAGCGGAGGCGTCTCCTCGCTCTTCTCCGTTCTCCATGGCCTCCTGGAAGGCACAGCGAGGCTGCTTGCGGGGCGTACACCGCTGCAGCTCAGCACACTTGCGCTTGCACACCATTTCCGAATAGTCCGCGGCCGGGACGACGGCACAGAACAGCGCCGGGGGCCCGATCAGCTTGGCCGGCAAAGCGGACAGCAGGCTCCGACCTTGGCCCTCCCAAATGGCCAGCTCTCCCGGAGAGAGGAGGAACTTGGCGCACTCCTCGGGCGAGTTCAACGACACGTAGCGCTCGGCGAGTCTGGACGCCGCTGCCGCCGCGCTCTCGAAGGGCCAATCGTCCTCGACGCTCCCGCTGGTGCCGTGGACGATGAAGCACAGCATGCAGGGACCCTGAAGGAAGCAGTTCCTCCTCCTCTTCTTCTTGCGCAGCTTCCGTGTTTTCTTCTTCAGGCCGTAACCATTTTTTGAGAGAAGATGGCCCATATAGATGATTCACGGTGACTCTGGGGAACGAGAGAGCAACAAAGGAAAATTACAAACAGAAAATGAGACCGTACAACCTGCTTACATCTTGGTTGAAGGCATATTTACAAGTTTTCATTTTTGTTAAATAAAGCGAACCAAAGCAGCGGCTTGAGCAGTAAAAGATCTGCTACTAGTGCAGCATGCAGATGAAAATATATTTATCCTTGCCTAGAATTAAGAATTTGTTCCCAAATCTTATTAACTTGCTTTCTCATTACAGCAAAACACGGGCCAGGTTGTACTAATCTGATTTGTCACAATTAACTAAAACAAGGTAACAAATTAATACAACATCACTACAATTTATTAAAACAAATGAGTCAATTAGTACAACATGGCCTTGATTTAAAAGAAAAGGAACAAATGAGAACAACGTGGACAGAATTTACTAAAACAAGGAAGCTAATTAATGCAACAATTTACTAAAACCAGGGAACTAATTAAATTAGTACCACATGGCCTCGATTTACTAAAACGAAGGAGCGAATTAGCAAAACATGGCCATTGTTTACTAAAACGAGGGAACAAATTATTAAAGCAAGGCCAAAACTGACTAAAATGAGGGAATTAATTACTAAACCAAGGTCACGGTTTACTAAAACAAGGTAAGAAATCTGCACTACATGGCCTCAATTTACTAAAATTAGGGAGCAAAATAGCAAAACGTGGCCATTGCTTACTAAAACGAGGGAACACATTATTAAAGCAAGCCCAAAATTTACTAAAACCAGGGAAATAATTATTAAAGCAATGTCACGGTTTACTAAAACGAGGTAAAAAATTAGTACTACATGGCCTAGATTTACTAAAACGAGGGAATGAATTAGCAAAACATGGCCACTGTTTACTAAAACAAGGGAACAAATTGTTAAAGCAAGGCCAAAGTTTACTAAAACGAGGGAATCAGTTACTAAAGCAAGGTCACGGTTTACTAAAACAAGGTAAGAAATCTGTACCACATGGCCTTAATTTACTAAAACGAGGGAATAAATTATTAAAGCAAGGCCAGAACTTGCTAAAACAAAAAAACTAATTAGTACAAGATGGTTACAATTTACTAAAACAATGAATGAATGAATTACTAAAGCAAGGTCAGAGGTGTGAAATACCTGAAAGCCATACTTAAGTAAAAGTACAGATATCTTACCAGAAAATGACTTTGGTAGAAGTTGAAGTCACCGTTTACAATATTATTTGAGTAAAAGTTTTAATGCGATATAAATTGTACTTAAGCATGAAAAGTTTTTTGTTTTGTTTTGTTTTTTTGTTTTTAATTAAAGGTACTAAAGTATTGAAAGTACAAGTACATGGAAAATACACAAAAATGTTTATACACAGTTTGAGTACTTATTGTCTTTCATTCCAACATAAGAAAACATTTCTGGAATCTGCATCTGAAATGGCATTTAGACGTATCTACATAGTTTAATGCATCTCAGAGGGGTCATGGATGCATTTAAGCTACAGTTACAAATGCTTTGTTTTAAACAAAACGTTGAATTCTGATATTTGAAATAATTTAAAAAATTTTTTTTAAAAAGTCGAAATGTGAAATTAAAACTGCCAGTAGGTGGCAGCAAGTGACCGTTAATGACTCAGTCACTGAGATTCAACCGATTTATTCAAACGGCTGATTCATTCAGGAACAAAGTATTTGACTGTTAATGAGCGAATCACTGAATCATTTTTAACCGATTCGTTCAAAAAGCTGACACCGTCCATTGCTCAGAGATGCAAAACAGTGCTGTGATCTTTGTTTGGAACTATTTTCGTTGGCAAAATTGAGAAAAAAAACAGGCAATATTGTGTCTAAAATGTAACTCTGCTCATTTAACTTGTATAAAATGATTATTACATTTGTTAAGCTGATATCTGGATTAAAAGCAGCACTCTTCGTGTGATATAGATTAACTATATTAAATTATATAAACATAAAAACATACAAAAGCATTTTTGCCATCTACAATTTAGAATGCCTTGAATTTTTAATTTTATTAGACTAACAAATCACATGCATGCACTCTGTGTGTGATTTGGTGATATAGTTGAGCATGTCATATTGCACATCATTACAACACTTACCATGTTATCGCAGACAATATACTGTCCTATATCGCACATGCCAGACCACTGATTCGTCAAACCTGCTTTCCTGCAGTCTGTGTTCATCCGACTTTATTTTGTAGTAAGTAACGAATATGCTTTGGGGAAACGTATCAGAGTAAAAGTATACATTTTAATTAGGAAATGTAGTGGAGTAAAAGTGAAAGATGACAAAAGTTTAAAGACTCAAGTGAAGTACAGATACTCCCAAAAAATACTTAAGTACTGTAACGAAGTACTATTACTTTATCTGGTCACAGTTTACTAAAACGAGGTAAGAAATTAGTACCACCTGGACTTGATTTACTAAAACGAGGGAACAAATTAGTGCAACAACTTACTAAAACCAGGAAACTAATTAGTACCACATAGCCTCAATTTACTAAAATGAGGGAACAAATGAGCAAAACGTGGCCATAGTTTACTAAAACGACGGAGTAAATTACTAAAGTAAAGTCACAATTTACTAAAACAAGGGAATGAATTGGTGCAGTGTAGTCATGATTTACTAAATCTAGGGAACAAAGTAGTACAACACACAATGTTACAAACTTTTCTGTGATGTTTAACATTCAAAATCACTGTAGGTGTTCAAAGGTTCACAACAACATTGTAACCTTTAAATCACTGATCAGCACATGTCAACTTCTGACTCAATCATCCAATAGAATGAGTATGGGGGCGGGACTATTGGACTGAGTGACCATTAGCAGGCAGGAGGCATGTTTGAGAAACATGTTTGGCAACAATCATTATTTCTGCAGTTTAGTCTGATGACAGAAGCTATCTGCAGATTCATTATTGGTTCTAAATAAGTGACATTTAGGGCAGGAATCCGACCGAAGAAGCATGTTTTGCTCTGAACAATAAATATGCACTGAAAATGAGATTTTGACTCGCATCTACATTAAGCCATATCAAAGTATATTGTGGCTGTTGCATCCTAGCTACTCCAGAACTCAAAAATCATTGTGACAGTTCAAAAATGATAAACTAGACACTTGATCCAGTGGAAACAACGAAACACACAGAAGTCTTACAAATTATTTTAGAAACAAACAACTGCACCAGCATGAAGCAGAGGAAGACCAATACTGAATGTCCATCTACTAAGCTAACAAATGCAACCATGAGCATGTAATCCATTCGTACTATGGTCTATAACTGTACCATGGTAGCACCACAGTACTTTCTGCATGGATAATGAGTATATAGAGCAGCAAGGCTGCATTATATGTCTAAGATATCAGCTATAATGTGTGAGTAAAGCTCTGTACTGCTGTTATCCCTCAGCAGGAACCGTATAAACATTGAGAAACAATGATAGCCACTGCTGTCACTGTTTACACACGGCTGAGCGCTCGTCACTGAGTGTTGTTGTGTTTCATTGAGTGATAGTGGCGGACGACGCCATTAAACTCCCTCGTGAGAAAAGAAGCAACACCGAAAAACTGTCACAATAAAACCCACCAATCCTCACCAGCTCACGCGGCCCTCAGCACCTCCTTCCCGCGCTCTCATAATCCGCGCGACATAGAAACAGAAGCGAACGCACCGCAAACGCGCGCTTGCTGTGTCAACCTGCTACAATGTTTCAAAACACTTCCGGATTTCAAATAACAGAGGAAATCCCGCCTACGGCTCGAGATGAGAGCGGCCGTTCATTGGTCAGATCATCTGTCTGTAAGGAGGCGATGGCCAATCATCTGTGCCTTAAAGGAAACTCTTTAAACACAGCTATAACATTTGTAAACACCCCTGATGCGAATGCATACAGGTGAATACTTACATTAGTCCGTAACGGGATGGACTTTCAATCTTACGTTACTTTAGTAATCATTAAAACGCAAGAATTCTAAAAGCGGTTTTATTTGGGCATCGGCAAACTTTCGCAACAAGATTTAATTAATTTTCCAAATCATCTACACCCCTTTCAATTATATGACGCTGCTGCAGGACACGCGTTTTTGAGCGTTTGCAGCGTCGGGAGTTAAGATTCATTTTTTTGCGAGTCGGTTCGGATGATTCATTCCAGTGAATCGCGATACAATGTCCATGAAGAATCATATTAATTGTTCCCAATATTTTATCACCTCGCAGTTGTATTTGTGGAAAAAAAACATTAGATACAGACTTATTTCTAGAGCACTTTTTTTCTTGTACATTCATTTTAAAGACAAATCAAACCTGTCATTCAAAGATAAAAAATTGAATAATGAATAATAATATTAATTATTCGCAATATTATTAGCACCTCACAGTTTGACTTGTGAAAAAATCATCAGTTGTTTATGAATGGGTCAGTGAATCATTGACTCGATTTGTTAAAAATGCAAATTTATTCATTATAAGCAAAGGCCTCTGTGTGTTGCTGCAGAGACGCACAACATGGCTTTGTTTGGAATTTTCTTTAGCAAAATGACAATATTGTCTCTACAGTTTAAATCACTTAATATTTAGTTATTGTTTACTGGATTTTTGCCCTGACACGAAGAAAAGTCTGCCATAGACCATTCTAACCAAACAGGTCATATAATCGCTCTAAACGCATAGGCTTGTGTCCATGAAGACTAAATATAATTCTAAATAAAAATCCAATAAAAATGTATATTTAAAGAGTTCATTTGCAAAAACAGGTAACTCAGTTTTTAACAATTTCTTAATAATCATGTTTTCTCATTGTATATTCCAGTTAATCTCAATCAAACCGCAGTTGGGTTATTTTGATATAAAGTAAAAATACCAAAAAAATAAATAAATAAATAAATAAAATACACAATAAAACACAATAGTAACATGATAATAAAATGATAACATAATAAAAAACATGATTTTTGAAAATTAAAAAAAAAAAAAAAAAAAAAAACAGTTATCTGTTTTTGCAAAATTTGCTGATTCACAGTGACAGTGCTCAGTAATTTGACAAATAGCGAAATCAGTATTATATCAAATAAGTTATAATACCAGATCATCAAATGATTGGCGAAGGCACTTCAAAGTTTTGATCTGAATCAAATGATTCGCAAACCCGCTCCAAAGTCTGGAACTGAATAAAAAGATTCGCTCCGAAGTCGTGATCTGAATCGAATGATTCGCGATACGCGCTCCGAAGTTCCGATCTAAATAATGATTCGCAAACCATCGGATCAGGTTCCCGAATCTTTTGATTCAGATCGGGACTTCGCATTTTTTTTTTTTTTATTAAACATTACAGATATCCAAAACATCAAGACAGTACAATTACAGACAAAATAAAATTATTAAGAAAAAACATACAAAAAAAAACAAAAACAAAAAAAAAAAAACAAGAATATACAGACTTGTTGCCAGGGTAACAAACAAAGAAAAAACAGGGTAATAAAATTACATGACACAAAGGATGAATACAGAGATACAGTTTTCATAGCTTTCAAATTAGCAGAACTTTGGATAGTTTCCACATACTTATCCAAGTCCACTTTGAACAAAGAAAATAGAGGTTTAGAGCCAGTAAACTTTTGTTTATGAATGTGAAATTTAGCTAACAGAAAACACAAATTAATTATGTAATATTTTCCTGTATTCTCTTTAGAATAGTCAAGTAATCCAAACAAAACGTCTTTAAAACAAAATGAGAAGTCACTTACAAAATAAGATTGGATAAACACCAAAAAATCCGACCAAAATTTCTCTGTGTGGGTGCATTGCCAAAACAAATGAATGAGTCTTCTTCAGAAGAATGACAAAAACTGCAGTTCACTTCAATGTCAGGCTTATATTTCCTAAGAAAGACTTTAGTCGGGTAACATTTGCGAATCAGTTTAAATGTCAGTTCTTTTACTTTATTGGTAAGCAGATACTTATGAGGCAAGGTCCATACTTTTTCCCAAGGTATATTCTCCACAATATTATTCCAATGTGGCATTACATAGGGAATTGTTGTTATCTCAGCCTGGAAGAGAGCTCTGATTTTATAGTTATTTTTCTGACAATCTGCAGAAAAGCTGACATCTCCAATCATTGTGTCGGGACTTCAGAGCATGTATCACGAATCATTTAATTTTGATCAGAACTTTGGAGCGGGTTTGTGAATCTTTTGATTCAAATCGGGACTTTGGAGTGAATCGTTTGAATCAGATCGGGATTTTGATCGCAGCAGGTCCGCAAATCTTTTGATTCAGATCGGAACTAAGGGGGTTCGTGAATCCTTTGATTCATAACGGGATTTTGCGATTCATTTCGGATCAGGACACGCTCCGATATCCCAGTCTGAATAATGGTTCCCGAATCAGTATTTAGTTCGTGACTTCGGAGCGCATATCGCGAATCATTTGATTTAGAACTTCGGAGCGGGTTCGTGAATCTTTTGATTCAGATCAGGACTTTGGAGCGAATCATTTGATTCAGACCGGAACTTGGGAGCGGGTTCGCAAATTATTTGATTCAGATCGGAACTTAAGATCAGGTTCCTGAATCTTTTGATTCAGATCGGGGCTTTGATCGCAGCGGGTCCGCGAATCTTTGGATTCATAACAGGATTTTGCGATTCATTTTAGGATCAGGACATGCTCCGAAATCCCAATCTGAATAATGGTTCGCGAATCATTATTTAGATCGTGACTTCGGAGCGTATATCGCGAATCATTTGATTTAGAACTTTGGAGCGGGTTCACGAATTATTTGATTCAGATCGGAGCTTAAGATCAGGTTCGTGAATCTTTTGATTCAGATCGGGGCTTTGATGGCAGCGGGTCCGCGAATCTTTGGATTTATAACGGGATTTCGCGATTCATTTCAGGACACGCTCCGAAATCCCAATCTGAATAATGGTTCGCGAATCATTATTTAGATCGTGACTTCAGAACGCATATCGCGAATCATTTGATTTAGAACTTTGGAGCGGGTGACGAATCTTTTGATTCAGATCGGAACGTTGGAGCGGGTTCGTGAATCCTTTGATTCAGATCGCTCTGCTAGTATGTACATGGAAGACTGCATATAATTCTGATGTTGTCTATATTCTGATATGTCTATATTGTTTCTTCATTCTGCCCCACGAAAATATAAAATGTTATCATTACTAGTGTCCAGGAATTATATTATCAACTTCATGCAAGTGCTTGAAAAAGTGCGAATCGGATCCACTGAATCAAGTCGAAGTCTGACTCTCATGTAACTCTTCAGCTCAAATAGTTGGAATGGAAATAAAGGAGCATAAATAAAGTCTTAAATTCCAGTATATGGGTGGATTGGCTTTATTTGTCCGTGATCCAGCAGGAATGGGCGTGCCGGAGCAAACTTCCTAAAAATAACTCTCCCTAGCAAAACTGAACGCCATGGCTGCCGTTCTCCCTATAACGCAACAGATCTCTCGCTCTGTTCAGAAGAACAAACACACTTCACACGATCTCTGCATCTCTGATGTCAATGACTGTCTGATATTTGATCGGCACGGTGTCTCTAAAACCTTCGACAGTTTGTTTCAGCACAACAAAGCGATCATTTTTTTCGTGAGGGTAAGAGAATCATGTTCCATCTCGTGTGTTTATGTTGGACGTGTGTGCGAACGCTTTCTGATTCACACTGACAGTCAAAGCAGGTCATCTTCAGTTAAGCGTGCTGGGGTTTTGGCTTGACTTTGCAAGAAATTTTGCTATAACATTTGCCTTGTGATGTATTATGTTATTTTCTGTATGCCATCTGTGTATAGATTCTCATATCCAAGTTTGTGGTCATCATGCATGATTTTACCTCATTAACTCTGACCTTGAGAGTATAAAGTATCAAACTTTTTTTTTTTTTGACATTTTTACATTGAATGCCTCATTTTTGTTTTGGTTTCATTATGTTTTGTTTTTCTTTCTGTGTTTATTTTCTCTTGTACATTGCAAGAGATTTGTTTTTTTTTTTCAGATTTTTGCAACTTCATGGCTTTTTGGATACAGGGCAGATGGGATGTCTGTCACAGATATTAATGATTTTTCTCAAATGTTTTACAGAACTTCTTATGTTACACGTGCAAAGAATATGTGGAGGATTTGGGCAAAATACCTCAGAATATGTTGCAGGTGAGAGGGCGATATTTAAAAAATGCTGTTAGACGTTATTGCCAATAATAATGTATTTGGTTGAATGTATTAATGTAAAGTCAGAATATAGTAATGTAGAATATACAGTGTGTGAAGAAAAGGAAAAACATACCTTTTTTCCTTCTCTCTCAAATGTAGGAATCGAATGTTAGATTGGTAGTGATTGGACAGTCGTCATGGTGTCATATAGAGGTAGGATGGGTTTATTAATGTACCGTCAAAGCTGAAAATATGAGAAACAATCTGTTGTTTATGGAGGTCTGTTTCCACAGTGGGATGAAAAAAAATATAAAAGGGATTAAGATTTTTTATTCAGTCATACTTTTTTATTTTATTTTATTTATTTATGTTTTTTTTTTTTACAATTATTAGTTTATATCTTGCATTTTTGTTTTTTTCATGATGGATCAAAAATAATAATTGCAACTTTTTACACAATGTTTCAGAATTTCATTAGTTTGTATTCTTCATATTTATTGATTATATATATATATATATATATATATATTACATTTGTTGTTAATAACAACATGAAGTGCATTAAACATTATATTGCATCAAGATTTCCCAAACTGGTGTTTGTGAAGGAACTGCAGGGGGTTTATTAGTTTAATGAAAAGCTAATAATTAATTAAATCATTTTTTTAATTAAAATAAATCATTTTAAAATCAATTAAAAAAAATGTCACCATAACCAACATCAGAGAACCAATGTAAATATGTTACTTAATTATTAAAATATTTATTTTAAAATTTCAGGTGTACTTCAAGTAAATATATCAGGTGAAAAAGGATCAGAAGTTTGTGTGAATTTGTGCATTTAAATTTGTTTTAAAGACAAAAGCCTACATAGAAATACATGGTTAAATAACACACAGATTGACAATTTAAAAAAACATAAATGGGTTCATCAGTAGTTGATGCAATGTTAAAAGACTTCTTAAACCTAAAGTGATTTTTTTAATCAGTGGTCAAATGAGAAAAAGAGAAATTAAGGAGAATCAATAAATTCTAAATAATTTATTGCTATTGTGTAAATAATATCATGTAATCCATGAAAAATTAACAGTTAAAATTGTCTGATTACAAGTATTTTAAATTGTAACATACTCTAATTACTAGTACTTATTTTTTGAAATCTGATTATGTAATCCAGATTACATGTAATTAATTACCACCCAGCTCTGGCAGTGGGTTTGTAAAAGCTTTTTTGTGCATGTTTGGGCTGAGTGTGTTTTGTAGTGACACAGTTTTGACCAGCAGGCGTCGCCAGCGTGTGGTGTTTCGAACGCTTCAAAACAGTGAATCAAGTTCATTCAATTGATTCGAAGCTTTGAAAAGGTTCGTTTCTGCCATCACGACTTTTTATCGCAATTCCTAATTTACATCTCACATTTCTGACCTTTTTTCTTAAAGTTCTAAGTTTATGTCTCACGTGATCACATCTCTAAGATATAAACTCAGAATTGTCCAAAAATGTCCACATTGTCACAATTGCTTTTTTTTATTTTATGTATCTCATTGCGGAAATGAGCTTAGTTCACGTTTACCAGTTTGAAAAGCATATGAGCAACATAAATACAATGTGCAACAGTGTATCAACTAGTTTTAGTTCCAACTGGTTCAAACAATGATTGCACTAAATTTGCATTGTCCCAGAGCTCTTAGTAAAAGCAGTATTGTTTGTAAAAAAAAAATAGACAAATTTATATTTTAGGACATGCATTTGACTCAGTTTTCAGAAACTGTTTTAACACAAAAAAAAAAAAATGAGCTGGAACGAGAATGAGCTGATGATATGAAACCATTATTAATAAAGATTGTCTTCTATCCTGTGATCTGTTTGTGTTGTAGGGTTTCTGCTCGCTGACAGGCTATCCTCATGAAATATATGTTGATCCAGAGAGACAAATTTACAAAAAACTTGGAATGAGAAGAGGAGAGACGTACATGGAAACACGTAAGATCCTCTGAATTAGTAGCGCTTGATTTTGTCCCTTCATGTCATGTGGGTTATTTTGCTTTTTGCTTTATTACTTAAATGTCAAACACAGTTGCTCTGGAGCAAGAATGTGATTTTTGTAGAGTTCAGTATTGTTTTTAGACATACAATTACATCTCAAATTGACTGCCTAAAACAGATGCATGAAAATAGAAGCTTTTGTCATTGTATGCACATTGTGTGCTAAAGAATGATAGGTTTGATTAAATGGGCACTTATTTTTATCTGCATTTGTAGCTTCCAGCAGTCCACATGTCAAATCCAGTTTGCTCGTCGGGAGTCTGAAGAGCATGTGGCGTGCCATGACCAGCCCGGTGTTTGACTTCCAGGGAGATCCGCTGCAGCAAGGCGGAGCCCTGATTGTTGGCCCAGGTCAAGCGCTTTCTGATTTTACTTTTATTTCTGTACCTTGACATAATGTAAGCATTCTGCGTTTTATTTCTCAGGTCCGGAGGTTCATTTTGCACATTTTGACATGAACCGGTTGGACCACATGCCAATCAACTGGTTGCTGCAGTTAGCAGGTCTTCAAACGCAAGACTTCAGCGATTCGTCCAAAATCATTCATATCTAAAGAAAAAAGGAATGATGGAACTGCACTCGGCGCTTCTAGCTTTTGTAATGCAACGCTGCTCTTTGTTTGAACTCTATAATGGCGCAATATTGTTGTATATAGTAGTGTTATTTATATTTGACAGGAACAAGCCATTCCACTGCTGGGGACCCTTGATTTTATGTTTGTGTTACAAATAATAATTTGTTTTATATTATTCTATAGCATTATTGAGTGGAGTATAAAACACTTGGTTTGGTTTGAATCTCATATATAAACATGTTCAGGTTATATTTCATCCTCAAATACAAAACATAAAAATAGGATATTTTACATAAAGAAGAAAATTATAGAACAATTAATTTTTTTTACATCGTGCATTGTTTAAATTATTTGCATTATCATTAAATTTTCTACCATTATGTTATCTTTTACACTGTGCATTAAGTTATTCTTATTACTGTAATAGTCATAGTCATCTGCATAAATTCTACAACTAATATAACAACTGTGCATAAAAACTTCACTATTTTTTGCATTACAATCAAGAGAATTGTGTGTATGTACATATGTATGTAAACAGGATTCATACAGATACTGTCAAATGAAGTCTCAGGACTTTTCAAGCACGACTTTTTTGACTCCAGTGTTTGTCTTGTCAAACAATGTCTTCTCTTTTATATTAAATTTCACAAATGTAAACAAAAATCTGGCTCTTAACCGAGGTATTTGTAAATGTGATTATACAAAAAAACATGGTTACTAAACTCTTACTATAGTAAAACCACTATTTTACTATAGTAAAAATCAGAAAATCGAGCACGCTCCGAAGTACAGAATCAGATGATTCGCGAACCCGCACCAAGGTACCGATCTAAATCAAATGGTTCGCGAATCCGCTCGAAAGTTCCGATCTAAATCAAATGATTTGCGATCCCAATCCCAATCTGATGATTCACGACGCGGATCATTATTTCAAAACAGTACTCGGAGCACGGATTACGATTCGCGAATCATTTAATTCGCGAAATTATTCGCAAACCCATTCTGAAGTTCCGACGTAATCCAAATGATTCACGATCCGCGCTCCTTCCGAAGTCCCCATCTAAATCAAACGATTCGCAAACTCGATCCAAAGTTCCGACCTGAATCAAATGATTCACGATCCGCGCTCCTTCCGAAGTCCCCATCTAAATCAAACGATTCGCAAACTCGATCCAAAGTTCCGACCTGAATCAAATGATTCACGATCCCGATCCAAACTTCCGACCTGAATCAAATGATTCGCGAACCCCATCCAAAGTTTTTTTTTTTATTAATCATTACAGATATCCAAAACATCAAGACAGTACAATTACAGACAAAATAAAATTATTAAGAAAAACATACAAAAAAAAAAAATAAATAAATAAAAAAATATATATACAGACTTGTCCGCAGGGTAACAAAGAAAAAACAGGGTAATAAAATTACATGACACAAAGGATGAATACAGAGATACAGTTTTCATAGCTTTCAAATTAGCAGAACTTTGGATAGTTTCCACATACTTATCCAAGTCCACTTTGAACAAAGAAAATAGAGGTTTAGAGCCAGTAAACTTTTGTTTATGAATGTGAAATTTAGCTGACAGAAAACACAAATTAATTATGTAATATTTCCCTGTATTCTCTTTAGAATAGTCAAGTAATCCAAACAAAACGTCTTTAAAACAAAATGAGAAGTCACTTACAAAATAAGATTGGATAAACACCAAAAAATCCGACCAAAATTTCTCTGTGTGGGTGCATTGCCAAAACAAATGAATGAGTCTTCTTCAGAAGAATGACAAAAACTGCAGTTCACTTCAATGTCAGGCTTATATTTCCTAAGAAAGACTTTAGTCGGGTAACATTTGCGAATCAGTTTAAATGTCAGTTCCTAACCCGATCCAAAGTTCCGATCTGAATCAAATGATTCACGAACCCGAGCCAAAGTCCCGATTCGCGAACCATAATTTCAGATCAGGTCTCGGAGAGAATCATTTTTCAATAGGAAATCAGTTGAAAGCGTCCAGTCTAGTGATGGACGCTTTCGAAGCACTGCTTCGTGAAGCTTCGAAACTTTTGTGAATCTTTTGTTTCGAAACAGTGATTCGGAGCGCGTATCAAACTGCCAAAGTCACTCTTATATATATATATATATATATATATATATATATATATATATATATATATATATATATATATATATAAACTGCAAAAGTCACGTGATCTCAGTAAACGAGGCTTCATTACGTCATAGCTGTTTCGAAACGATGATCTCTGCAAACCCGTGAATCATGCGACTTCACTGAGTTTAGAAGAGTTTCATGATTTTTACCTGATCGGATCAATTCCATCAATTTGTAGACATTTTTAACGAGACATTTGTGTAATTAAAAGAATGAGAAGTAGTTAATAGTCTCATAAAACGAACAAAACAAGCCCTGCAAATTAAAATAAAATATTTTAAAAACCACATAGTATACAGACATCTAATATGTATGTAATCTTTAAAAGGCTGTTTTTGTGCATGTTCTAGCTTGAGTTTTTGTTGCATTTACACACTTTTGACCAGCAGGCGTCATCAGCGTGTGGCGTTTCGATCGGTTCGAAACAGTGAATCATTTTGCGAACTAGTTCAATTGATTCGAAGCTTCGAAAAGGTTCGTTTCTCCCATCACTAATCCAGTCATCTCACACTATTAAAGTGAATGTTACATTTATCATTATATACTGTAATAAATATTTGAAAGTGATCATGAGCATTGTAATGTTTAAACCAGCATTAAAAAGGGCCGGGGCTACATAAGCATAAACATTACTACACGAACATTAGAGGGGCTGCAGAGTTAAGTGAAAGAATATGTACTTAGTAAAAATCTAAGCACTTATTTCATAGATTCAAATACATCATCAGGACCTATTTTCAAGTGTTTAAATTTCAAAAAGTCAAATTCAAGTACTTAAATTCAAGTACGAATCCTGGGTAAACCCCCTCCCCACCGCAAAAAAAATTAAATCTATTAAATCTGCTTAAATTATGGACTATACAGCACATATTACCATTATGTAGAAATACTTTATAATTTAAATAATATTTTTTTATATTACGGCCATGTAAAACAGATGTGTTTTAAACATAAAAACATAATGCAAATAGCCTTAAAACCAATCTTATTTCTTAGTTTATTCTGGTTTTTGGATTTCGGGCGAGTCGCTGGATGGGTTAAAGTTCTTGTCAGTGCCCGGATGTTGGGCAGCGGGATGGTGGCTGGCGCAGTGACGTCACTCGCAAGGCTTTTAGAAACTTGCCTTCGATACGTCACTGGCAGGACAACTGGCTCAAATATACTTTGGTCTGCAGCGCATGGAGCCGTTTGAAGCCGGACTATGCAAACCAAAGCACAAATTCTACTTCCATCGCGCGTTTACGGTTGAAACGCCATCTTTTCACGCGTAGGTAAGTATGAAGCGCAAGAGCGAGCGACGGAGCGAGTCGAGGAAAAGACTCTGCGCGTCTCTGAGGGACCAGACGGAGTCCAAGAGCGACATTTACCTTCGTATCACAGGTAAACAAACTACAGACGCGGCCAGGATGATCATGACAGAGTTTAAACCACCAATAAGCTCATGAAGTATTGTCATACAAGTCCTGTCAGGGGTTTGTTTGGCGGTTTATGCCACCGGATGATGGCTTTAACATGAAACATGAGATCACATCCCAAACTAAGTGTTGTTTATACAGAGATAAGCGCTGATTATATGTCAGAATGACGCTGTTAACTACTAATGGAGCCTGTGGGAACGATCTTCTTTGTTCTGTTCGCTGGATCTAAATCACCGAAATGAGTGTAATAGTGGATCAAAGCTTTCAGTCAGAGCAAAATGAGATTCTATTGGTCAGTCGGCTCTTCTCTCCTAGCAACGGCTTGGGCAGCGTGCCAATTAGAGTCGAATACTGCCTGCTGTTCAATTTAAATTCTGGAGGGAGGGACTTCATGTGATTGACGTGTCAGCGGCGCAGCCGTCAGCCAATCAGGCGCCGGAAAAGGGGTTTAACGTCGCGTTGGATTTAAACTGCGCTGAACTTTACTCAGACTTTACTCAGGCGAGAGAAAGATCGCTTGTGTCGTGTGGTGGATTTTTCTTTTTATTTATACAATTTAAACGGTGTCATAGCTCTAATTTAAATCCTTAACTGCAGGTTTTATTGCATAAAACAGTAAAGCAGTAAAATTTGTTATTTTACGTTCTTTTAAAGTCACGTTTAAATGTGTTGAACTTGATTTCTTCTTAAAGTGTCGACGGGAATTAAGTTAGATTGTTTTGGGTTTGTAAGTGTGTATTAGGTTTAGATTAGAGTGAATTCGTCTTCTTATCATTATTAAGCTAAACCAAAATTAAATAATGCTCCGGAACAACGTTACAATAGAAACCTGCGATCTGTCAAACTGCATCGAGTTCATTAAAGGTAATATTTCTTTGTTTTCTTCTTAATAGTGCACATGTTTTTGTGTGGTCTCACCTCACAGTTTGTATGAGAACTCACTTCCGGTACGCGAATTCAAATCTGTTCAACCAATAGGTTCCCTCATACGTGTTTACATTCACAGGCTGCATGAAAACTACAGGAAGTACAGTCATCGTGAGAGATTAACGTGTAGTTTGGTTTCTTATGTTTTTCAGATCAGCTGTATTTTGCTATTCTTCATCAGAAGGTGAAAAGCACTCCTGAAAGGCACTGTTTCTGCATCGATGAAGAGCTTTCCTATGAGAAGTAAGAGTGTCATTGTTTCTCTATCAAGTAAACAAGTCAGTCATCATTGGATTACATTGCATTATATGTTTGGATCATTTCAATGTCATCTTACCAAGACGTATTGTAGATCTATTTGAAGAGCTCAGATGCAAAACCAGCTAAAAGCCATCTTGGTCAAAAATGAGATAATGATACTGAGTGATTGCTCTCGACACATATTATACGTCCATCAAATACTTTTTCTTCAAACTCGCTCAAATACCAGCCTCAGCCCAATCAGAAGTACCGGTACTTGCATAGAAACCTATACATCTGAGCCTCATAAAAGTGCATTTTTTAAAGAAAGACGTCAGATGGATTTAGCTGGTTTTGCATCTGAACTCTTTATTTATGTAAGTATCTGCTATACTGTTATAAAAACCTCATAGGTTTACTTTACAAGCATCAGAATTTCATCATATAAATATCGGCATCTGCAGCAGATTCATATTTTTGCTCAGTTTGAGTCTCTAAATAAAACCAAGCTGTTTTTTTTTCCTGCATATTCTCACTATATCAGACTATATAAGCCATAAAAACCTAAAACATTAAATATGATAAAGCACAAATGCGAACTTTTTTTTTTTTTGTTTAAACATTTTGTCTAAAAGGTTCAAAATAAACTGATTTCTTTTCCATAGAACAGTCTGTTAAATATGCATATGGTTTCTATGGATTGTACCTGACCTTTCTCATTGACCTCTTTGATTTTTATATTTGAACAGCTTTTATGCGGACTTTGGCCCGCTCAACCTGGCCATGTTTTATCGCTTCTGTTGCAAGCTCAACAAGAAGCTGAAGGTAATGATGTTTCATCATGCTGGCATGTTACACTGTTCCACCTAATGCAGATTTTGTATGCAAGCATGCAAGTGTTGCATGTAATGTTGTCGCAGCTGTAGTATTTAAATGTTTGGTTTTGTATGTAAGGTTTGTTTTTAAAATCGTGCTCTGCTAATTCAACAGTCTTATGCTCTTGCAAAGAAGACAATTGTGTTTTATACCTGTGGTGACCGAAAGAAACAAGCCAATGCTGCTTATTTGATCGGCTCTTATGCTGTAAGTTTCCCAGTCAAACTGATGAAATATTCTTCATTTTTCTAATTGTTTAACATGTATATGCAAGAAAAACTTTGCTTGTAATTTATTTTAATGTTTAGATGTGGAAGAGTCATTCTTGTTTGTCTTCTTTTGTAGGTAATGCATTTACAGAAAACACCAGAAGAAGCATACAGCCTTCTGGCCTCTCAAAATGCGTCTTATCTTCCTTTTCGGTAATTGAAATTTATCCCCTTCGTTATTTAACCACATGCATTTCATGAGATTTTTAAATATTTAAATCATAATTTAATTCCCTTTGGTTAACTTCTAGATTTGTGTTCCTCTTCGACTTAATTTTTCATTGCATTCAACAGAGATGCATCTTTTGGAACTTGCATGTACAATCTGAATATCCTTGACTGTCTGCGGGCCGTTCACAAGGTAATCCAGAGTCTCTCTGAAGCTTCATCAGATGTGTTTGTTGATTCGCTATTCCTGCTGATCGCGTGTTGTGTGTTTCAGGCTCTGCAGTTCGGTTGGCTGGATTTCTCAAAGTTTAATGTGGAGGAATATGAACATTATGAGGTGAGTTTCCTCTGATGTAGAAGAGTAAAGCATAAAGTATTCATCCACATGTTGAGACATGATGCTTATTTATTATTTTTTCCAGCGGGCTGAAAATGGAGATTTCAACTGGATCATTCCAGGGAAGTTTTTGGCTTTCAGCGGCCCTCATCCGAAGAGCAAAATTGAGAACGGTGCGTATAGATTGGCAGGGTTCGTACAAGCTGATAAAAGTGCTTTAAGAAAGAAAGTGTATACAAATGCAAATCCTTTAATCTCCTGTGAACCTGCATCCTAATATGAGGACATTATATTTTAGTGAATTTCTCTGAGACTGCACATGCCACAGTTTTAAGTCTGGATGTCCTGTACAGAGCACATTCAGGGTTTTCCAGAGATACTAAATGTTTGGATGTTTCACCGTGACCACTCCCTCTCCTTGATCTTCAAAAATGTCTAATATTAATTTAGTGACACTCTTATGGAAATATGATAATATTTTGTAATTATCATTTAAATCGGACTCCTTTTTAAACTGTGTGTCATAAATCAACATCTTAGGAAAATATTATCATATTCAAATCAAAATATGACTTTCCGTTACGGAACAGGATGTTGATTTCATACATGTGCTCCTTTGAGGACACTGGAGTTAAAAACATGTTTATTACACATTTTGGGAGACACAACAAATGAATAGGGAAAAAAAATATTTCAATATTCCTTTGAAATATATATTATTATAAACATTTTGTCAATTATTACTCCCATTATTACACTTTTTTTCATTACATGTTGCCCCAAAAACACATTATTATGCAAATTAGGTTTAGTTTATAGATTTTGTATAAAGATAAGACGTTGTATAAATTAGGAAACCTGTTTATGGCCATTTTACACACATTTTGCATAAAGAAAAATATAGATATAAAATCATTGTTATAACATAGTTGAGACTCATCTTTATACAAAGTTTAGTTAAAAAAAAAAAAATCTGAAAATTAAAAATGTATTGGTAATTACTAATTTTTTTACTAACTTTTTTTCTTGGGTCTCAGAAGGGTAAGAAAATGAAGTGGTTGTACTATAGTAAAAGTGTAGTATACTTTGTAATAATTTAGTAGTAATACTTTGCATGTGCTTCACTTTACTTCTGCCTTTTTTTTTTTTTTTTTTTTTTTTTAGAATTTGAAATGAAAGACATTGTTCGATAAGTGAGATCTCTTATTAAAGTCTTTGAAAAAAGTAGTGTTTGAAAAAGCTGTATAAACCCTGGATTGGCTTTTTACATCCATTATACCAGTATATTTTAGTCTGAGATGAGAGCTGGAATTATGTACATGTTTTTATACTTTTCTCTTTTTTTTTCCCCCCCATCAGGATACCCCCTTCATGCCCCTGAAGCGTATTTCCCCTACTTCAGGAAGCACAACATCACCACCATCATCCGGCTCAACAAAAAAATGTACGACGCCAAGCGTTTTACAGACATGGGCTTCAAGCACCACGACCTGTTCTTTGTAGACGGCAGCACGCCCAACGACGCCATCGTCACCAAGTTCCTGAATATCTGCGAGAATGCTGACGGAGCCATCGCGGTCCACTGCAAAGGTAGGGTTTTTCAAACCTAAAATCAATCAAATTTTATTCATTTTTGCATGCAAATTTGCTTTCTCATCTACATATGTTTGCATTTTACATTTATTCACTTAGCATACATTTTTATCCAAATGAGGATACAACAAGCGATTCATCAGCAGTTTTCCAGTGTCTTGAAGCAGAAATGTTAACAAGCAAAACCACTGTGTGTTTCAGCTGGTCTGGGACGAACGGGAACGCTGATTGGCTGTTATATGATGAAACACTTCCAACTGACGGCAGCTGAAGTCATCGCGTGGATCAGGATCTGCAGACCCGGTTCAGTCATCGGACCTCAACAGAACTTCATTGACGAGTGAGTCTTCCACAAGCACTTGAGGATTTTTCCCATGCATGCAAGGGATTTTCTGCTCTTCAGAGACCCTAATACTACTTTATGCATATCTCGATCTAACAGAAAGCAGGCGAGTCTCTGGGCAGAGGGTGATTTGCACCGGCAGAAAATAAATGAGCAGGAAAACGGCTCGAGTAAAACAGCAGTGGCTGGAATCCTGTCTGGAGTGGAAGATATTTCCATCAATGGTACAAACAAGAACATTTCACAGAGAAAAACATCCTCTGAAATAGTAAGTGAATCCATTTATTCTGAAACATCCCAGTTTATGTGTCTGCTTTCACTAACAGCATAATGTCCACTTTGCTGCATTATATGGACAAGAACTGCCCACTTAGAAGATCAAAATGCAAAACGGCCATTAACCTGGTTGTGTTTTTCACTGGTTTAGCACACTGAGGAAGAGGAAGAGGAGTGTGACGGACTCACGCAAGGCGACAAACTAAGAGCTCTGAAGAGTAAGAGGCAGTCCAGAGCGTCGACGGGTTCAATATCGTAAGTTCTTTTCCTTTACGTCACTCTTCTGTCCATCCATATACAAAGCCATCGAGGCCTGACGGTACGTGTCCACTGGTGCGGAAGAAATCTGATCGACCCTTCAGTACGCTCTGATTGATTTCAATACACGGTTAATTAAGTCATCAGATTTAAAAAAAAAAATAAAAATAAAATTAGCCTATATTTCAAATGCTCAAGTTTACATAATAATTTATTTGATTTTTGTGTTTTTTGGTTGTTGCTTTATTGCTATAATGAATTCATGCAAACTGCATTTGAAATCTGAATTCAAGATGATGTAGTAATTTGACCCAATTTTTAGCCTGACTTTTGACATTTTTTTTAATGGAACAGTATGAACAGTTGAGGTCAAAAGTCTACATCCCCCTTTCAGAATCTGTAAAATTTTACCAAAATAAGAGGGATCATGCAAAATGCATGTTATTTTTTTATTTAGTACTGACCTGAATAAGATATTTCACATAAGATGTTTACATATAGTCCACAAGAGAAAATAATAGTTGAATGTATAAAAATGACCTTGTTCAAAAGTTTACGTGCACTTGATTCTTAATACTGTTGTTACCTGAATGATCCACAGCTGTTATTTATTTTTTTTTTTTTAAGTGATAGTTGTTTATGAGTCCCTTGTTTGTCCTTAACAACTAAACTGCCTGCTGTTCTTCAGAAAAAAATCCTTTTCTTTGGTTTTCCAGCATTTTGTGTATTTGAACCCTTTCCAACATTGACTGTATGATTTTGAGATCCATCTTTTCACACTGAGGACAACTGAGAGACTCATATGCAACTATTACAGAAGGTTCAAATGCTCTGTGATGCTCCAGAAGGAAAAAATATGCATTAAGAGCTGGGGGGTGAAAACTTTTGGAATTTAAAGATCAGGGTAAATGTAACTTATTTTGGTCTCTGGGAAACATGTAAGTATTTTCTGTAGCCTCTGAAGGTCAGCACTAAATGGAAAAAAATATGATATTTAGGCAAAATAAGAAAAATGTACACCTCCATTCTGTTTAAAAGTTTTCACCCCCCTAGCTCTTAATGCATGTTTTTTTTTTTTTTTCCTTCTGGAGCATCACGGAGCATTTGAACCTTCTGTAATAGTTGCATACAAGTCCCTCAGTTGTCCTCAGCGTGAAAAAATGGATTTTACAATCACACAGTCATTGTTGGAAAGGGTTCAAATACACAAAAATCCTGGAAAACCAAAGAAAAGGATTTTTTCTGAAGAACAGCAGGCAGTTTAGTTGTTAAGGACAAACAAGGGACTCCTAAACAACTATCATTAAACAAAAAAAAAAAAACACACAGCTGTGGATTATTCAGGTCACAACACAGTATTAAGAATCAAGTGTATAAAAACTTTCAAACAAGGTAATTTTTATAAATTCAACTATTTTTTTTTTTTTTCTCTGGTGGACTATATGTAAACATCTTTTATGTGAAATATATCTTACTCAGGTCAGTACTAAATTTAAAAACAAACAAACAAAAAAAAAAACATGCATTTTGTATGATCCCTCTTATTTTGGTAAAATAATTAACATTTTGCTGATTCTGAAAGGGGGATGTAAACTTTTGACCTCAACTGTATCATGTTCAGGTCCATCTGGCATTTATGGCTCATAGTCTGAAATAGTGAAAACATGGAGGGAAAGAAAAACATTTTATTCAGAGATGCAAACTGAACAAAAACATGCATTTTGCTGCAGATGTTGATATTTCTGACATAAAAGTAATCACTCTATATCTCCAACAATATGTTTTCGTAAGATGAGATTGAAATGATCCAAACATATAATATAATGCAATGCAATCCAATAATGATGCAATCCATTGGAATGCGTGAGATGTTTTTGAGGCTTGTGAAGATCATTCCTCCACTGAGGAACAGTGAAAGTAAAGCTTCTGGAAACAAACGTTCCTTCAAAAATCCTGATGATCAGATTTGCGTTTTAAAAAATGATTCATGGAGAATCAAGTAAAGCCAGGCTGTATCAGTCCAGTAAGTGTTCATCTGGAAATATTACTCATGCTATTCTTATATTTGCTTGATCAAAATCAGTAAAAAGACAAGTGAAGCACCAGCTGAAGTACAAAATTTACTTAAAACTTGCTAAAAACTCTGCATAGCAGTGGACGTGTACCGTATGGAGAGAGTAGCGTGTTAGAATCTCATCCAGTCGGATCACATGCATATATAGTGGTTTTCTCATCATGATAATGGATGTTTAAGTGTATGCATGACATGTTAGACTAACTGCATGAGTTAAAAACATCAGTCTTCCTGTTGATGATTGTGCCGGCGACTCGAGAGACTCCAAAAGCCTTTTATCACACGGCAGGCGAATGGTAGTAAAGTGCTGCAGTTTGTTGGGCTCGCTGTGGCCCGGCTGTTGTGTGGCGTTGAAATGGTAGCAGAATGACGGGGCGTGAAAGACACCCGTCAGGTAAGTCCTGTGACGCCATCATCGCCCATTATAACGAATGTGCGGCTGCCGCAGGGCTCGTTTCATCCCGTGCCTTTGTTTTCAACATTTAGACTCATTCAGCGTTTTCAAATCCAAGACTCGTTTTGACGTGTGTGTTTATGGGATCACCACAAAGTCTCAGATTTGTGTTTTTCCAGTCAAATGCATGTAGAAATTTACCTTCACTTAACATTTTCAGCCTTTATTGTGTCAAACATGCATGATCTTCTCAAAGTTAATGTTCTAACAAAGCATTTCACAAAGTCTTTGCTTTGCACGATCTTGTTTGATGATGTATGTTCTTGATTTGTCATGCATGAAGTGTGTGAACTGCTTTATGTTATTATAACACACTGTGGTCATTTTGCTTTGATCGTCTTTTTCGTTTGCACTGCAGACTGGATCTGATCTCAGATGTCCAATATAGATTCACTTTACAGTTGGAAAATTTTGTAACATACTGTGCCTATACAGAGCATTTACTCCTTATTATACACTATTACAGCACAGAGTCATGATCAAAAAAACCTGATAAAGGTGCTTAAACCCCCATAACGCATTCAAAACTGTTTTGACCAGGAAGAGACCTAAAAATGTCTAAAAAAAAAAAAAAAAAAAGCAAACTTTTTGTAAGGTAACAACTTGCAAATGATTTAAAACTGTTAACACAGATCCTTCATTCATTCAAGTATTTATTTTTATTTATTTATTTATTTATTTTTTTTATTTTTTTTTAAACTGTTATACATGTATTTATATTTTTATCGAAAGGACCCAGGTATTTATGGAGCGCCGTTAGGTGTGAAAAATAAGCGTAAAATTATTTATGAAGTTATATTGGTGTCAACTTTTGTAAAATATATTTAGGCTTTTCCCCATATCTTACACACTTGAATTGAATTTTATTAAAAAATTAATGAATATGTAAGCCTACTGATGAACAACTACAGCAAGAAAATATTGGCTGCTTTTTTTTTTTTTTTTTTTTTTTTTTTTAACCTGATAGTGAACATTTACCCAAGTTTCAAAAAAAAAAAAATGTTGTGGAAAAGTTCATTTATTTCAGTAATTCAACTCAAATTGTGAAACTCGTGTATTAAATTCAGTGCACACAGACGGAAGTCTTTGGTTCTTTTAATTGTGATGATTTTGGATCACATTTAACAAAAACCCACCAATTCACTATCTCAACAAATTAGAATATGGTGACATGCCAATCAGATAATCAACTCAAAACACCTGCACAGGTTTCCTGAGCCTTCAAAATGCTCTCTCAGTTTGGTTCACTAGGCTACACAATCATGGGGAAGACTTCTGATCTGACAGCTGAACAGAAGACAATCATTGACACCCTTCACAAGGAGGGTAAGACACAAACATTCATTGCCAAAGAAGCTGACTGTTCACAGAGTGCTGCATCCAAGCATGTTAACAGAAAGTTGAGTGGAAGAAAAAGATGCACGACCAACCGAGAGAACCGCAGCCTTGAGAGGCTTGTCGAGCAAAATCGATTCAAGAATTTGGGTGAACTTTACAAGGAATGGACTGAGGCTGGGGTCAAGGCATCAAAACCCACCACACACAGACGTGTCAAGGAATTTGGCTACAGTTGTCGAATTCCTCGTTAAGCCACTCCTGAACCACAGACGACGTCAGAGGCGTCTTACCTGGACTAAGGAGAAGAAGAAATGGACTGTTGCCCAGTGGTCCAAAGTCCTCTTTTCAAATGAAAGCAAGTTTTGTATTTCATTTGGAAACCAAGGTCCTAGAGTCTGGAGGAAGGGTGGAGAAGCTTATAGCCAAAATTGCTTGAAGTCCATTGTTAAGTTTCCACAGTCTGTGATGATTTGGGGTGCAGTGTGATCTGCTGCTGTTGGTCCACTGTGTTTTTTGAAAACCAAAGTCACTGCACCCGTTTACCAACAAATTGTAGAGCACTTCATGCTTCCAGCTTTTTAAAGATGCTGATTTCATTTTGCAGCAGGATTTGGCACCTGCCCACACTGCCAAAAGCACCAAAAGTTGGTTAAATGACCATGGTGTTGGTGTGCTTGACTGGCCAGCAAACTCACCAGATCTGGACCCCATAGAGAATCTATGGCGTATTGTCAATAGGAAAATGAGAAACAAGAGACCAAAAAATGCAGATGAGCTGAAGGCCTCTGTCAAAGAAACCTGGGCTTCCATACGACCTCAGCAGTGCCACAGACTGATCACCTCCATGCCACGCTGAACTGAGGCAGTAATTAAAGCAAAACGAGCCCCTACCAAGCATTGATTACATATACAGTAAATGAACATACTTTCCAGAAGGCCAGCAATTCACTAAAAATGTGTTGTTGTTTTTTTTTATTGGTCTTACGAAGTATTCTAATTTGTTGAGATAGTGAATTGGTGGGTTTTTGTTAAATGTGATCCAAAATCATCACAATTAAAAGAACCAAAGGCTTAAACTGCTTCAGTCTGTGTGCATTGAATTTATTGAATACACAAATTTCACAATTTAAGTTGAACTACTGAAATAAATGAACTTTTCCACGACATTCTAATTTGAGATGCACCTGTGTGTGTGTGTGTGTGAGTGTGTGTATGTGTGTGTGTGTGTGTGTATATATATATATATATATATATATATATATATATATATATATATATATATATATATATGTGTATGTATATGTACATATATACATATATATGTATGCATATGTGTGTGTGTGTGTGTATTTATTCATTTATTTATTTAGAACTATTCAATGGGGTTAATACTGGTAATTCTTAGATTATAGATTCTTATAAATTTAATACAGTGATATATTCAAATAGACTTTCTATTCTTTATTGAAAAAAAAGATTTTACATAATTGTTTACATAATTTTACATAAATTGTTCATGTTATTTCAAATTTTTTTAATTCATTAAAAAGTGACAAATGTAGTAATAAGGTGGTAACATGCCATACTTTGACTTTTTTCACAATCACTCACTAATGAGAAGTTGCTGATCAGATGCAATTTGGTTTTAGTTAAAAATAAAGTTATGACTCTTATAAAATAACAATTCTTCTAGAGCTGCAAAACAATTAGTCGTGATTAATTGATTCAAAATAAAAGTTTGTTTGCATACTATATGTGTGTACTGTGCATATTCATGTATAAATAAATACACGTGTGTATATATTAAGGAAGAAATGATTTAGATTTATTTGTAAAATTTTATATTATTGCTAGTGTTTACATATAATACATAAATATATGTAGTACATAGTATGCAAATATAAACTTATTTTGAATCGATTAATAGCAACTAATCGTTTTGCAGCTCTAGATTCTTCTAATCTAAACAGAATGGGAATGTGACAATAGATTTGACACTACACTGATCGCAAATCAATGCACTGGTTTGAATGTGTTATGAGGGTTAAAGCATATCAATCCTGATTCGTGCTGTAATATCAGTGTGAAAAGTCATAAGTGGAGTGAATGCGGTTTTACACGCACTACAGATCCATCCAGTTTGCGGCAGGAAAAGACGAGTCTCCTGTCTTCCTTCCTTGTTGTTTTTGTTCTGAATTTCGCCCCTGTGTCTAGACGGCCGCTAGCCATGCTGCTCTCTGCACTGTGTAGCGTTGTCTTCTGCTGGATGTTGTTTGGCTTCCCTTCCATCCATTACTGTATAGACGGGGTGGGATTGTAAATGCTTTCTCCCGTCACTCTCTTAGCCCGTCTCTGGACTGGAACGCTGTAAGTGTCTCGATGGATCATCCTTTACAAATATCACAGGCTTCCTGACAGCTGTGCTGTCAGTCCGAGATCAAGCATCGTTTGATTCATTTGTGCCCATTTCAGTTTGATTTCAGGAAAGCTACTCTATTTACAGCATTACCACAAAAAATAATTGGCCAATAGTTTTCAGAATTCCAGTAAAGAACTTGAAATGTGGCCTTGCTGAATTATTCTATAGTTTAATGTATTTACAAATGAACTGGTTGGAATTATTTTTATTATTAGAATTTTAATTTTATATTGATTGATTTTTATTTTATTAATTTATTTATTTTCATTTGTTATTAGGATTTGTTGTTTTTTTTTTTTTTTTGTTTCATTTGAATTTTGTTTTAGTATTTAGAATTTTTCAATTTTAGTACATCACGTTAAACTAAAGGAAGGAGAAATGTTTGAATATTTTACTTTTTTCTTTTATTTCAAGTAACAAATGTTTGAGTTTTTTTTTTTTTTTTGTGATTTTTCATTTTTACTCAACTAAATATTTGGTAGCACAAACGTTTCATTTGGAAACATTAGTTAAGTTCATTAGGTAACAGAGTAGCAAAATACTTGTAAGGCATTTGTTAATCTCAACATTTACTAAAAAACAAAGGTTGCATTTGTTAAAATTAATGCACTGAACTAACATGAACATTTTATGAACTAATATTAACAAGCTAATAAAATATAAAATTTATTGCTCATAGTTGGTTCATGGTAATGCATTAATGTTAACAAATGAGATGTTAAGTGTTAGCAAATGTCTTCATAAAATAAATGGATATAAATTTATATTATGAGGTTAGTGAGTCTCCCTTTAATCTGTTAACATATAATGTTTGTTTTGTGGCTATACTTTTGCTTTAAATTTTTAGACTCAAATGCACATTATTTTAAGACAATTATTTCCTGTGGTAATGAACATTATGACTTATGCTTAATGTGTATTAAACCCAGAATACCCCTTGAACTTCACAGGAGGAATATTAGTATGCTCCTTTGAGATCAGATTAATTTGTGAAACACTTCACTTCAGCTTTGGATGTGTTGAGTTTTACCAGGGTAATCATAATGGCTTGTTTAGTCTGTCTTTTCTAACCGAATCGACTGTCTGTCGGTGCATTAACTGCAGCTGTGAATGTCATGTATGTCATGCATTGATCATTGTGTTTTTACACTTTGGCGTTTCAACAGTAATTCCACTCTATGTTGAAATCTAGATTTAAAAAGCTCTCCTTATCTGTCTGTCCTTTATAACACTGCACACAATCTAATCACTAATATAGTAAATGTATGACCAGTACGTTACACGTTGCGTAACTGGATGATTTTTGGTGTGTGTACGTGTGTGTGCTGTCTGAGGATGATGATCTGGTTCCTCTCAAGGTTTTTTGCTTTCCTCATTTAATCATCTTATAAAGCTTTTCTCCTTCATGTAGCTCATTTGAGGCTTTAAAAGATGATTTAAATCAAATGCTACATGTGTGAAGAGATGCAAAGTGACATCATGTGTAACGGGAGGGATGTTGAATCATGCTGCGGCTTCTCTCTCCGCATGCGTGACGCTCTGTCTGTGCATCCGAAAAAAAACAACGCAACTAACGCATCAAATGTCTGTCCATTTTTAGTTATTTTGCATGTTTTTATCACACTCAACTTTTGTTTTTTCTTTTCCTGCAGATTAGAAGAAAATACTATTCATACCAAATCAACATCAAAGTCTTTAAGGTAACTTTTCTTCTTAATTTGCATAAGATTTACATAAGAGATATATAATATTTAGATTAATAATATTTGTTTTCATAATTTGTGTGTATATGTTTATGAATTATGAATTTTTCCCATTATATTTAATAATTAGCATTCATTTATTTTAGTTTAGATTTATAATATATTTTATTAAATGTTGTTTTATTTTATTTATTGCTTATATAATGTATGTGTGTGTATATATATATATATATTATAATAGTATATATTATTAGTATATATATTATGTGTATGTGTGTGTGTGTAGAGAGAGAGAATATTAAATATAAAAATATTAATATTAATTTTGAGATTAAAAAATATAAAAATGTGTATATATCTATATATAAAATATTAAAAAATATATTAAATTTAATTTAAGATTTATAATATTTTATTAAATGTGTTATTTTTATATTATTTATTATATTATATATTATTATTTATTTATTTATTTATTTATTTATTTTCATTAGATTTATTTAATATTAGCATTAATTTATTGTGCTTAAATATATTAGACCACTTGTCATAGGAGAAAACACAAATATTTTCTGAATCTTTAAAAAAAATGGTCAGTTATTAGGCAAGTAACAAACTGAAGCAACTAAATAGTCTTTATGAATTTGCGTTTTTATACTTTCAAGTCAGAAATTAATCAAGCATAACATTCAACCATTAAATCTTACTTTTCTATTAAGTATTGCAAGTAAATAACTATAACTGACATTTGAATAAGTGCTTTTTATTTTATATCATTTTACTCTTTTATAATTTATAATTAATTTATATAATTTATACTTTTTTTTTTTTTTTCTGTTTGTTTATTTAACAAAATAATTCTGCAGATACATGTGCAAGGTTGACACTTATCAACTGTATGCCTGTCATGTAATCTGTGAAATATCTTCCATTTAGCTCCGATAAAAGGAAAAGAACCCGGGCTTCACTTGGATCCAACAGGACCAGTAGGTGGGTATTTCACTGAGCTTTTTAAGCCTTTTGCATTAAAATCCCTACAGCAAATGAGTCTTTATATTCACGGTTGACGTTTTCCTTTCGCAGCCCTTTACATTCAAGGCTCGCTAAATCTTTAGGCAGCTTGCACGTAACGGCCTGTGAAAAGGATCACGTGTTTTGTGACGTTAGCACTGTGGCCAACAATAATTTCATCAAGCAGTCGAATTTAAAGCACTTAAGCCCAGTGAACAGTCAGCCGCACGCGGCCCAGAGATCTTCCTCTGCCGTTTCACTGCAGCTCTATGGCCACAGTCTGAGTTCCCTCGGCTCAGTAAGTCTAAAGCGGCCCGCGTGATTCCCGGCTCTTACGCCCGACCGTCCCGTCCCGTCTTCAGCTTTCCTGCATGACTCTGACGGGCAAAGCTGGCGTCTCTCGTCTTTGCTTGCACACACACTGTCCTCTGCTGATGGATGATTCACGTTAAATGACTCTTGCAAGATCCCAATCACTCTCAGTCTGTGAGCATGACTCTGAGCCGTTTACACCTGGTTGTAATGTGCGTCTCACGTGCATCAGATTTATGCGTTCTTATATTTAGACTGACATGTATGCAAAGTTTAATATCATAGTTTCAGTGTAGAAGTTTGGAATAATTAAGTTTTACATTTTTATGCTCACCAAGGCTGCATTTATTTGATCAAAATTATAGAAAAGAATGAAAATATAGCTGCAAGTGGCAATTAAGGGGCCGAGCACTAAGCAAGCAAGGTAGCAAGCATCAGAGCAACTGAAGCAATGAATAGTTGAAGCCATTTTAAGTTGATTTTAGTCAAAATGGGTAAAAAAAAAAATCATAAAAACAACCACTAGTAATATGATTTAATGGGTTATCACTTTTGACCAATAGGTGGCGCTGTTATCAAATCAATGTGGTGTGTTCAGTCTGAGGTGACAATGACACACACAATGTTTGGTGACAATATGTCAAAGCATTCCAGAGCTAAAGCCTCAGAGTCATTTTGGCATCATGCCTCAAATTTGTTGCGTTGCTATACAAAAATGGTTTTGTCTGTTGACACAAAATCCATAACTTTGTGTCAGCACAGTCTGAAGATGATCTGACTCGATTTTGGTGAAAATCGGACGAACAGTGGTGGAGGAGTTCAGAAAAGTATGTTTTCAACATAAATCAAAATGGTGGACAGGAAGTTCAGCCGAGTATGGCAAAATTGGTATCTATGTTCTCTGCATTAACCAAGGAATATTTTGAGACCAGTTTCGTTACAATAGGCTAATGCAGTCAACGTAATTAGCAGTTTTGGAAATTTCGTTATTAATGGTTACTGAATGGTTTAGGACTTTTGGCCAGTAGGCGACGCTGTTACCAGATTGATGTGGCGTGGTCAGTGCGAGGAGACAAAGGCACATGTAAAGTTTAGTGTCAGTGTGACAAAGGTTTGCAGATGCATTAATGTTTGGTGCACTTTGGCATCTTTCCAGCAAATGTGTTGATGTGTTAAACAGTAACAGTTTTGTATATCGACACAAAATCCATAACTTTTTGCCAGCATGGTCTGAAGATGATCTGAGCCAATTGTGGTGAAAAATAGACCAACGGTCTTGGAGGAGCTCGAGAAGAAGTAGGAAAAAAAAAGTAGGTTTTGAACATTAATCAAAATGGCGGACAGGAAGTTCGGCTAATTTTGGAATAATAGGTATTGATGTTCTCAGCATGACGCAAGGAATATATTGAGATCACTTTCATTTACAATAAGCCAATTTAATCAAATGTTATTAACATTTTTTTTTTCATTTCTTTAACTTTTGGCCACAAGGTGGCACTGCCCTAAAACTTTTTGAGTACTGTCAGGGCATGATCCCAAAGACACATACTGAGTTTCATAACAAAACACCAATGTGTTGTAAAATATAGCATTTTATGCTAAAATTCTAAATGGCTAAAATGGCTGGCATGGGAAAATTGGGTATCATTTGACTCTGCATGCTCTTCTGAATCTAAAGTGACCAGTTTTGTGGGGGTTTTTTTTATTTATTTATTTATTTTTTTAAATGTCAAACCGTTCAAAAGTTATATGCAATAATAGCCATTTTTCATATCTCCTGACCACTAGGTGGTGCTGTTCTGAAACTGTGCAGGTAGCCTCGGGTCATGCTTCTTATGACACACACCAAGTTTGGTCTCAGTACACCAAACTGCTGCGGAGATGTAGCCTAATATCTATTTTTGCGTGCCATTCTTCAAATTCGTTTGCATTTGAGAACGGTTTGACTAATCGAGTTCAATTCCATAACTTTTTACCAACGTGGTCTGAAGATGATCTGAGCCAATTTTGGTGAAAACTGGATCAGCGGTTTAGGAGGAGTTCAAAAAAGTAGGTTTTGAACATTAATCAAAATTTTGGAATAATTGGTATCGATATTTCTTGGGTCATGCCGAGAACATATTGAGATCACTTTCGTTACAACAAGCCAATTTAATTAAATGTTATGAACATTTTTAAAAATTTCTTTAACTTTTGGCCACAAGGTGGCGCTGCCCTAAAACTTTCTAAGTAGCATCAGGGCTTGATGCCAAAGACACATACTGAGTTTCATAACAAAACATCAATGTGTTGTAAAATATAGCATTTTACACTAGAATTTAAAACGACTGGCATGGGAAAATTGGATATCATTCGACTCGGCATGCTCCTCAGAATCTAAAGAGACCAGTTTTGTGATATTATTTATTTATTTATTTATTTATTATTAATAATATTTATTTATTTTTGCCGAATCATCAAAAGTTATATGCAAAAATAGCCATTTTTCATATCTCCTGACCACTAGGTGGCGCTGTGCCAAAACTGTGCAGGTAGCCTCAGGTTATGCTTCTTATAACACACACCAAGTTTGGTCTCAATACACCAAACCTTTGCGGAGGTATAGCCTAATACCCATTTTTGCGTGCTTTTCATAGAATTCGTTTGTGCGTTATTCGAGAACGGTTTGATTAATCAAGTTCAGTTCCATTACTTTTTGCCAGCATGGTCTAAAGATGATCTGAGCCAATTTTAGTGAAAAACAGACAAACTGTCTAGCAGGAGTTCAAAAAAGTAGGTTTTTCGAACTATTAAAAATAGCAAAAGAAACAAAACTTACTATAGTTTGAGTTAGAGACTCCAAACTTGCTTCTCTATCTCGGTGCCAAATTTCATACATTTCCTGCAAGCAGTTCTATGGGCTGATTATTAACAACGTAAAAAATATTAATTTTTTTTTAAAAGAACCGTTTTTAATTAAAGTGAGTTTTCATCAGTTTAATGCATCTTTCTAAAGACATTTATAATGCCGCAAAAGATTTCTATTTCAAATAAATGTTGTTCTTTTGAACTTTCTATTCATCTGTGAATCCTGAAAAATAAAATGTATGACAGTTTCTACAAAAATACTGTTTCAGCATTGATAATAAGCAGAAATGTTTCAGCAGCAAATATTAGAATGATTTCTGAAGGATCATGTGACACTGAAGACTGGAGTAATGATGCTGAAAATTCAGCTGTGCATCACAGAAATAAATTACATTTTAACAGATATTCACATAGAAAACGGCTATTTTAAATTCTAATAATATTACAAATTTTTTCTGTATTTTTAATTAAATAAATGCAGCCTTGGTGAGCAGAAGAGACTTCGTAAGACGTGTGAATACCAGCTGTAAACGCTCCTCTATTCTGAAACAGTAACAGGTTCAGAGACTAGTTTTGTCTATCTTAGTAGTTTTAATGGGTTTTTATCTTTTCACCGCCTTGCCCACCTTACCTGTAATAGACGATCTCTGTCCAGAAGAAGGAAAGTGCTTCACGCAATGCCATCGGTGCGCTTTCAGAGACCATGGTATCAGATTTCCTCCTTTAACTTCCTTCTGCTTTTTAATTCTCAAGCGTTTCTGGGTTTAGAGCATGTGCATGTGAGCTGCTCGTCGTTCTGCTCCTACGGGTTTTGTCTTTAATGCATTTCTTGTTTTACAGTAACTCCATCTCCAAAGCTCGAGCTCCTCTTCTGCGCTGAAACCCGCCGTGGATCCAGTAAAGACCAACATCACTGCACTGATGTCATATGAGTTTTACTTCTTCATGGTTTTGTCTAAGTGATCCACTATAAACCTGTGTTTATTAAGAAATCAGCAGATGTTAACCATTTTTATTTGATCATGAGAAACGATGAGTTTATTTTTAAATCAGAGTGCTTTAAGCATCTGTGAAGTTTGACTTTTTATGCCCATTGTAAATATCATGAGCGTCTGAAGCTGCCTTTGCCATTATGCATTAATACTAAACCTGTAATATTCTTTGTTTTTGGTTTTTTTTTTTAACACTGTATCTTGTACTTCATTAATACTTGCAGAAATGTGCCAGACTGTAAATGACCGAATGTGAATCATACTGTGCTAATCCTGACTAAAAGCTGTATATAGGCTGGAGTTTGATAGACTAAAAGGACTGTTTTTTTTTTTTACTGTAAATACTGCATACCTTTATTTTGATGACCAAATTTAAATCATGATTTCACTTGTGTACATAATAGGAAAGGATTTGAGTCATATACCTTTCAATAAATCCTTTCTTATGTTGCAAATGTGGTTAATGAATGAATGTTATTATATATTTCTGTACGTTTAATCATATTTTAGCCGTTCATTTAACAGTACTTGCTTTAGGAGCCACTAATTTCTACATATGAGTTATAGTTGGCAAAAAGGGGAAAAAAAGAAATTTCAACAAATATAGATATTTAATCATAGAATTATATGCAGTCTTCCATTGAACCATGAAATAAATATTAAGTGATTTAAATTGTAGAGACAATATTGTCTTTTTCACAGAGGTGTTTCCTTACTGAATCAATTTGTGTTTTAACAATTTGGGTGAGTCAATGATTCACTGATCCGTTCATAAAAACAGTTTCTTACTTCCTTGAATGAATCAGTCGTTTTGAAAGAATCAATTGCATAAATGACTCAGTGACTCGGTTATTAAGACAGTGGTTTACCGTCACCTGGTAATTTTAGTTTCATATTTAAAAGTATCATTCTATATTTTTTATAATTTCATGTTTCTATATTCCAGTTTTTAGATTTAAAACAATCTCATCTATGCATTTTGCAAGTGCAGTGTAAATGCATGCTAAATGTTTATTTAGGCCTACGCTTACTATACTATGCTTTTTTTTTTTTTTTTTTTTAATGATAGTAATAAATAAATAAAGACCTTATGCTAAGTTATTAAAAAAATGAAAACAAGACTTTATTACCGAAACCATTTTTGTTATTTTTTCTTTTTTTTTTTTTTTTTTAATTTGTATGTTCAATATGCCAGTCAGTTTTTAGGTTTCAGGTTTTCTTTAATAATAATAATAATAATAATAATAATAATGAATAAGTAAATCCCTTAGGCTAGGTTAATAAGAAAATGAAAACAAGACTGTATTACCAAAACAATTTTTTGTTTATTTATTTATTTATTTATATTTGCATGTTCAATATACCAGTTTTTTAAATAAATAATAATAAATAATAAATAAATAAATAAATACAGTTTTTGTATGTTTAATATACCAATCAATTTTTAGATTCCAGAATTTTTTAATAATACATAAATAATTAAAGCCCTTATATGTTAATAAAACATGAAAACAATATTACCAAATCACTTTTTTTTTATTCTTCTTATTTTTTTTAATTTGCATGTTCAATATACCAGTCAATTTGTAGGTTCCAGGAATTTTTATAATAATATTAAATAAATAAATAATAAAAATTAAATAGATGTATTTATATATAAAGGCCCTTAGGCTAGGTTAATAAGATCTTTTTTTATTTGTAAGTTTAATATACCAGTAAATTTTTTAGGTTCCAGAACTTTTATAATAAAGAAATAAATAAATAAATAAATAAAACCCTTAAGCTAGGTTACTAAAAAAATTGAAAACAAGACTCTATTACCAAAAACATTTTTTGTTTATTTATTTATTTATATTTGTATGGTCAATATACCAGTACATTTTTAGGTTCCAGGATTAAAAAAATAAATAAATAAATAAATAAATAGATAGATAGATAGATAAATAAATAAGGCTAGGATAATAAGAAAATGAAAACAAGACTCTATTACCAAAACATTTTTTTTGTTCTTTCATTTATTTATTTATTATTATTATTATTATTATTATGATTATTATTATTATTATTTGTATGTTTAATATTCCTGTCAATTTTTAGGTTCCAGTATTTTTTTTTTGTCTTCTTCAAAACGAATGAGAATAATGTTGGAAAAATATATTTAGAGAATATTTATATTTTGCATTTTGTTACACTTAAGCATGCATGTCTCCCAAAAGAATGATTCTAAAGCCTTTAAAATTTTGTAACAATTTCAGAATTTAATTTTAAAATGAAAGCCCTGAAAGAACCACAGCAGATGTTTCACACGTGATGCCTTTATTTGACTAAGAATAAAGTAATTAAAGGGTTTTCATGCTTCACGTTTGCTTTATGGAGACAGCTGCTGAAACACAATGAAACAAAAGGCGGTTTGATTACGTAACTTTCGCGCCACCGTCTCCGCCCGCCTTTCCCTTTAAATCGATGTAAATGTAAACATTATGCGCGGGAGACGTTAAACTGCAGGAAAGAATGCATACGACCCCGCCCATACAGTACACAAGAACTCCTGCGATTGGACGACCCCCGCGTCAGTCAGAAAGAGCGCGCTCTCCCATATTTAAAAAGCGTTGCGGCGTCAAAGAAATCTGATTGGCTGCGCGAATGTCACGGCGTCCGCCATTGGCTTGCTCTCGGCAGCATGGCGCGAGCGCCGTAACGTTCTCTTCGCTGAGTGGCTGGGCGCAGCGCTCGGGCGCGATTTCCAACGCGGGAAACCACCGAGTGAGTTGGGGTCACTGAAGTAACTCCTGCCAGTGAGATTGCAGGACAAGAAGGGAATCAAAGGCGCCGCGAGCTGGAACAGCGATACATGTAACATTGGGAATGACTGACTTTATGATACAGCGACTAACGGCGGAACGTTAAAGGCGGGATATTCCTCCAACTGCACTTATTTACACTTTTTATAGATTTTTTTTTAACTAAACGGTTTTAAGCTTCATTTTAACTGAACGTTATTTGCGATGGCTGACAGCAAACACCAAGTGATATTTTGCAACGACTCGCCGAAAAGAGTTCTGGTGTCCGTGATCAAGACGACGCCCATCAAACCGAAAGCGGCGGACTCTCTGATGCCCACCAGCCCCGGATTCAGCGACTTCATGGTTTATCCGTGGCGCTGGGGCGAAAACGCGCACAATGTGACTCTGAGCCCCGGATCGGGCAGCGGAACCGCCTCACCGACCCGAAACAGCGGCTCTCCCGCCGAATCAGATGTCAACTCTTGCCCGGAGCACCTCAAGGTGAGATTCAAACTAAGTCGCTGTACTGTATACTGTATTATATGACACAAGTGCACTTTTATATTTTATTAGCACGTTTTATTTATATGCGAAGTGATTTTGAGATTCGGTTTAACGCGTACATGATCGTTAGATGAATGCGCCATATGCAAAGCGCGCGCGCTGAATGGGATTTTAAATTCTCCTCCATTGTGCGGCAGCTGGAAGTTGGATGTGACGTCAGACGTGCGCGCCAAAATGTTACCGATTATGCTTCTAGAAATTACCACTTACCTCAAAATGACTGTTAACACAGTGACACACTTAATGTTTACATGATTGCTAGACTGTAACACATATTTTGTTGCAGTGTATTGTTTTGAAAGATACTTTGAAACGTTTTCACTGCATTAATAGACGTTTTAAATGTTACATTTTGTATTAAGTATCACTTTGAAAGACTGCATGTAATTTTTTTAAATTCATTTTTGATAATATAGGTAAATTATTGCATACTAGTCACTGAAGGACTGTTATTAAGACTATTTTGCCATGAATGTAGCCTTTAATGCTGTTATAAGGTGTAAAATGATATTTAAATAAATACAGTTTAAGTAATTATGACATGTCACAATCTATATGACAAAGGATTATGTTAATCATAGTATGTGGTGTTATGTTAATATGCTATTACTATGTAATTATAATTTTTCGTGGGAAAATAAAGATTTTTTTATCAAGTACAAGTTTGAAAGATTGTATGTAATTTTTTTTTGTTAATATTGGTAAACTGGTGTACTAGTAATTTAAGTATTGTTGTTAATACAATTATAAAAGTCTTATTCTTAAGTTTGTCATGAGTCTAGCCTTTAATGTTAATATGGTGTACATTTATGTATAAATATGTAATATTTATGTGGTTATGACACTTTGTTTATTTGTTTATTTATTGAAATTGTGACAAATTGAGAAATGACAGACAGTAACAACAACAACAACAACAAAAAGGAATATATCAAAAGCAAAGATAGATATATGAATAAACAGAATGTGTGTTGCGAACATTTTCCACAAAAGGGGGGAAATAAGTAATAATAGTAATAATATTAACGTATAGTTGTGTTATATATATATATATATATATATTAATAATGATATATAGTAGTACCATATTTGAAAAGTATAAAAATGGATGGATTATTGGTACTAATAATTAAACGAGGAAAAAGATTGTTTTATTTTATTTAATTTTCAATGTCGTTTTTAAAGTTTTTTTTTCTTTAAATAGTTGAATAAGTAATAATGCTAATAATAATAATATAATATTGTAATAAAATTTATACAGATATTATATATACAATTAATTTGGCACTAATTATTTTAAACATGCTAAGTTCTGTCATTTCAGTGTATATAAAGTTCAGCTGCTATTTAGTCATTAAAATGTATTTATTATTTTATCCATTTATTCCTTAAATTATTCACTCATTCATTTATTCCTTTGATACCATTATTGATAACCCTGTCATCCTCAGTAAAGAATAATAATGAAAAATAATTGTAAAAAAAATCAAGAGGGGTTAGCAAATTTAAATAGAAAATAATAAATAAATAAATAAATAAGCAAATCATTTTAGAAAACCGGAAAAGCACTATTTATGACATTGCGTTTTACATTATTGCATAAAAAATATTAATCATAATATATGGTGTTGTTAAAATGTTTTTTTTTAGTACATTAAATTTTTGTTTAAATGTTTTTTTTTTTTTTTGCATTTTTTTTTTTTTTTTAAATGTTTAAAGATGCAACTTTCAATGGCACTAGAAAAATAAAGTTAATTATAGTTATTCTCTTACAATTAAAGTCAGGACATAAACATTTCTATAGCGCTTTATATATAGTACAGGTTGTTTCAAGGCAGCTTCCTAGTAATAAACAGTCAAATAATAGTGTTCATGTTGTAAAATGCATCAGTTATAAAAACAAAATTGAATTTCAGCTGTAAAGCAGCTCTGAAAAAAGACAATGGTGTGATTATTGAGAGTAAGGAAGTATTCAGTTTAGTGTTTATATGGATCGTTGTGTCTAACACGCATCTTCCCGCTGTCTAATTTCAGGACGGTATTCGGCGCGGACGCCCGCGGGCAGACACCGTCCGAGAGCTGATCAACGAGGGCGAAAACTCCACCAGCCGCATTCGCTGCAACATCTGCAACCGCGTCTTTCCCCGCGAGAAATCGCTACAGGCGCACAAACGCACACACACGGGTCCGTGCTGCCATATTGAGCTCTATGGATTTGTTTGTGTTGGTGTGACAGAACGAGAGCGTTAACGTTCCTCTTCATGTCTCAGGTGAAAGACCTTACCTGTGTGACTATCCAGACTGCGGGAAAGCGTTCGTCCAGAGCGGACAGCTGAAGACCCATCAGCGCCTCCACACCGGAGAAAAACCCTTCGTCTGTTCGGAGAAAGGTGAGCGTTAGGATTCACTGCTTTCACTCAAACACGAGTCGCATGGGCTAGTTTCCCTCTAGTTTCTCTAGTGTTCATGCTAGTGATTCTCGTGCTGAACACCTGTTCACATTGAGAATGATGACTGAATCAGCATCCACACCAATGCATGATAACTTCTTGTTTTTTTTTTATAAGCAATGCATTTATCTGCTTTGAATGCTCAGATGGATTCTGATTGGCTGTTAGTGTTTTTATTGCTCATTGGATGGGAAAAAAAATAATTCTGAAAACTATTTCTTTATGTTAACAGAAATAGAGTAAATTATATAAAACATAAACCTCAACCTTTCTTATTTTAGTTTAGTTTATCCTGAAGTACCAAAACATCTAAAACTAGTAAATAAATATTAGTAAAATACTATAAACGTAAATACAGACTTTCTTTTTTTTTTTTTTTTGTATAAAATTTACATTTTTGTAGTTTTTTTTTTTGTAATTTTGTTGTGGTTTTTGTCATTTGTTACATTTATTTTTCAATACATTTAATTTTTACAGTTAATTTCTTATTTCCATTTTATTTATTATATTTTCTGTATAGTTTTTCTTTTTTCAATAAAATTTGTAATTTTCATTTTAGTTTCATTATATTATATGCAGTTTTGTTGCTTTATTGTAATTGTTGAGATTTGTTTTTTGATTTTGTTTTTGAAATGTTTTTATAGTGTTGTTGTTGTTGTTTTTTTTGTTGTTTTTTTAAAATAATTTTATTCTCATGTTAAACTAAAAAAGAATCTTAAAAGTTTCTTTGGAAATAAGCTTTTGTTTTTTTTTTGTTTTTTTTTAATGTTATTATTTTATTTATTTTAGTTAACAATAATAACTCGTCAACCAGCACTGAGAATATTCACTCAGTTTTATATTAATTAAAAAAAAAAAAAATAGTATGTATGTGTATATATATATATATATATATATATATATATATATATATATATACACACACCATTGCCTTTTGTTTTTTTTTTTGTAATTTTGTTGTGGTTTTTGTCATTTATTAAAATATTTGATTTTGTTTTTCAAATATTTCTATAGTTTTATTAATTTAAATAAAAAATTTATTCACAAGCTAAAATAAAATAAGTGTTTTCTTTATTATTATTATTTTATTATTTTATGGTTTTAGTTAACAATTATAACTCAAGTCAACTAGCGCTGATAATATTTACTGTTTTCTATTATTGAAAAAAAAAAATCTAATAAGTATTTTTATTTTTGTACTTTTTTTTTTGTAATTTCACTGTAGTTTTTGTCTTCTATTAAAATTATTTTTCAGTACAAAATTTGTTTCTGTTTTAGATATTAGACATTTCTATGTAGTTGTTTTTAATTACATTTATTTCATTTAATTTTTATTATATTGTATTCAGTTGTTATTCTAAGATATTAGTGCAATTAAAACTTAAACACACACACATGTATCTATATATATACAGACAGTTAATAAAAATGTCAAAATACAAAACAAAATGACTTTAATCAGAAAAAAAAATATCCAATTCAAAATACTAAAGGTGTTGTATGTAATTTGACTGTGCTAAAACATAAAAATACCATAATACATTTGCAGATATTTAGGAAACATGCTAAGTTCACATACTTGTTTCTCTGGAGAAACAATGCTACAGTGTTATTCGGCTTTGTCTGTTTGTGGAGTGTCTGTTTTTGTTTCGGTTTGTGTGACTCCGCCCTCTGCCAATTAACCCAAAAGGAATTTGACACCCCGGGTTGCCAGTTAGTGGAAAACTCAGCATATTGAAGCCAACAAATGAGCTGATCAGCAGATTTGAGCTCACCTAAAAAGCTCTGTGACCAGAGGAATATTAAAACAGGGATAAGTCAACTCATCCACTTACTGTGCTCATTCCTGTTGCACGTCCTCAATCTGGCAACCCGTATGAGTGTCGAGTCTGAGTTTGGACTGCAGTACCTATTTCAACCGTACTGCACGTTTAACTAGAGCTATAATAGTATGTCAGTGACGGTAAATAACGCTGGTTGGGTGACGTGTGTAAAGTCATTTCAAAGCCTTTTGTTCTCCTCGTGTGTTGTAGGTTGCAGTAGCCGATTCACTCACGCTAACCGTCACTGTCCCAAACACCCGTACGCGCGGCTGAAGCGCGAGGAGCCCACGGGCGGCCCCGGGAAATCACAGGGGGCCGACAACAAGGCTGTGGCCGAATGGCTGGCGAGGTGAGTAAATCAATGATCCACACACAAAAACTAGAGACGCACTGATGTGTCAGACAAACATTCACACTATCAGACATGCAGACTATTTCCTGTCAATTAAAGGTCACCCGCCTTCATTTGCACATATGACAAATATCATGCATCACAGTTTGAGTATTGTGTCCTGCTGACATTCTGTCACATAAGCAGGCTTGTTTTAAATTATCCAGTAAATGAAATACTAAAGGCATAGTAAAAGCACTAATAAAATGTGCATCATCTCATCTGATTTTTGTCTTTTATCTAGAACTGAATCATGAGAATCTGATATCTTGAGTTCAAAACAAATTATTGAAACTATTTGTTATATTTTCAAGCCCAGTGTTATTTTAGGTTCATTGCAATACCATTATAGTTTTTATTAATAATTTTATTAGTTTTTACACTTTCTGGTTTAATTTAAATTAAAAGTCATTTCTACATAGCTTTTAACAGTTTCTTTTTTTTATTTTGTCGAGTTAAGAACAAAATTAAAAAAAAAATTCTTTGATTTTTAGCTTTGGCTTCTTGTTGCCAAGAAAACATTTATTTTCATTTAGATTAACTTGATGTACTAAAATAACCTCAAATGAGTATTAGAAAAAATGACAAAAACATTAAAAATAAATGACTGAAATAAAACCACAACAAAAATGCTTTAATAAAGAAAAGAAGTTAAACATTTCTCATTTTCATTTAGTTTAAGTAATTTTGTTGTGGTTTTTGTCATTTATACATTTTTCAAAACATTTTAAAATAATTTATTTTTGTGTTAGTTAATAATTATTTATTTTAAGTTATTGTGTTATTATATTTTTTTCTATATAGTTTTTCTTTTTTATAATTTTGTAAATAAGTTTCTTTTTTAGATATTGTATTATTAAATTTCTATATAGTTTTATTTTTAATAACATTTATTTTAATTTTTGTAAATTCAGTTTTACATGAGTAAAATTTAAATTTAAACACACAGTTTTATTGTGTTTTTGTCATTTTTGAGATTTGTTTTTTGAATGTTTTTATTTTAATAATTGTTTTAATAACTCTTAATAATAAGTTTTAGTTATAGAAATACGTTTTAGAAATAAGCTAAAGTAAAATTTTAATTATTTAATTATTATTATTTTATGGTTTTTGTTAACATTATCTCAAGTCAACCAGCACTAAGAATATTCATCTAATAAAATCAAATAGGTTTTTTTTTTTTTGTGTGTAAATTTGTTCTGGTTTTTGTCATTTATTAAAATTCAAATTCAAAAACATTTCTAATAATTTGTTTCTTTCTTAGATATTGTATTATTAAATTTCTATATAGTTTTTTTTTAATAACATTTATTTTTAATTTTTTAAATTCAGTTTTAAATTAATACAATTTAAATTTACACACATGCATATATATATTTTTTTTTTAATATTTCTATATATTTTTTATTTTAATAATTGTTTTAATAACTCTTAATAGTAATTCGTTTTAGTTATATATTTCAGCACCTCAAGCTAAACAAGATAAAAAAGTAGAAATGTTTCTTTGTAAAAAGTTAAATGAATATGAAATATTATTTTTGGTTTCAGCACTGTGAATATTCACTCGGTTTTTATTAACGCATCTGAAGGTTCATCAGAGTGACTGTGTTTGCTTGTTTGCGTTTGTCAGATACTGGCAGACGAGGGAGCAGCGGACGCCCGTGCCGTCGAAAGCAAAGACTCTGAGTAAGACCACTATGGAGGACCAGGAGCAGCAGGACCCTCTGGATTTCCTGCCGTCCGACGAAGGCGAAGAAGAAGAGCAGGACGAGGAGAAGAGCGGCGGCGGCGGTACGGCGCGCCGGCGTCTCCAGGAGCAGCGCGAGCGTCTTCACGGCGCTCTGGCGCTCATCGAGCTGGCCAACAACCTCTCCGCCTGAACGACACCGGAGGAGCAGATCTGGACGATCGGCAACTTTCCTCGCCTTCGAGACCCCGCGCGGGTTGACATAAGCTACAAGCACCTTATTTCGCTTCCTGTCGTACCTTTAGGCTGCTATGATGGTAGTGATATCATATGAAGAATGTCGTCGTTTTCTCAGCTTGTAAAGGAGACGAGACGTCTCGTGTTTGTTTCGTTGTGCACTTTGTGAGAACGAGTGTTTGTTTGGTTGGGGCTGGCGTACGTGACGTCGTTTTTGGATTCCGGCATGCGTGTGTGGTGTTGTGTTGTGTTGTGTGTGTGTTTTGAAACAGGGTGCGGTGACCGACCTGCTAAAGATGAAGACTTGCTGACGGCAGATGGCACATTAGTCCGGTTCGCTTCGTACGCCGTCGTCCATCGCATTGGTCATGTTTAATCATGTATTTATTCTCTATTTAAAGCCACCGGCTCAGGCTTCGCAATAACGTCAGTAAAACTAACCAGCTTTAAGATGCCGCATTGGTACACGCCTAGAAACTAGTCTAAACCGAAGCACTTACGATATTAATCCACGACACTTCCAAAGATCGAATGAGATTCTGGATCCAAAAAGCACTTCTTGCGGTGTCTTGGCGATCCGTAACACTACGTCCTGTTCATTTGGATTAAGCGCGTCTGCCTGCAAAAACTGGAAGATGTTTGTCATTGGAAATTCATTTTATTTTGTCCGTTTTGTAACTGAAATAATATATTCCCCCACCGAATCCTTTCGGAAAGCCGTGGAACGCGTACCTTGAACTGATCCCGTCACGACAACAGAATGTAATCGAGCGTTTTATTCTGAGATGTTCTGTTCGCTGTGCTGAAAGGACTCTGTAAATGTGTAAACGGGCTTTTCCTCATTAGTGTTAGCACTTCAAGTCTTCATTAAATGATATTAAATCTTTTCCTGCTTGTGGCATGTGTTTTTATTTGAACTACACACACGGTAGCAGTGTTGGGGAATGTTACTTTTAAAAAGTGATGCGTTACAATGTTGCGCTAAAATAGTAACCAATTAGTTTTTATGGAAAGTAATGTGTTACTTTTTAAATCTGGGCAGGGCTTGCTTGTTTGTTTTTAATATTAAAAAGTTCTATTTTTGGCAAAAGAACACAAAAAAAAAATCAAAAGCTTGAAAGAAAAGTAAATTCAGTAGAACACATGAGAAGAAACTTCAACACTCTTTAGCAATTTAAATAAATAAATAAAAATAAAAAAGAACAAATGTTAGTACATCTTGAGTCATTTTTGCTTATTAGTATGGTTGAATTGGATCATTAAAGGTCAGCAGCAAAGACACTTAATGGGATTAAAATGGGATTAAATACATAAAAGATAATTGTATTTGTAAAGAATATTTTGATATTAATAAATTCGGTTTTTATGTTTAGTTTGAGATTTGATTTTTGGATTTTTTTTTTTTTTTAGAAATAAGATAAAATAAAAGTGATTATGATTATGATCATTATTATTATTATTATTTAATGGTTTTGGTTTTGGTTAACAATATCTCAAGTCAACCAGCAAAATATTCACTCAGTTTTCTATTAATGGAAAAAAATAAAAAAATAAAATCAAAGTATTTTTATTTTTGTACTTTTTTGTAATTTTGTTGTGGTTTTTGTCATTTATTAAAATTATTTTTCAAAACAGTCTTAATATTTCTCTTTTAGATATTATATTATTACATTTCTGTGTAGTTTTATTTTTTTTTTTCATTTATTTTTTTTCATTTATTTTTAATTTCAGTTTTAATATATTCAGTTGTTATAAGACATTAGTGAATTTCAAATTTACACACATTGTTTTTGTCATTTTGAGATTAGTTTTTTTTTTTAAACACTTTTAAAATATTTCTATATTTTTTTTATTTTAATAATTCTAATACCTTAATTTTTAAAAAATCATTTAAAAACAGTCTTCAGTAGTTTTTGCTTATTAGTGTGGTTGAATTGGATCATTAAAGGTCAGCAGCAAAGACACTGGTTAATAAAATGGGATTAAATACATAAAAGATAAATGTATTTGTAAAGGATATTTTGATGTTATTATATTAATGTTCAGTTTTGTTGTGTTTTTGTTATTTTTGAGATTTGATTTTTATTTATTTATTTTAAATAGTCAAGCTAAGCTAAATAAAAATTAGAAATGTTTCTTTAGAAATAAAATAAAAAGTGTGTTTATTATTATTATTTCATGGTTTTAGTTTTGGTTAACAATATCAAGCAGTTAGAATATTCACTCAGTTTTCTATTAATGGAAAAAAATCAAATAAGTTTTTATTTTTGTACTTTTGTAATTTCGTTGTGGTTTTTGCCATTTATTAAAATTATTTTTCAAAACATTCTTAATTTTTCTTTTTTAGATATTACATTTCTATATAGTTTTATTTTTTAATTACATTTATTTTTAATTTTAGTTTTAATATATTATATTCAATTGTTATTGTAAGACATAAGTAAAATTAAAATTTACACACACACACACACACACATATATATATATATGTTTTATTGTGTTTTTGTCATTTTTAGGATTTGTTTTTTTAATGTTTTTTAAATATTTCTATATATTTTTTATTTTAATAATTGTTTTAATAACTCTTAATAATAATTACAATGATTACAAAAAAACAGAACAACAAATGTTAGCTCATCTTAAGTAATTTTTTATTAGTGTGGTTGAATCGGCTCATCAAAGGTCAGCAGCAAAGACACTGGTTAATAAAATAAAATGGGATTAAATACATAAAAGATAATGGTATTTGTAAAGGACATTTTGATATTATTTAATATTTATTTATATGTTTGTGTCATATTCTGAGTTGCATTTCACTGTTTTTATTCATTTTGAAGAATACTGAATCAGTTTTTTGTAAGTGAGATGAATTAATGCATGTTCACATTTATTCTAGAACTAAAGTAACATCTTACTCCCGATTTCTCTCAACAGGAGAGTTTTCAATCAATAAATGGCACAAAAAAAAATAAAAAACCTGGTGTTACTTATTTAAAAAAAGTAACAAGATATTTTCTTGTAAATTAAAAAGTAATGCATCACTTTATAAGTTACTTGAAAAAAGTAATCTGATTACGTAACTCACGTTACTTGTAATGCATTACCCCCAACACTGCAAACAAGGGAAACTGAAGTAACTTAAAATGTCTGCACAGTTGAAGCAGCACGGGATTTTTAAATATTGCATTTAATAAATCAACACTAAACACTAAGACGTGAACGACGCAATGCATCATGTTTTCTCCGGATGATTCTCTGTGATGTGAACGATCAGTTTGTCTTCTGCCGGTTTGACGTTTGATTCTGACGAGCCGCTGCTGTGAAATGTGATGTAGGAGTATATCAGACCGGCCGAGATACTGAGAACATGAGAAACGCAGCGTTAGGATAACTCATGTTAGTGATGCGCTGGAAATTCACATCTGGTTAAAATAGTTTCCTACCATATATTCAGGCCTAAGAAGTTCGTCCATGAGAAGATATAGTCTCCACCAATAAACATGCCAATATACATCACAGCAACGTTCTGAGAGAAAACACAAAGAACAATAATGACTTACAAAGAGAATGCAATGCAATGATAAATTGGTATTATTTTATACTACATTCAGGGTTTCCGCAGGTTTTATAAATGCAAATTTAATGCTTTTTAAGGCTGAGTAAAGAAAATTTAAAAGCACAAAATACATCGAAATGTCTTGTATTTGCTTAAACCAATCTCTAATTCATTTGGCAAAAAAAAAGCTTAGATAAAACTGCAAAAAAGATGCTCTTCCTTAGTATTTTTGCTGTTTTCAAGTGCAAATATATTAACTTAAATTAAGATACATTTACTGAAGAAACAAAATGATTTGAGATTTGAAGTCTTCAGTCTTTTCAGTGTCGCCAAGTCTGCGGTTTTCCCAGCCCCAACCCCAAGAACGTGATATTTAGCCCCCAGAATGCAAATTTATTAGGGAACCCACTAAAAAAATGAGTATTTTACACCCTGGAATGCAATTTTTAACAGGGAACCCCATTGGAAACTATTGGGCTAGTTTTGTTTTGTTGTGAAAACCTGGCAACCCTGCTTGTTTTCTGTGAAACTGATCAAAATTAAATGAATTTATGATTAAAAGCAGAACAATATACATTTTAATTTTCTTCACTTTTTCAAGATTTAATTTTACATTTTGCATTTGAAGTTGTGTTTTTGTGATATTTAGCTTCTGAAATGCAAATTTTATCAGGGAACCCACCAAAAAACCTGTATTTTACCACCTGGAATGCTATTTTTAACAGGGGACCCCCACTTGAAACAATTGGGATCATTTTTAGGCTAGTTTGGAAGGGTTTTGTTGTGGAAACCTGGCAACCCTGCTTGTTTTTTGTGAAAGTGATCAAAATGAAATGAGTTTATGATTAAAACTAAAACAAGTATCTGCTAATGGAGTAAAAGAAAAATCCACTTATTTCAAAAGAAAAACATGTTTATTCTCCACTGACAGATAATTTAACTTATGTCATTATCTTCAATTTTTCAAGATTTTATTTTACATTTTGCAGTTGAAGTGAATGTATCTTGATTTAACGATGTTTAAATCTCTGTAAAAACAAATACTGAGAAAAATAGTTTTTAAATGATTTTTTGCATTGCAAGACTTTCTGTTATGATCTTTTTAATACCTTAATTTATGGAGAGAAAAAACTTTTTCAGACCCACAGAAACTCTTTAAATAATGCAATTATGTTGTTATATTACAGTAAGTAATAATGAGGAAATGTAATTAGTGAAAATACTTTAATTGACCCAACGACTGTGGTGGTTAGTGCCGTGTTATAATAACTGCAGAGGATGATGGAATACATCAAAATAAACCTGAAATGAGAAAATACTGAGGTTAATACACTACCAGTCAAACGTTTTTGAGCAGTAAGATTTTTGTTTTTTAAAGAAGTCTCTTTTGCTCAAAAATACAGCAAAATCAGTAATATTGTGAAATATTTTTATTATTTAAAATAACTGTTTTCTATGTGAATATCTGTTAAAATGTAATTTATTTCTGTGATGCGCAGCTGAATTTTCAGCATCATTACTCCAGTCTTCAGTGTCACATGATCCTTCAGAAATCATTCTAATATGCTGATTTGCTGCTCAACAAATGTTATTATTATTATTAATATTTAAAATTAATAAATGAGTAAATTATGAGTATATATATATATATATATATTTTATTTTTTATTTTTTTTGGAGGGGGGCAGAAATTATAGAAATTAATACTTAAATTAATACTTTTATTTAGCAAGGATGCTTTAAATTGATCAAAAGTGATAAAAAAGACATTTATAATGTTATAAAAGATTTCTATTTCAGATAAATGCTGTTCTTCTCAACTTTCTATTCATCAAAGAAACCTGAAAAAAAATTCTACTCAGCAGTTTTAAACTTAATAATAATGAACGTTTTTGATTAGCAAATCAAAATATAAGGATCATGTGACTGGAGTAACGATGCTAAAAATTCAGCTTTGAATAAACAACATTTTAAAATATATTCAAATAGAAAACAGTTATTTTAAAGAGTAACAGTATTTCAAAATTCTGCTGTACTTTGGATCAAATAAATTCAGGCTTACCCACCCTGAATTTTTATAAAAACGTCACGAGTTCATGAGTCATACTCACCCCATGACACAAGACAATAAAAAATGAAATATGAACATTACAGACATCCATCCTTCAAAGGTAAGAGCCTTAAAACAAGAAGAAAATATTAAAATGTTGACATTTTCATTTTTGCAGTGACATCATCTTTATGCTCTCACTGACCTTCTGTAGATCTCCAGTGTAAGCGCTCGCCAGGACCGTCGGTATAATAATGATAAAAGCATTATAGAACAAAACGCCATATTTACCAAGACCCTGAAAGGACAGACAGCAAATAAATCAATGAATGAGTTCACATGCGTTTGCATATGAGGTTTGCCTGTAGATTTGTGTTTAATCAGTAGGGTGTGGTAAAGTTTACACAAAATGACTTTCACGTGTATTTTTAACCAAAAACCAAAGTTAATCAGAGTTCACTGATAGCAACTAGCCAGTAACATCTGATAACCTGTTCCAGGAGATACGCTGCATGTGTCAAAGCAAGAGTTATCATCAGAGTTTTCAGAAATATCCATCCATCACTGATAACTCATGCGGTTATCAAGCTGTCATGTACCTCCATCTCGAGTTTCTTCTTGGTGTAAACTCCATTGGCGGCCGTGAAGACGTCATTCAGCAGAACAAACGTGTATCCTTCTGCGTTGAAGGACAGGTCCGAGCTGAAGCAGTGGCTCAGAGTTAATAAGCATAAACAAACGTGTTGATTTAGATGTGTATGAATGACCATAATGTGTGTTCACGTACCTGGCTGCCACCAGAGCACCTACAACTATAGCCAGAACACTGCACACCAGTGACGGAGCGAATGTTTTCCTGAAGATACATAAATACAGAAACACACAGCGTCTTATTATGCAGTCAGTTTAATGCTAAGCAGCGACTTCAGACATATTAACTGCTGTTTATTTCAGAGAGCGGTGGAAACTATACATCTGCATGGCTATATATGGGCAAACAGACCAAAGGAGGAAGTGTTTTGGAGACTGGCACTGTCATC